>JAVBHU010000033.1:0-85934 GCA_034768395.1 Linum lewisii
TGATGAAAATCCTGTAACTTTGAAATTTTAATAATGAGGTAAATGATGCATCTTTGCAAGTGCAAATAGGGAACTTTAGTTGTCAACGACTGCTTTCCCACATGTTTTCATAAAGCTACGCTCACTATTATAAACTCCCCTTAATAGATATTAAATAGTAGTAGCTGTAAACATCTTAATATTGACAGAGCAATAAAAGATGTTGTCCTACATTCACATCACAAAACAATTGGTTTCACTAAAGTCCCCAAGTTCATGAGGATTCAAGTCTTCCATGCAATTAGTGACAGTAAATTTGATAGCCTCAGTTAGTGATCTTATGGTTTGAATTTACAATGGTGATTGATAACTTAGAGTTAGATATGCGAATTGAGTGAAACCTTCATTCACCATTGCAAAACTCACTAATTTGTTATGCTAATGCTATGATGATCAATGAATGCATTACTAATTACAAGTCCTACAAACAAAAAAAGGATCTTCAACTTAGTGAGTGTCGCGAAATGTGATTCGGAGTTGGAACCTATTGGAGTGATTATAGAAAACATCTAAAACTCCAATTATGAGGAGCTTCCCAACTGTATAGGAAAGAGTTTCATTAAGTTGAATATACCTGAACCCAAGGTTCTTCAAGTTCTGTAAGTTTCTGCACTTCCAAGGAAACAATTGTTGCTGCTTAATCTCTGTTTCTGAAATTAGGAAGATCACTATTTGACCTACAATGTTTCAGGCTAACCACCTGTCAAGTTTTTCCTAGCTATATCAAGGCTCTGCAAGTTGCAGAGTTCTTGCCAATTATTCTCAAACAGACAGAAATCAAGAAAAAAAATATCAGATATGAGAAGTTTCAATGGAATCAGTAAGTTTACCATGCAGCTTATTGCTAGCAAAGTTGAGAACTTGAATCTTTCCCAACTTCCTTTGAAACAACTGATATCAGTTTTGCTTATAGATTATAGTTCATTGCTACATTCAGTAACATCAGTAGGACGAAAAGTGTGTACGAAGCAAGAACAAGAAACACCTAAGGTAAAATATTCCCCCCCAAAGGCTGGAGGGATTATCCGCAAATCCAACTGCAGCTGCTGAAAAAATTCAGATACTACATCAGTCTGAAAGATCTAGGGAATCACAATGTGGGAACATCTTTGACGGCGGTTCAGTCTCAAATCCAAGGCTGTAAGGATACGAATTGGGGCAATGCAGGTATGATCTCCCACTCAAAGTAGAGTTATGTAAATCACCAATTTCCCAAATTCACTCTCATTGGCATTCCATCCTCATCAGATCAGAACTAATTTACAGCATTTTCGTTAACCTAAACTAAAATTCAATTCCATTAGTAATGAGAAAACAACATAAAACAACAAGCGCCTGATAAATGAATTTGCAGAGTCCCGGGGCTGTTGTTGAAGCTCCCATAAGCACCTTTGGGCCGGTACCGTAATCCATCTCCTCTAATAGGTTTGATGGGCTGAGTTGTGCAAGTAACACCTTATGATTATTTGGGCCAATCAACTTGGGTTACAATATCCATAAAGGCCCACACCTGTCGACAACAGATATTGAAAAGAGTGAGAGGGAGAGTTAACAGTATCTGTCTTCATCAAGAGAAGTGTTGAGGGAGAGTAAGGATAATTCAGTTGTACATCAATAAGGAAGAAAGCAGGAATCAAAGGGTTGCATCATCTCTCCTTGCATGTCGAGACTCCCTGATTCTTCCTCCTACACACAAAGAGTTGTGGTGTTGATATCACCACTCTCCATTCCGGCCGATTATACCCCATCCATACAGAGGTAAATCTTCTCCTGTCAGTTTAATGATTTGGTTAATTAGGTAATGGGAGCATATAAATCCCAATACCTTAGTTTTGATCTGTTAATTATTTGTTATGAAGCAGACTGCATTAGATGCAAAATATTCGGGTCCGTGATGAGAAGGTTCCAAGGGATGAAGCCAGAAAATTCCAGCCCAAAAACCAGACAGTCTGTTGCCCTATTCTAAGAACAATTCACTCCAGCCAATAACTCCATAGTAATTCCTCTGCACCAATTCTCATTGATGGTTTTGCTACCGTAATACTTAACTTTTGTGAATTAGAGTTTCAGTTTCACTCAAATATCACCATAAAAGAAGATCATCCTTGAAATTGTATCTTAATTGCATATGGCCTTTGTTCACTTCCAAACATGCACTTTTTGTGACAAAACAAGCAGAAATTGAATCTGACAAACCCTGGTTCAGCTCCAGAAGATGCCTTAATAAGTCGTTAACTTTTTCCTCTTTTTATTCAGGGTTCTTACAAGCATTATTTCAACCAAATTTATAGGGTTTTTTCCCTTTTATTTCATTAAGCAACACCAAGAAGGCAAGCAGAAAACAGAGAGCAGCTTGGAAAGATCATGCTTGGAAGCTGCACTCATGTAAGACAACACCCTGAGGGACTAATTACTAATTACTTTCTAATGTATTATGTTCTTCAAGATGTGTAAAGTTCAGTTACAGATTATAGCTTCTTGGTTCAAAGATTAAAATATACATAATTCACTCATTAACAAATAACAGAAAACTAGAAAAAAACACAATTTGCTAGTTTATAAAATTTATATTATAGTATTATATATATATATATATTATATATATATATATAAAATTGCCCAAAAAGAGGGCCAACGGGGGATTAAAACACATTTTCATAAAAACCTTTGAATCATCACAATTCAGAGTCAACAAGAGAAATTTTGTTCAAATGTGTGCGAGATGAACGTGATAATCTAAGTCAACAGTCATCAGTAGCCCAGATATTTCCAGTTCGGGGTCAACCGCTTCGAGCACATCGATGTGGGTCAATGGTTACCAATTTTGATTTAGAATTCGCCTCCCGTGTTTCAATCCTTTTTACACCGTTAATATTCCAAGTAGAAATGTTTCTAAACTTTCGATCTCAAGACTGAGGTCCTTGAATTTATCCACAAGCTCGACAATGTAGTCCTTAATTCAGATCGAAATTGCGAAGGACCAGTAGTGATACACTCAATGACATCCTCCTCCCCCCTCGGAAACTCCTCTTTCTTTAAACTTGCACTAGATCACCAAACAGAGTCTCAGTGTTACAGAATTGGTTTTATAACTTTCTATTTTACGAATAAAAAGTGACATATATCATTAATGCGATAAAAATATGATCAGGGCAGGTTTGTAAATTCTGATGCTCATAAGTAACAAGTGAGTTTTTGCTAGCTAGGTTTTGAGTAATGGTACTAGCTAGAGCTGAAGGATTCTGCTATCCATGGTGTGATTATCCATGACTGTCATCAGTTTCATGACAAAGTGTGTTAGAAAATATTAAGACGAACGTCCTTGACCTTCCAGTCTGCAACGTACGTAACTAGGCACATATATATGAAATGAAAGTGAAAGAGCAACCTATATATATATATATATATATATATATATATATATAGGTAATGTAATATATTTGTGCTTTTTTCGGTCCCGACTCACCCCATTTTCGGCCCCGAGCGTTAAATGCCGAGTATAAATTTGTGCTTTTTTCGAATCCGGCTCAGTGCAAAATTCAATTCCGGCTCAGTGTTATTTTAATTTGGCTCAGTTCATTGTTATAATTTCAAAATTAACAACTAAATATATTCTAATACCTTTGTCTTTAGAAAAAAACCGTAATATAGTTAATATACTCAATCATATTAACCATAAGCTTCCCTAATGCTAATGTTTCGTCAAAATGTGTAGAGGGTTGAGTAAACCTAATACCAATTTATCTCGACTTATGAATGAGTAAAAATACAATATTTAATGATAAATCGTTCAAAATATTAAAAATCGCCGGTGGCACATTCTAATTTCAATTTTTTAAGAGTAATACTAATAATCTTAAGAACAAACATCCCGGGCACAAATGATCTAATGACAAATATCATTATATATTGAAAGTAAAATAATATACGTAATGTAATATATATTCTACTATAAATTCCGGCTCAAGGCATTTTCTAATTCTGGTTCCGCCCCTGCAATGACTATGTTTTACTCTATGCTCATTGCTCAATACAAAAACTATTGATTATTGATTTCAAGTTCTTTATGAAACCATAACACGGAAGCATTATTTCATAGATTGAGGAGGGTCTGAACAAATTAAACCTTTCAAGAATGATGACCTGAAACACTCACCAACTTATAGTCGTCGTTCAGAGCATCGTATCCTAATCCAAACATAGGTTCATATATACTACCCAGAAGTCACAATCGTCTCAGGCATTTCGACTAGTGATGAACCACTTAGATGATGCCATGTGTCAGCGTAATCGGTGATGCACGCCACCAAAGTGTTTACCATATATTGCTACTACAGCTACAGGATGCTGCTGTCAAATGGTAATTGGACTACAGTATATATAATATATAGTAAGAATTGGTATTAATTAATTAATATATGTCTATTATTAATGTGAACAACACGTACGCAAGTGTTTAACTTCATTCAGCCAAATGAAATTCTGGACATATATATATATATTATGAATCATGAAAGTGAAAGATGAACATAATCCAACCCTAAAAGACTTGCAGGCATAAAAATAAACAAAAAGAAAAAGAAAAATTGATTCATAATTATAAGAAGACAAAAGCATGCATGCATGCATTGCATGGCATGTGATGCATCATCACCATCATAACCATCTCCATTAATCATCCATATATATAGATAACCTAGATGCAGTAAGAAATCGTATTAATTAATTAATATTTGTCTATTATTAATCATCACGTACGTGTTAAGCTTCAGCACAAAGGAAAATATGGAAACTCGAACCCTAAAATATATTAGTTTCAGCTAGCTAGCTTGTTGGTATGGATCATGGATGCCCTAAAATTACTTATAAATACCCTGTTTTGTTTATTAAAAGATATAGATGTGATGTTAGTTATTAGTATTTTGTTTTGGTTACATTATCGTAAAGTTATAACTAATAAATAACCACTAAACAATTTTCAGGTAGCCCACCCTGTGATGATGAATTTCTGGGTTGGTCCCCATTAATCCTCCCTATATAAAGGAAGCCAAGAATGCACTCAAGAACTCACCCTTCCAAATACCAATTCCTAACTCCCAACCCTAATAGTTAGCTATTGCAATTGCATGCTGATGATCATCAGTAGCTCTAGCGACATGGGTTTAGGAGTTATAGTGATGATGTTTTTGACAAGCAGCCTACTTGGTCCAAGCTCCGCTACAAAATTGTACGCATTAGACTCAGACCCTTGCGAAGACTCAGAATACAAATACAAGCCCTCACCTGAACTTCCTTTTGGCCGTTGGAACTTTCCAGAAGGCTTTATCTTTGGCACCGCCACATCTTCCTATCAGGTTGGTTAATTGCTACGTACTTACTTATCAATATCATATTCATGCATGCATGCATTATATATCTACATACAATTACTTCATAAGGTTAATTAATTAATTTCTTCTTCTTTTTATTAAGATTGAAGGGGCTTCTAATATCGATGACAAGGGCCCGAGCGTCTGGGATAGATTTACCCATGATTTTCCAGGTTTGTGTATTGCTTCAATATATATAATAATACTTCTATTAATACATATATACTTATAATTTTAGGCTTTATACGTATTTCTCTTTCTTTTTAAAATGAAAGAAAGAAATGCAGGTTGTATTATTATGCTAATTAAACTGATGGATATATATATACATTACTGCAGAAAGGATTGAAGATGGAGGTAATGGAGATATTGCATTAGATCACTATCACAATTTCAAGGTACATATTCCTCATACAACATTATTATAACTAAAGCCTCTCTGTGTATGATTAATTCAAAGTTAAGAATATGTGGGTATATGAGATTATTCATTATGGACCATTTTGTTTTACCCACCATTTTAATTAACATTCAAATTTTATATTTCAATTTTACAGGAAGATGTCCAGAGAATGAAGTATATGAATGTGGATGCTTACAGATTCTCAATCTCATGGCCTCGAATTATACCGAGTGAGAATAATTGAATTATATATGTCTTAAATAGTAACTGTCATTTTTATTTATTAGGATTTTTAATTATAAAGGTTTTTTTCCCTACAAAAAATTATCTAGTAGTAGTTTATAACTTTTTTGTACATGCAGGTGGAAGAAGAAGTGATGGAGTTAGTAAGAAAGGAATCGCATTTTACCACAAGCTCCTTGATGTCCTCATTGAAAATAGTACAATGCTATTCAAAAACTCGTATTCAATTTTTTCTCCTAATCATCTTATAATTAAGCCATTCTACTGTACTAATATCTAATATGTACGATAGAAATCGATCCGTATGTGACAATATGGCATTGGGACACTCCTCAAGCTCTCGAGGCTGAGTATGGAGGCTTTTTAAGCCGTAACATTCTGTAAGTTGCTTTAAATTAATTGAGTCTATTCATTTCCTTCCAACTGAGTATGTATTATAATATACCATCTTGATCACTTGTTATGCAGGAAGGATTATGCGGATTATTGTGACCTATTGTTTGAAGAATATGGTTCAAAAGTGAAGAAGTGGATTACTTTGAATGAGCCTATGGGTACGACAGCGAAATCTTATGATGAAGGTGTGTTTGCACCAGGACATTGTTCTAAATGGGTTAACACTTCATGTCTACTCGGTGATTCCAGTACTGAACCTTACATTGTTGCCCACAATCTTCTTCTTGCTCATTCTGCTGCCTACCACCTATACAAAAGCAAGTACCAGGTAATTGAATAAATGTGTTAAACAAAAATAGAATCAAGTTGAGATAGAAATTTGATTGATCCCAACTTTAATAAATTTTTTCTTCTTTTTCCTTTGGTCATTATTAATTAAACAATATGTAGCATCTTACCGCGGAAATAGGAGTAACCTATGTGACACACTGGTTTGTTCCTTATTCTGATGCAACCAAAGATGTTGATGCTGCAAAAAGAGCTCTCGACTGGATGTATGGCTGGTCAGTATATACTCTCTTTTATTATTCTGATATATTTTGAGGGAATCTATCCAGTTTGATTAATATTTTTTGTCGAAAGTGAATGAATTTTTTTTCTTCCTTTTCTTTTTATTCAGGTTCATGGATCCCATCACTTTTGGTAACTATCCAAGAACCATGGTAGATTTACTCGGATCGCGTTTACCAAAGTTTACAGAAGAGGAGTCACGATTGCTTAGAAAGTCATATGATTTTCTCGGACTCAATTACTACACGGCTTATTATGTGAAGCAAAATGATGATTTTGACGAGTTTCATCTTCGCTATGCAAATGACTCACATGGAATTACTACAGGCACACAACCAATTTTATTTACTACACAACCAGTTTCATTTAATTACTTTGTGTAATACAACTAACTTTTTTCCCCATCAGGTGAGAAAGATGGAGTCCCCATTGGACCACATGTACGTGATCGATGAGCATTTTCAAACCACAATAATAATAATTATAATGCATGGATTTTGTTACATATATATCATGATAAATTGTTTCTGTGCACTCAATTCAAGCATGCAGTTGGGTTCATACTGGCAATACTTGTATCCTGAGGGACTGCGGCTGTTGTTGGAGTACACTAAAGCCACATATATGGACCCTGTTATCTACATAACTGAGAATGGTATGCAAGTAACAAAATATATATATATATAGGGTTAATACACCTTTTTACCCCTCTACTATGCAAAGTTAACAAACATACCCTTTTACTATTTTCTAACCGATTTAACACCCTCTACTTTGAAAACTTTAACAAATATGCCCCTCTGTTTAATTTTTCATCTATTTTCCATCCGATGTGTTGATTGTACGTGCCATGTCATATTATTTGTACACCTTATAGCTTTTTGGAATGTTCACAATAAAAAATTATTTAAATTAGAAAGAAAAATAAAAAAGAATACCACAAACGCCTACGTACATAATAGTGATTATAATGTGTTTTTCCTTTATCTTTTCTTTTTGATTTAAATATTTTCACCTTGATGACATCCCAATTAGTGATGTTGTGTACAAATAATATAGCATAACACGTATAATCAATTTATTAGACGAAAAATGTATGAAAAAGATAATTGTAGGGGCATATTTGTTAAACTTTTCAAAGTAGAGGATGTTAAATCGGTTAGAAAATAGTAAAAGGGTATGTTTGTTAACTTTGCATAGTAGAGGGGCAAAAAGGTGTATTAAACACACACACACACACACACATTATATAATATATATATATATATAATGACGAAGAATAAATATCTTCAACCAACAATTTAATTAAAATTATTTTTCTTGTGGATCAGGATTGTCGGAGAAGGACAATAAAACACAAACACTTGCAGAGGCGTTAAGAGACGAGAGTAGGATTGATTTCTATAACAAGCATCTCACAAGTGTCCTAACAGCCATGAAGTCAGTACTACATAACATACACATATAGGATACTATACTATTCTTTCCTATTTAGTTAAATGATGTTGAATTTTTGGAACGATCGATCGATGATTGATGCAGGGAGAAGCAGGTTAACGTGAAAGGGTACTTTGCATGGTCATATGCAGACAACTTCGAATGGAACGAGGGATACACTGTTAGGTTCGGGTTGAACTACGTTAACTACACTGATCTTTCGAGACACCCAAAGTACTCTGCATGTTGGTTCACCAATTTCTGCAGCAGGACGAAACCAAAGTCTTTGATCTTTACAACCTCTTTACTACCACCTTTACAAATGCTGCTCTCGGAGGCCGTCGGGCTTTGTACTCTTCCGCTGGCCGCTTTAATTAATATCCATGATCGATGATTAGTCCACTAATCATGAAATAATTACTAGCTTCTTGTATCGTATAGAATAAAAGAGATCATATGTGCTTATTGATCGTGGTGAAAATAGACATGTACGACATGCATCATGATCATCTGACCATGATGGTCCTAGTTTATAATAATGCTAGCTTTTAATATAAAATAAACACCAACAATGAGCACTGTTGAGAATACACATGCTATATATTGTGGTTACTTTCTCTATCCGTATTTATTGTTGTTTGAAGTATTTGTTGTAAAGTAGGAGTTGAGGGAAACTAAATAGTCTCAAGGGTTTTCTCCTTTTCTTTCTACATTAATAATAACCTTAATCTATTGGGATAGTACCTTGTGATACAAACCTTTTTTGTTTTGCCAAATCAGCCGACAATGTGGCTAAGGATCTGAACCCTTTAGCCAATGCTATGCCTCGAAGAAAGGGGAATTACCAAGTATGATGGTCGAATGGTTACGATTAATTATTAAAATTAATAACTAGATAAAAAATTGACATAGGTAATAAGAGTTCCAGTCATGAGTGGTTAATGGCTAGAAGAAGTGTCGATCATTGTTTGGAACACACTTAACCTATGATTGACCGACTCTTGGACAAACTTGACCAACTCTTAACCGACTCCATAACCAACCACGAAACTTGGCTAACCAATAGGCCACCCCACCCACCACTAACCCTATTCCCCGCTCGACACAATGATTGTTCTCAGTTGGAACTGTTGTGGCCTCGGCCAACCACGCGCGGTTCGTGTTGTTGGTGAGCTTGTTAAGACTCACCGGCAGACGTGTTGAATTTAATTGAAACTTTTGTCAGTAGTAGTAGAATGGAGGAAATAAGAATTACTTTACAATATGATGGGTGCTTTACCGTTGACGCTATAGGGCATAGTGGGGGAATTTGTATTTTGTGGCGTTCGTCGGTCCAGCTTGCTGTTACAGGTTACTCGCGACACCACATGAATGCGAAGTTGACAGATACGGAAGGGCTAGAGTTGACAATTACTGCTTACTACGGCATGCCTCGGCGTGAAGACCGGCAAGCCTCCTGGGCCTTGCTTCGAACTTTGGCGTGTCCGACCCCGTGGCTTTGCATTGATGATTTCAACAACTTGCTTTGTGCGGAAGAGAAGAAGGGTCGAGTCGAACATCCTCAACGCCTCTTCGATGGCTTTAGAGAGGCGGTTGAAGATTGTGGGTTGATTGACATTGAATTGGAGGGTTATCCCTTTACATGGTGGCGTTTTAGGGGCCAGCCTTCGGCGGTGGAGCAACGTCTCGACAGAGCAATGACTAATACGACCTGGAGCTTGCTCTACCCTGATGCTACACTCACAAACCTTGTACCGCCCACGTCGGACCACTCTCCGATTTTGTTGTGTACGGACAGGAATTCGGGTACTACCACTCTTCACACTTTTCGTATTTTGTATTTTTCTTAATATTAGATTCATGAAGTTTTCTACTATTATCCAAATTTGATTTTTTGTTTTGCTAGTGACACCTATTTTCGATTTAGAATTCAACTCCTCGTGTTCCAATCCAGGTTACACCATTGATACAACAATTCTACCAATTTTGATTTAGAATTCCACCCCCTGTGTTTCAATCCCGATTACACCATTGAATAATGGTACTGTCCAATGTCGAGCTGAAGGATGTTACTGTCCATGGTTTGTAACATCCATATCTTGTCATCTATTTCATGGCAAAGTGTGTTAGGAAATATTAAGAAGACGAACGTCCTTGACCTTCCAGTCTGCAACGTACGTAACTGGGCACATATATATAAAATGAAAGTGAAAGAGCAACCCATATATATTTATATATAATCCAACCCTAGAAGACTTGCAGGCATGCGATCCACAAAATAAAAAGAAATAAAATGAAAAATTGATTCGTCATAAGGAAAAATAAATAAGAAGACAAAAGCATGCATGCATGCATGTGATGCATGTGTTTTGGAACAATGGCATGGCATGGCATGGCATCATCATCCCTACTAATCTTCCCTAGGCTTGCTATATACTTTAACCTAGACGTAATGATCAGTTATATTTGAGAATGTTATATATATAATATACTCTATAGTAAGAATTGGTATTAATTAATTATGAACTTGGGTTTTTTCAACCTCGCGATTACATGAACGAATGCTATGGGCACTCTAGCGTGAACAAATGCTATGGTCATTCTGACGTGAGTGGATGGTATGACACTTTGGCATGAGTGGTCGTACAATAGGTTTGCATAGTCGCGTTGGAATGCCTCCTCGACATGTTGTGGCATGTCATCTTCTTGAAATTCGAAGAATATATCGACGGTTTTGTATTCCAAATTGTTCTTTGTCATGTCGTAGATGATGTTCAATCCATTGTCGTCCATCAACAGGAGTGGATAATAAGCCAACATTTTCCCGTCATAAAATATTGGACACCGTTAGGTGATGTTTTTCAACACCGCTCCTTCTCCAACGCCCATCTTTCAAAGGAAACTGGATATGCTCCATAGTGAGAAGGTTATGTTTTCAATCCCAAGCGGAGCAACTTTCCTGTGCTATAAGACAACCCCCAATCGATGAACTATATCACCCCCATCGAAGCCCGAAGGAAAAATGCATCTTGTTCATAAAGGAAGAAAATAAATTTGATGAACGGATTTCAGGAGGAAGAAAACAAGGAGTAGGAAGAAAGAAGAAACTTGTAATAATTTTGATCATTAAGCTGCTCATCAAAGAAGGAAAAATTGTCGGTGAAACATTTAATTCTTGTTTTGACTAATTAAGCAATCGGTAATTAATTTATTCATAGGGGGTTACAAAATTGATGCAGTTTGTTGTATATTTACAAGATCTAGACTTGTCATCTGTTTCATAGCAAAGTGTGTTAGAAAATATTAAGACGACAAACGTCCTTGACCTTCCAGTCTGTAACGTACGTATATATATGAAATGAAAGTGAAAGAGCAACCTATATATATTTATATATAATCCAACCCTAAAAGACTTGCAGACATAAAAAGAAAAAGAAAAATTGATTCATAATTATAAGAAGACAAAAGCATGCATGCATTGCATGTGATGCATGGAGCAATGGCATGGCATCATCTCACCATCCCCATTAATCTTCAAATGAAATTATGGAGACATATATGAAACGGAAGTCAAAGAGCAACACAGACTCCAACCCTAAAATATATTTGTATATACACAAGTAGTATATACTGTTCAACGTAACCCCCAGAATTTGAATTAGAGATCGAGCTAACTAGTAATCTGAATAGGAAATTACTTATAAATACGTTGTTCAATTCAATGCATGGCTGGTTTATAGAAATCACTTAATTTATTGTTTATTAAAAACTGTATTATAAGATGTGATTAGTTATTAGCAGTTTGTTTTGGTAACATTATTATCGTAAAGTTTGATGCGGTTAGTACGTACGTGGTTATAACCACAAAACAATTTTCAGGTTTGATGATAGAATTTCTATGTTGGTCCCCATTAATCTTCTTCCCTATATAAAGGAGGCCAAGAATGAACTCAAAGTACTCACCATCCCAAATCCCAATTCCTAATTCCTAAACCTAATAGTTAGCTCTTGCATGCATGATGATGATGATCAGTAGCTGTAGCGACATGGGTTTAGGAATTATACTACTGATCATGCTTTTGACAAGCAGCATATTGTGTGCTAGCTCTGCTGCAAAATTGTACGCAATAGACGACATACAATCAAACCCTTGCGAAGACTCAGAATACAAATACAAGCCCTCACCTGAACTTCCTCTTGGCCGTTGGAACTTTCCAGAAGGCTTTGTCTTTGGCACAGCCACATCTTCCTATCAGGTTGGTTAATTGCTACGTACCTACTTATCAATATCATATTCATGATTCATGCATGCATGCATGATATATATATATATATATATATATATATATATATATATATATATATATATATATATGTTTCAATTACAATTAATAAGGTTTATTAATTAATTTCTTCTTCTTTTTTAATAAGATTGAAGGGGCTTCCAATATCGATGGCAAGGGCCCGAGCGTCTGGGATAGATTTACCCATAATTTTCCAGGTTTGTGTATTGCTTCAATATATAATAATGCTTCTGTTTTATACATGTACTTATAATTTAAGGCTTTGTACGTATTTCTCTTTCTTTTTCAAACGAAATAAAGAAATGCATATTGTATTACTATTATTATGCTAATTATACTCATGGACTGCAGATAGGATTTTAGGTGGGGGTAATGGAGATGTCGCATTAGATCATTATCACAAGTTCGAGGTACATATTCCTCATACAACATTATAAATATTATAACTAAAACTTGTACATGTCTATATGAGATTTTGTTTTACCCGCCATTTTAATTAACATTCAAAATTAATATTTCAATTTTACAGGAAGATGTCAAGAGAATGGTGTATATGAATGTGGATGCTTACAGATTCTCTATCTCATGGCCTCGAGTTATACCAAGTGAGAATAACTGAATTTTCTATGATTTTTATTTTTTTGTAAATATGTATCTTTTGATTACAAGGGTTTTTTCCTCTACAATAAATTGTCTAGTAGTAGTTTATAACTTTTTGTACATGTAGGTGGAAGAAGAAGTGATGGAACTAGTAAGAAAGGAATCGCATTTTACCACAGGCTCCTTGACGTCCTTATTGAAAATAGTACAATTCTATTCTAAAACTCGTATTCAATTTTTTCTCCTAACCATCTTATAATTAAATCATTCTATTCTACTAATATCTAATATGTACGATAGAAATCGATCCGTATGTTACAATATGGCATTGGGATACTCCTCAACTTCTCGAGGCTGAGTATGGAGGCTTTTTAAGCCGTAACATTGTGTAAGTTGCTTTAAATTAATTGACTCTATTCATTTCCTTCATACTAAGTATTATATTAAATACGTGTTATATATAATATTTATCATCTTGATCACTTGTTATGCAGGAAGGATTATGTGGATTACTGTGACCTATTGTTTGAAGAATATGGTTAAAAGTGAAGAAGTGGATTACTTTGAATGAGCCTATGGGTACGACAGGGAAAGCTTATGACGAAGGTGTGTTTGCACCAGGCCATTGTTCTCCATGGGTTGACAGAAAATGTCGACTAGGTGACTCCGGTACTGAACCTTACATTGTTGCCCACAATCTTCTTCTTGCTCATTCTGCTGCCTACCACCTATACAAAACCAAGTACCAGGTAATTGAATAAATATGTTTTTTTTTAAAAAAATCAAGTTAAGATAGAAAAGTTTGATTGATCTCACTTTGATTTTTTTTTCTTCTTTTTTCTTTGGTGATTATTAATTAAACAATAAATATTCAGAATCTTACCGCGGAAATAGGAGTAACCTATGTGACACACTGGTTTGTTCCTTACTCTAATGCAACCAAAGATGTTGATGCTGCACAAAGAGCTCTCGACTGGATGTACGGATGGTCAGTATATATTCTCTTTTATTATTCTTATATAGTTTAGGGAAATCTATCTGGTTGATTAATATTTTTTTCAAAAATTAATAAAATTTTCCTTCTTTTTCTTTTTATTCAGGTTCATGGATCCCATCACTTTTGGTAACTATCCAAGAACCATGGTAGATTTACTCGGATCCCGTTTACCAAAATTTACAGAAGAGGAGTCACGCTTGCTTAGAAAGTCATATGATTTTCTCGGACTCAATTACTACACGGCTTATTATGTCAAGCACAATGAAAATTTTGACGAGTTTCATCTTCGATATGCAACTGACTCACATGGAATTACCTCAAGTACATGACCATTTTCATTTACTACACAACCAGTTTCATTTAAGTATTGTGTGTAATACGGATAACTTTTTTTTCCCCATCAGGTGATAAAGATGGAGTCCCCATTGGACCAGCTGTACGTGATTGATGAACATTTTCAAACCACAACAATAATTATTATAATTATAATATTGCATGGTTTTTATTATATATCATGATAAATTGTTTCCTGTCATTCAATTCATGCATTCAGTTGGGTTCATACTGGCAATACTTGTATCCTGATGGACTGCGAGTGTTGTTGGAGTACACTAAAAAGACATATGTGGACCCTGTTATCTACATAACTGAGAATGGTAAGTAAGTAACACTTATATATATATATATATATATATATATATATATATATATATAATATATATATAGTAACCATTATTTCGTGTATACATAATATAACGACGAAGAATAAATAAATATCCTTCAACAAACAATTTAATTGAAATTATTTTAATTGTGGGTCAGGATTGTCGGAGAAGGACAATGCAACACAAACACTTGCAGAGGCGTTAAGAGATGAGAGTAGGATTGATTTCTACAACAGGCATCTCACAAGTGTCCTAACAGCCATGAAGTCAGTACTACATAATATACATATATAGGCATACTATACTATTCTTTCCTATTTAGTTAATTTATGTGGAATTTTTGAAACTATCAATCGATGATTGATGCAGGGAGAAGCAGGTTAATGTGAAAGGGTACTTTGCATGGTCATATGCGGACAACTTCGAATGGAACGAGGGGTACACTGTTAGGTTCGGGCTGAACTACGTTAACTACACTGATCTTTCCAGACACCCAAAGTACTCTGCATGCTGGTTCACCAATTTCTGCAGCAGGACGAAACCAAAGTCTTTTGATCTTTACAACCTCTTTACTACCACCTCCACAGATGTTGCTCTCGGAGGCCGTCGGGCTCTATACTCTTCCGCTAGCCGCTTTAATTAATATCCATGATCAATGATTAGTCCACTAATCATTAAATAATTACTAGCTTCTTGTATCGTATGTAATAAAAGAGATCATATGTGTTTATTGATCGTGGTGAAAATATACATGTACGACATGCATCATGATCATATGACCATGATGGTCTTAGTTTATAATAATGCTAGCTTTTAATATAAAATAAACACCAGCAGTGATCATTGTGAAGAATACATATGTTATTGTGGTTATTCTCTATGCGTATTTATTGTTGTTTGAAGTATTTACTGTACAGTAGGAATTGAGGAAAACTAGTCTCAACAGTTTTATCCCTTTCTTCCTACATTAATAATAATGAAGTTTCTTGATGCGAGAAATACGCACACTAAGTTTTACTCACTAGAATGCTCTAGTGAGATCGTATTCCCAGAGGGCCTCTCTTCTTCTATTACTCAACAATTGTGTGTAAAAGCTAATCGACGTTTCGTTGTTGATTTTGTGAATGATTATGAATGAAATAGCCAAGAAAAGTAAAGTAAACAAGAAAGAAGATATTGGTTTCGAAGTATGACTAAGGCGGTTGTTCAGACTCGAATTCAAGCTAGTTCGGTTTAGATGGACAATGCAATGCAATCTCAGTTTATCGAATTTCGATGACTGCACGACTACCTATCCGCGTTTATCTCTACTTGTGGTCAGACATAAAGATTCTATTTTGTCAAACCTACAAGCTCCTATGGTCAAACTAACTTGCAGATTATCAAGAACGAATCAAGAACATTGAAATGTCAATATCATGCAAAGAGATTAGGTTCATATGTTGCAAGTATTCCTATGATTCTAATGATCAGTATTGCAGCAAATACGTAACTGACCTCCTTTAATCTCTAGAATGACTCACGTTCATGGTCAGACCCGCGAAATCAAAGATGAAACAGAACCCTGCGATATGGTCAATCTGCGGATTCTTAGAGCTTCAAATTAGGATTTAGGATAAATCGCTTCTAAGTCTGAATAAACATCAATTAACAAAAACGGGTTAAAAACCTGACATCATCCATACAAAATTCTTACTATTGCTTCATCTAATCTAAACAACCTTAAGAAGTTTAGCTACCATGGCAACAGAAGAAATTAGAGATACAATGGAGAAGAAAATTGGTAAGAAGACATCTTACTCCTAAAAAACCTAATCATGATGACTCTAAGAACACTCCCGAGCTAATCCTCGTCTCTTCTCGCTCAATCGTCACTTCAAAGCTCCAAAATCCTCTCGAGAGAGTGTCTGGTTCGTCAAAATCAGAATGAAGAATGAAGTCTGTCTTTTTCCTCAAGCTTAAAAACCCTATTTTTCCTCTGGAATCGGATTAGCCAAAAGTGTGCCCGGCGGCACTTGCACTTTTTCTTGTAAAAGGCGCACTTTTTGTGGGTCGATAAAATTTTTCAGAGCGTCGATGAAAAAGTGCTCCGGCGCACTTTTTCATCCAAAAAGCGTACTTTTGGATCTGAGAAAAATAATTCCAGCTCCATGCTTCTTTTGATGATTTCCGCTTCGTCTGAACTCCAAATTGGTCCCCGTTTGAAGTGCCAAGCTCGTGAAAAGGTTCTCCACAATGCGGTAACCTGAAATTTCAAAACAAAAACTCGAAACGACATCAAATGGCCGAAAATAGGACTAGAGGATAATAACACACAATTTTCACGAAAGTTCCTTAAAACTATCACAAATAGGTGTACAAAGAGGAGAATTTCGCTCAAATGTGGTGAGATAAACGTGGTAAATCTAACGTCATCAATGCCAAGATGGGTGAGAACTTTTTACTTCACTCTACACCCAGGGGCATCTAGGAGGATGCTTAAGATACCTTTTCCAACATTGATAATACAACTCTCTTTTAAGTAGAAACAAAGTTGTAAAATCTCGATCAAGAGAATATATATGAGTGCCACCGAGTGTCTCAATACTTTGGGAAACTATTGGCTTCAGCTGGATATGTATGGGACACAACCATGGACTTCCTTGATGGATGCAAAACTCTTCCGAATATTCATCAGAATGATAAGGACATTACAGTTCCTCCTAGGGCTCAACAATGACTTGGATGATGCAAATGTTGGAGTTATATTGCCCCTTGGCCCTTTTGAGGGCCATTTGATGTTGTTTTAAGTTTTTTTTAATGAGATTTCAGGTTACCATATTGTGGAGGAACTTTTTCACGAGCTCGACGCTTCAATCAGAGATCAATTTGGAGTTCAAACATAGCGGTAATGACCGAAAGATTATCATATCGACGAGATGTGCAAAAATGTGCAATAATTGAAACACCAATCTTCTATCAGTCAACTCTCATTCCCATGCTTGCATAAGTGTACACCTCAACACTTTGTTGCACTTGTTTCTAGATGTACATTGCTAGTCATGGCTGAACTTTAGATACCTCAATATTTGTGTCACCATTTTCATGTCTTCTTCCTTTGGAGAGTGCATGTATTGTCTTAGAATACTTACGCATAAGTAATATCAGGACGAGTGTGTACCAAGTGTAGAATTGGTTGGAATATTTACCCACACCCAACCGTGTGCATATGTGATTATATTTATAGGATCAAGAGTTACAAAGATAGTAGGAAATAATTCACAAGATAAATACAAAGATATACAAAGATATTGAATTATAACTAATTAATAGTCGGATCCTTATCACCCTCCCGCAAGCCAATGGCCGGAGCGACAGTGAGCTTGAGCCGAAGTGTAGTGAACCGTGGGGCCGCGAGAGGCTTGGTAAGTGCATCAGCTATTTGATCCTTCGTAGATATATATGCGACATGAAGATGTTTGCTTGCCACCCTCTCCCGAACAAAGTGAAAATCTATCTCCAAGTGCTTTGACCGTGAGTGAAAGACCGGATTGCGAGATAGGTATGTCGCACCAATGTTGTCACACCAAACAGTTGGCGGATCGTGCGTCGGGAACCCTATTTCATTAAGAAGGGATCTCAACCATAACACCTCCGAGGATGTCGTAGCTAGGCCTCTATATTCAGCCTCTGTCGAGGACCTTGAGACCGTTCGCTGCTTCCGACTCGACCATGAGATGATGTTTGGTCCGAGGTAGGTGACATAGGCGCTTGTTGATCGTCTATCAATCATATCTCCTGCCCAATCTGCATCCGTAAAGACCGATAAGTTATGAATATTGTGACGATGAAGTGTTATACCGTGTGTCGGAGTCCCTTTCAAGTATCGGAGCACCCTTTTGAGCTGGATCCAATCGGCATTTGACGGAGAGTGCATCGACTGGGACAGCCGATTAACTGCGTATGATATATCGGGCCTCGTCATTTGTAAATATTGCAGCCCTCCTAAAAGTTGGCGGAAGTCGGTTGGGCGGTCGAAGGGCCCCTCCTGGACATGCTTGGACGTGTAAAAAGGTGTGGCTACTGGATTGGCGGACTGAAGGCCTGATTTCTTCAATAAATCTGAAATGTACTTAGCTTGTGACAAGTGAAGAGCTGAAGCAGTACGTTGCACCTCCACCCCCAAAAAATAGTTTAGGGCCCCTAGATCTTTAAGTTGAAATCGATGGGCGAGACCTGCAATTATATTCTTTACTTCATCCGCCGAGGCTCCCGTAATTATTATATCATCTACGTACACGAGCACAAGCACAGGTGATGGGTTAGTCCGATAAAACAAAGAGTGATCAGTTTTCGATCCAATAAATCCCAATTGAAGCAATGCATCGCGGAGGCATGCAAACCATGCACGTGGAGCTTGTTTTAGGCCGTATAGAGATTTCTTTAGACGACAAACATGGTTTGGTCTCGTCGCATCCACGAATCCAGGGGGTTGCACCATATAAACCACCTCGTCCAATGTGTCGTGCAAGAAAGCATTAGAGACATCAAGCTGATTAATCATCCAATTACGTGAAATAGCAATCGACAAAACAAGTCTAATAGTAGCAGGTTTGATTACCGGGCTGAACGTCTCAGAATAGTCGATCCCTTCTTTTTGGTGATATCCCTTCGCGACCAAGCGAGCTTTATATCGAGATATCGTACCATCCGGATTCCGCTTGATCTTGAACACCCATTTGTTTCCTATTGGGCGTTTGTCTTGTGAAGGCGGTTCCAAAGTCCAAGTGTTGTTTTGAAGCAGCGCATTAAACTCTTCGTTCATCGCATGTCTCCATTCCCGAATCGGATAGGCTTGTGTGAAGCAAGTCGGTTCACTCTCAAGTGGACTTCGCTCTGCCGTAAATACCGCGGCTTTAAGTGTCCAGTTCTGGACCTCGTCACCATTTGGTGGCGTGACGTGGTAGCAGCCGTGGTGTTGGCCGTGGTGGTAGCCGACTCGGTCGAGGGTTGGGCAGTAGGCGTGGTGGTAGGGACAGTTGGTGAGGTGGATGTGGTACATGGATGGGTGGCGTCTATGAGTAATGGGGTTGGTATGGCCGAGGCAAAATCTTGGATTGGTGATGGCGTAGGCGTCAACACGAGTACCGAGGGCACCTGAAATGGAAAAGTAGCTTCATCAAATATAACATGTCGAGAGATATGTATCTTGTAAGTTGATAAGCTCAAGCAATAATATCCTTTGTGTTGTAAACTGTAACCAAGAAAAACACTCGGGGCCGACTTAGGATCAAGTTTATGAGATGCATATGGCTTCAATCAAGGATAACATAAGCAACCAAAGACTCTTAGCATAGAATAATCCGGGCGAGCACAAAACAAAGCATGATACGGTGTGTCATGATCTAGGGTGGCGGTCGTCAGTCTATTGATGAGATACACTGCCGTCATAAATGCATAGCTCCAATATTGTAAAGGCAACTTGGCTTGATGAATGAGAGTCCGTCCTAGCTCCGTTATGTGACGATGCTTTCTCTCCGAGCATCCATTCTGTTCTGGCGTGTGAGGGCAGGAGCTTTGGAACACTATTCCTTGCTCGGCGAGATACTGTGCCAGCTTCTGATATTCGCCTCCCCAATCTGCACGAAATGACCGAATAGGGCGACCGAAGTATTTCTCAACCATTGCATGGAACTTGATAAAAATTGACAGTAGGTCAGATCTATAGCGCACAAAATAAATCCAGCTATATTTGCTATAATGATCATAGAAAAGAATATAATAGTGTTGATTCTCAACAGAATCAATAGAAGAGGGGCCCCTAACATCACTGCATATTAAATCAAGTGGTCCCGAAGCACGATAATGAGATAAAGAGAAAGGTAATTTATGCATCTTTCCAACACAACAATCCTGACAGATATGCGGTAACCGCTTATTAGAAAAGATAATATCGGAGCTTCTGAGTGTCCGTTTCACATTCTCCATGTTAGCATGTCCCGAACGCTTATGCCACGTCGTAAGAGTAGCCGAATTCGCCTTAGGTCGTGCACGATGTAGAAGCGACAACGGAATGGTATATAACCCATTCTTACTCTGGCCTTGGTAGACTATCCTCCGGCTGTCCAAATCCTGTATACACACCCAATGCCGATAGAAAGAGATAGCAAGATTGTTATCACGTGTCAGCGCACTAATAGACAACAAATTTTGACATGCCGCCGGTACAACCAACATATCATCAAGAGTAACTCGTGAGCCATTAAATAAAGAACTAGCAGAACCAGAGTGTGAAATGGGAACAAGATTACCATCGCTCAGCTGGACTTGCTCCGTGCCTCGGTACTCAGTGTTGAAGAGCTAGGTTCGAGAGGTCATTGGTAAGATGGTGTGTCGAACCGGAGTCTAGCATCCATGCGGGCAGTTGTTGGGTCGGAGATGAAGTGTAATGGGCCTGAGGTTGCATCTGATTGGATCTAGGGGACGGGCACATTTTGTAATGATGCCCGTACCCGTTACAATTATAGCAGATTAGGGTTCGGCTAGGGTTTTGTTGGTGGTAGGTCGGCGGCTGGGAATTTTGGAGTTGGCGAGTTTGGGGTGGCTGGCTTGGTTGGCGTTGGTAATAGGTAGCAGGAGGGTAACCACCACGACTTTGCGGAGGAGTGTACGTCGGACGAGGGCGGCTGCGGCGAGGACGGCCCCGATCAGTCTGCATAGGTGCCGCATAATTGGCATGTGCCGTCAATGATGTCGCCGCTTCGTCCATGGCCAGATCAGTTTCTTCAGATAGTAGCAGCCCATGGAACTCGAGGAAGCTGATTTCATCTGTCCGATTCCGAATAGACCAAATTAGGGGACGGTATGCATCAGGCAGGCCACGAGAGACATGCTCAACGAGCTCTCCTTCCTTGACGGGTTGGCCAAGTGCCTGGAGACGATCTGCCATGCCTTTTGCTTTCTGTAAATAAACAGCAATAGAGTCAGTAGAGAGACGCAAGGCATGAAGTTGTGACCTGAGGGATCGGACTAGCGACGGGCTCCCAGTTCCGAAAGCCGTCGCTAAAGAACTGATGACACTCGAATTGACGTGATTATCAGCCTCATTTAAGCGACATTTCTTTGCTTAAGACATTGTTTTTAGGGTAAAATGACGAATAATCAATCGATTGCCCTATCTCATGCCACTTGTGTTACCTTGGCCCGTTTCGGGTCTATTTGATGGTTTTCTAGTGTTTTTACGTAAGCACAGGTTTTTGCCGTCAAATAAAGTAACCATGGATGTGTCTGAAGCATTGGAACCTCGAGGAATTGAACCGGAATCGGTCAAAGAAGCCATTCAAGTTCGAACAAATTCTGCCCAGTTTACACACATATTTTCGGCGAAACTACCCCTTGGTTTTCGCCGAAACTGGAAGAAGAAACCACTGGCCAATTGAGAGGAAGGTTTCGGTGAAGACACCCTTGGAGTTTCGCCGAAACCGTAGGAAGGAATCAACCGCTTCGAGTATGAAGAAATTTTCGCCGAAACCATTATACTATTTTGGGCGAAAATCCCAGTTCAAATCAGGAGAATATCGGGTTGGTATAAATAGAGAACTCGGGGCTATTAATAAAAAACGAACAATCACTTTTTACAACACACATAAAAACGACGAGAGAGAGGAGAGAGGACGAGTAACTAGAGTTCAAAAAGCAGGAACAGATCGTGACGCTATCCATCCATCTCGGAGACCCAGGGTTAGGAGTTGAAGATTCAACAGATTGAAGCTGTCAGGAAGCATCGAAATTAGGTTTTGCAGTTCCTCTCTGTTTTCCTACCTGAGATGTATTTCTTGTCTGTCTTCGATTCTTCTGTATTGAGTATGAGTAGATAAACTCGTGTAGCTTAGATTAGATGAACCCTAAGTGACCCAGGGCTTAAAGCGGTCACGGATCGGCGGTGATTAGATTCGAAATTCATTCAGTTTCATCTTGCATGTTTGATTTGTTCTTCGTTTTCTGTGTTTCTTGTCTGGTTTGGCCACCTAGATTAGATTCTTGTTAAGCTAAGGATAGAAGCGAACGCTCGCCTTACTTTAAAACCTCAAATCGAACAATCAACCTTATAATTAGAGTGTGCCTTTCGTAGGAACCGATTAGGGTTGATCCATTGCTAGAGTAACTCATTAGTCACTAGAACTTGCACCAATTAAGTTAAGTCATTGCGAGAGGCGACCGTACCCGGGCGGTTAATTAATCGTGGTAGCTAGATCGGATAGAGCGAACGTTCGCCAGTCTTAAACCTAAGGGTCAGGAGTTATGATGGTGTCTGTGAACTGAATGAACTAGAATCGAAAATTGCCGGTCTGTGATTGTTGTTGCCTTGGTGATCTAAGGGGAATTCGAAATCTAAGCTTGTCTGTCATCTTTCTAGTCAATTAATCAATCTTCAATCTTTCTTCGGTTTAATTTTCATTTCTTTTTATTTTTGCATTCTTAGTATAGAAGTCGTGGAACTCACACCACGCACAACTTGTGTTTGAACTTGAATTAAAACTGTCAACTCCCTGGAGTAAGGAAGTAGAGGAAACCCCTGGAATACGATCTGCTATAGCCTTTTATTAGCATTAGTAGTTATTTGGTTGAACGCATCACAACGACACGTTCCATCAAATTGGCGCCGTTGCCGGGGACTCTTCTACTTCGTTGAAAGAAGAGTTGGCATTTTTATTCTTCTACCTTTCCATCTTTCATTTTCCATCACACTTCGATTTTACACCGGTTGTGTTTGTTTTTGTCTCGTGAAGATCATAGCAGGTACAGAAGCAGATCACTTCCGTTCCATCTTCCTTTACCGCAATGGTTACTCTTAAGAGTGTTGCGGACTACAGTAAGCCGCGCGCATCTAACCTCCGTTCACCCATCACCGTGCTTACTAATGACGATGATCCCGACTATGAGATTCAGATTCCTCTCTTGGAGCTAATCTCTAGGGACATACAATTCGAGGGAAGACCAGATGATAATCCCTGCACACACATAACCAACTTTTTGGTTGTCTGCGACACCTTCAAGTCTGGGAATCTCAATAAGAATGCATTATATCTCCGAGCTTTCCCGTTTTCTCTCAGAGGTGCAGCTAAACAATGGCTTAACAGCAAACCGCCAGGTCATTACACTGAATGGGAGACACTAGCTCAAGATTTTGTTGAGGAATACTTTCCTCCTGCAAGAACAACTGCTTATAAAGACCGCATCTCCAGGTTCACTCAGAGAGAGGATGCAAGCCTGTATGACACTTGGAACGAATTTCAGTCTCTTCTCTTCGACTGCCCTCACCATGGGTATGAACAGAGACAGCTGGCTGAATTCTTTACTCGAGGTATGTGCAAAGAATCTGCAAACTGGGTCAACACCCTAGCTGGCGGAGATTGCACTGCTCTCACTCCTCAGGATGCTCTTCTGCATTTTGCTGACTGTGCGTCGAAATCTAGAAATTGGGAGAGGCATATAGAAGGAACCAAGAGTCAGAGCCAGAGTCGGATAAATGTTGCAGAGCAGATCAAGGCAGAAGTTCAGAAGCATCTGCAAGCAGCTGGTATCCCTCTCGACTCTCCGTTAGCTACCGTCTTTTTGGTTGACTGTGGATGGTGTGGATCATGTGCTCATAGCGGCGGAAGTTGCCTCAATTTCGGTGCAGCAGAAGTCTTGTCTACTGAGGAGGTAAACTTCATTGATCAAGGTTTTGCCAACAATCAGAAAGGCTATGCCGGTTACAGAAACTACGTGCCAAGGAAGCAAAGCAACCGGTTGGTAGATCCTTATTATAGACCTCCGGGATTCATTGGAGGGCAACACCAGTTTCAGGCAAAGCCGTGCTACAATCGAGATATGGATATGAGAGGAAGTTTGATCAGATCATGAGCCGACTTGACGACCATGACATTCAGTTAAAAGCCCAAGCCGCACTTAATCAAGGAACAAAGGCTCAAACCCAGAGGATAGAAGACGCGGTACTCAATATGGCGAAACTTTTTACTAGCAATCCTCTCCTTAATCCAGAGGCATTTCAAGCAGACTCCGATCTAAGGAGTGAACACGCTCAAGCTATTACCACTAGGAGCGGCAAGCAAACAACTGATCCAAAAGCTCCGGAACCTGACATGATACCAGATATTAGTGCTGCCATGGATATGCCAGAAATAGAAGATATCACAGAAGAGGAAGAAGAAGCACCTGCTCCTCCTCCGCCGCCCAAGACAGCCCCTGAACCTGTCTTGGCGCCATATGTACCTAGGATTCCTTTTCCAAAAGCTGCAAGGAGCACAGCCAAGGATCACGACACTCAGTATAAGAAATGGTACAATGTTCTTAAGACTGCAGAAATCAAGATACCAGTGACGGACGCTGTAGAGATTATACCACCACTTGGGAAGTTCTTTAAAGACCTCGTGAAGAAAGTGAAGAGTGGCGAGATGTACTCTATCACGCTCACTAACGAATGTGCATCTATTCTAGGTGCGCCATCTCCCATTCGACAGCCGCCACCACCCCCAGCTAAGTGTCCTGATCCCGGTTCTTTTACATTACCGTGCATTATTAATGGCATTCAAATTGATCGCAGCCTGGTTGATTCTGGTGCTTCTATTAATGTTATGCCTGTCTATCTATATGAAAAGCTGAATCTAGGGCAATTAAAACCGATTACTCTGCATCTCGTTTTAGCCGATAGGTCTGTCAAACGGCCTAGAGGTATAGTAGAAGATGTAACTGTTTGCTGTGGTCCGTTTACTATACTAGCAGATTTTGTTGTTTTAGATACTCGTGAGCTAGACGGAACACTTATCCTAGGTCGACCTTTCTTAGCAACTGCTGGTGTAAATATAAATTGCAAACAAGGCTTATTAACTTTAAGTGTAGGACAAGAGAGTGTTGCATTCCGCATTAAAGATAGCATGAGATATTTCATTGCTCAAGATGATAAATGCTATGCTATTGATCCCTTAGAGACGGCCTCGGCCGACTCCGTTACTAATGCTTTATCTAGTGATCCGCTAGAGTTGTGTTTGATTTCAGGGATTGATAATGCGTTAGACGACCCAGAGCAGCGCTTATGGCAAGATGAGCTAGATGAACAACAGGCAACATTCACACCCTTACATGCGCCTCCACACATCGAACCAGCTTCGAGTCGAATTACTACTTCATATGAGAAACCACCAGAACTTACTCTGAAGGAGCTGCCTGACCACTTAGAGTACGCATTTCTGGGAAAGGATCGCCAGTTACCTGTCATTATCAATGCGAATCTATCTCCCGAGCAGAAAGAGCAACTGATTGGGCTACTCAAGAAGCATGTCCGAGCTATTGCCTGGCAGTTGGCAGACATCAGAGGTATCTCTGAAACCTTTTGCAAGCATCGGATAGTTGTTGATGAAGAATTCAAACCAGTCAGACAACCGCAACGCCGACTTAACCCTCAGATGCAGGAAGTCGTAAAGAAAGAAGTACTCAAGCTTCTAGACGCCGGTATCATCTACCCTATAGCCGACAGTCCTTGGGTCAGTCCAACTCAAGTTGTTCCGAAGAAAGGAGGAATCACAGTCATCCCTAATCCAAAGGGTGAACTCATTCCCACCCGAACAGTTACAGGATGGAGAGTCTGCATTGATTATCGACGACTAAATGATGCCACCAAGAAGGATCACTTTCCACTGCCGTTCATTGATCAGATGCTTGAACGATTGGCTGGTCATGAATACTACTGCTTCTTAGACGGGATGTCCGGTTACTTTCAGATCCCCATTGAGCTTGCTGATCAAGAGAAGACAACCTTCACATGCCCGTTCGGTACGTTTGCTAATCGTCGTATTCCCTTTGGATTTCCCGCTACTTTTCAGAGATGCATGCTTGCAATATTTGGAGATCTGGTAGAGAATGTGGTAGAGGTATTCATGGATGACTTCTCTGTCTATGGAGATTCATTTTCAAAGTGTTTGGCTAATCTGGATAAGGTGTTAGCTCGTTGTGAGGAGACTAACCTCGCTCTTAGCTGGGAGAAATGTCACTTCATGGTTACAGAAGGTATTGTTCTTGGCCATAGAATATCTAAGACAGGTATAGAAGTCGATCGTGCCAAGCTTGAGACCATTGCCAGTCTACCACCGCCGAACCTCAGTCAAGACAGTTCGAAGTTTCCTCGGTCATGCTGGATTCTACCGGAGATTCATCCAAGACTTCTCCAAGATCGCTCTACCAATGACCAAGCTACTCGAGAAAGATGCTCCGTTCATCTTTGACAGAGCCTGTCTTGAAGCCTTTGAGACTCTGAAGACTCAACTGACCACCGCACCGATTCTTACAGCACCAGATTGGAATCTCCCATTCGAGATCATGTGCGATGCTAGTGATTTCGCCGTTGGCGCAGTTCTTGGTTAGAGAAAGGAGAAGAAATTTCATCCTATCTACTTTGCGAGCAAGACACTCAATGATGCTCAGAGAAACTACACTACCACGGAGAAGGAACTCCTAGCTATCGTTTTCTCCTTTGATAAATTTAGACAGTATCTGGTTCTCTCACATACCATCGTCTACACAGATCATGCTGCTCTGCGCCATCTTTTAGCCAAGCAGGATTCAAAGCCACGTCTCATAAGGTGGATCCTTCTCCTCCAAGAGTTCGACATAGAAATTAAAGACAAGAAAGGAGCAGAGAACTTAGCAGCAGATCATCTTTCGCGCCTCGAGGAATCACAAACAGGTAAGTCTACTACCCCTATCAATGATTCATTCCCTGACGAGCTGTTGCGTGTTGCGTGTTGAGACGTATCGAACAGGTTAACAGCATAGCTATTGAGCCCTGGCAATCCCTCACGCTCAAGATTTGAGTAATGCTACCGATTCGGAAGAGCCATGGTATGCTACCCTGGCCAATTATCTTTCTCACGGCATTATCCCTCCTGAGCTGGATTATAATGCACGTAAGAAATTGCTTAAAGAAGCCAAGTCATACTTCTGGGATGAGCCTTTCTTATACCGCATCAGTCTTGACGGGATGATCCGGAGATGTGTCTCTTACAATGAAGCAGCGGACATCATTCGCAAATGCCATGAAGGACCGTTCGGAGGACATTTCGGAGGCAACCGCACGGCGAGAAAGGTACTCGAAACAGGTTTCTACTGGCCCTCAATTTTGAGTGATTACGATGTTTATGCTAGACGTTGTGATGCATGCCAGCGATCAGGTAACATCTCTAACCGTAATGAGATGCCGCAAACTGTTTCTTTAACTGTTGAAATCTTTGATGTCTGGGGAATTGATTTTATGGGTCCGTTCACGCCCTCCAACGGAAACAAGTACATTCTCGTCGCCGTTGATTATGTTTCTAAGTGGGCCGAAGCTGAGGCTTTACCCACTAATGATTCTAGAGTGGTGGGACGGTTCCTTACTCGTCTTTTCACGCGTTTTGGTTCACCGCGCTTCATCATAAGCGATAGGGGTACCCACTTCCACGGATAATTCGACCGGGTGTGCAAACGCTTTGGTGTCACCCACCGAATGTCCACGACTTATCATCCTCAAGCGAACGGCCAAGCGGAAGTGACAAACCGTGAGCTCAAGCGGATTCTTGATAGGACGGTTGGCCGGTCTCGCAAGGACTGGTCATCTAAGCTCAATGATGCCTTATGGGCATATCGTACTGCCTACAAGACTCCCATCGGTACCTCACCGTATCAGCTGGTCTATGGCAAGTCATGTCATTTACCGGTTGAGTTTGAGCACAAGGCATTCTGGGCTAACAAAGAGTTGAATATGAGCTATGCAATAGCAGGTAATAACCGCCATGACCAGATCGCTGAGCTTGAGGATCACCGACTCCACGCATATGAAAGCACGAGGTTATATAAAGAGCGCACGAAGAAAATTCATGACTCTCAATTGAAGACGATCAAGCAGTTCTATCCCGAAGAACAATGCTTTTATATAACTCTCGCTTGAAACTGTTCCCGGTAAATTAAAATCCCGGTGGTCTGGCCCTTATACCGTGGTCCGCCAGACACCCTTAGGCAGCGTCTATATTAAAATGCACGATCAGGAGCCGTTCGTGGTTAACGGGCATAGACTTAAGAAGTATCTGCAAGGGTTAGCCGTATCTTCCATAGACGTGCACTACCTCGTTTTGGAATCCTGACACGAATCCAGGTATCGTCCGACTCACGGACGTTAAACAAGAGCGCTTCGTGGGAGGCAACCCACGGCTGGAGTCACTTACTTTCATTTTGAGTCATTTTTTTTTTAAAATCATGTTTGATTTGCTTTCAAAAAAAAAAAAAAAAAAAAATCAGCCGCCGGTTTTTAATGAAGTTTCGGCGAAAACCTACCAAATTTTCGCCGAGGCCATGTTTTCAAAACTCCGCCTGATCCTCCTGTCCACACTTTTCGAACCGAAAACCCCACATTCTCGCCGAAACCATTCCCTTCATTAAAACTAAAATTTTCGCCGAAAATCCTGGTTCAAATTCTCCGATTTACCATAACTGCCAGTTTCACCGAAACCATGCCATAGTATTCGCCGAAACCATTCTTGCCCCCACGTCGACTATTTAAATACCCCCACCCTATTATTTTCGCTCCCACATCCGAAAACATTCAAGCCTTCGCCTACCCCCCTACTTTGAGAGCAAATAACACGCTGCCGCCCGATCATTCGACCGTCGCCCCTTTTGCGCCGATTGCCCGCCGCCGTCGCCCTAGCAGCCGCCGCCGGTAGCCACCCAGACCTAGCCCCTGTTCCAAACCCTAGAACCAGCGTTTTCCGGCTCCGGTTCCGGCCGACCTAGTTTTCAAGTTTTTCCCTGTTTTCATGGATTTCCAATCGTTTTCTCGAATCATGTCTTCACGGTTAGTTGCTCAACCATTGATTGTGCATCTTTTGGCTTGTTAACTTCCGGTTTTTGGCATGGTTGACCATGGTTGACTTTTCGGTTCTCCCTCATTCCTCTTGAATGCTTTGTCGGTGTCAATTGGCTAGGTTCTGGTGTTGTTTTTGTGGCCTTTTAGGAAGCGTGACTTGTTGTCTGTGCGATCGTGTTCTTGACTCATTCCATTATGTATCTTGCCGAATGAATTGACGGTTCTTCAAGGCTATATCTTGATTCTGTGATCTCACACTAAGTGTGGGGTAAGAGTATTGTAATCTAATGATGGTCGTCTCTGAGTTGTATCTTACAGGGCTCCAAAGCGTTTTAAGACTACCAGTGCAGATAGAGCGCAGTGCTCCTCAGCTCGCCAAAGCAAAACACCACATTCTCGACGTCCCGCGCCAGCTGCACAGACATCGACGGCTGTGGCCATCATTCCAGAGGATGCACCGACTCCTGCGTCCCCTATTTCCTCTATTCCTACGCCTGCTAATGGGGTCATCCATCCTTTCATCGCCGCCCTGGAGCCGCACCAGCTCGAGGTCTTCCAGAAGATAAAGACATCCCTCCGGCTAAGGTGGCAGTTCTGTCTCTTGACAGTCTCAAAGCGCACAATCCGGCTTGGCACTCGATAATTGACGCCGCTCTTAATAAAGCCGGATTGCGAGTGCTGACCACTCATGGATCCCCGTACCCGCTCGTCGCCCTCCAGGAGTTCTGGAGTTCATTTCGGCGCCTCACCCCGAAGCCCTTTCGTGAGCAGAAATTCGTTTCCTTTCGCCTCGGTGGTGTTCTTCATGAGAAGTCCCTTCGCGAGTTCGGCCGCTTGCTGGATCCGCACGTTAATTTCGATACCGCATTAGCGGGCTTTGAGGACACATACTCCATCACCAGTGCTCCTTACCCGGATGTGTGGAAATGGGCATGCTGCGAGGATGAGAGCTCACCTATCGTCCACCCCACGGTCGGTGACATCTTTCACCCTGTTCTTAAATTCTTGCATTATGTTTGGGTGCAATCTCTGTGTTTTTGCAGCAAGACGAGCCGCCACCACGTTTCTCTGGAGGAGCTCGTATTGTTCCGTGCTTTAGAGGAGGATGCCAACCTGCACCCCGGCTGGTGGCTTGCACGATTCTTTCACAAGCGCACTACCGCCAAGAAGCTTCCTACTGAGCTTCCAGGAGGCCCCTTCATTTCTATTCTAATCGACAACCTCCAGCTCGGTGATAAATGGGACCCCGATATTCCTCGTATCCCGATTGAGCATGTAGGCGCTGAACTTGCCATAGCACGGCGCATCGACCTTTCAGAGACTATTGAGCATTGCACATCGCTCCCTCATCGCACGACCCAGCCAGTTGACCGCCCACCGTCGCGAGCGCAACTCACCGCGGAAATGAATGACAGGCCGGCGCGTATTAAGAAGTGGCAACTAGACTACTCGGCTGGTTCGTTGCAATGGCAGAAGGACCGAGTGGCACATGAGGAGACTCAGAATGAGCGTTGGTCCACTCTACAGCAATTCATGGCTGACCAATCAGCCAGACACATGGACGAGCTCGCATGGCGACGGCAGATGGAGCAGCGGTTCGCCATATCATCCATTCCCACTGCACCTCCACCTCCTCCTGCGGAACAGTGATCAGGTTGCTTCTATCTTTTTCCTTTCTTTTCTTTCTTCTTTTCGGGTCTCGACCCAATTTTCTTCTGTGTGGAACCGGGACACTTGTCCCGGTGTCCTTTTGTTCTTTTTTTTGTTGTTTGTGTTTTGTAGGATTTTGAGTAACTCTGCTCCGCGCCAGACTCTCCGTGCTCATCCGCTAAACCACCCATCACCTTCCAGGTTCTTCGTAACTCTCTACTCTAGATTGGTCCTGTGAGGACACAGAACAGTTTAAGTGTGGGGTAGGGTGTTAGATAACCATGCATGATCTTGATTGCCTATATCTTTGTGTGTGCCTCGTGATTCCTGTCCAGTTCTCTAGCATAGAATTGCTCAATTCTTGACTTTGGATGTTAAATTGACTTCAATTTTGAACAATGACGTCTAGACTGTTCCATTTAGAACCTGTAACCAACGTGTCAGAACTGATATTAAATGAGTCTAGGTCAGAACAAATCATAAATCACTTCTGCAGTTGGAACTGGAATTAATTGAATCAACCAACTTGTAACAACAAAGCTCGATAACACCGTTCTAAGATGATAAAGGCTAGCTTCTTCCATTTTTTTTTCAATCCATATTTGATCAACTGTGATTGTGGCTCGAGATTAGACGGAAATCCAATCCGAAATCCTGTGTAAAAAGTTATAACTAGCTAGGATTAAGTGGCTAAATGGGTAAATCAAGTAATCAAGTTGTGCTAATCAATGCTAAGTTCTTTAAAGTGTTGACAATAAAGCTAGGCAAGCCCGACACCTAAGTGAAGTGTTCGGGTTGAGCACTAGCATAAGCACAAATACTGTGAGTTAGGCAGGTCCAACACCTAAGTGAAGTGTTTGGTATCGAGCACTAGTATGCAGTAAATAATTAAAGAAAGCTTGAATCTTGAAAGAAATTGTTGTTTAAATCAGTCCTGGCTAGAACATGTAACGCACAGATCTAGAAAAGGATGAAGTCGAGTCGATAGCCACGTCACTTTTCCTACCTCCGCATCCACATCATGGCTAGAGCTTAAAGTCTTTTTGATTAGAATTGGTGTTATCGTAGTCGGTTAATTGTGATTAATTGTTTTGCCAAGAAACGAGTTTTGTTAAAACCACAACTTGAAGTGTGCAGAAATTAGTGAGATCGAAAACTTATTTCGTTGATGTTCTTGCATGTGTAGGCCACTCTTTCTACGTGGAACAGTCTAAACCAAATCGTTAGAAATGAATCTCAGTTTAATCTCGTGTCATTTGTGAATTTGAGCGTGGTTCTATTCAGTTTGCTTGAGGACAAGCAAAAGCTTAAGTGTGGGGTATTTGATGACACTCGAATTGACGTGATTATCAGCCTCATTTAAGCGACATTTCTTTGCTGAAGACATTGTTTTTAGGGTAGAATGACGAATAATCAATCGATTGCCCTATCTCATGCCACTTGTGTTACCTTGGCCCGTTTCGGGTCTATTTGATGGTTTTCTAGTGTTTTTACGTAAGCACAGGTTTTTGCCGTCAAATAAAGTAACCATGGATGTGTCTGAAGCATTGGAACCTCGAGGAATTGAACCGGAATCGGTCAAAGAAGCCATTCAAGTTCGAACAAATTCTGCCCAGTTTACACGCATATTTTCGGCGAAACTACCCCTTGGTTTTCGCCGAAACTGGAAGAAGAAACCACTGGCCAATTGAGAGGAAGGTTTCGGCGAAGACACCCTCGGAGTTTCGCCGAAACCGTAGGAAGGAATCAACCGCTTCGAGTATGAAGAAATTTTCGCCGAAACCATTATACTATTTTGGGCGAAAATCCCAGTTCAAATCAGGAGAATATCGGGTTGGTATAAATAGAGAACTCGGGGCTATTATAAAAAGACGAACAATCACTTTTTACAACACACATAAAAACGACGAGAGAGAGAGAGAGGACGAGTAACTAGAGTTCGAAAAGCAGGAACAGATCGTGACGCTATCCATCCATCTCGGAGAGCCAGGGTTAGGAGTTGAAGATTCAGCAGATTGAAGCTGTCAGGAAGCATCGAAATTAGGTTTTGCAGTTCCTCTCTGTTTTCCTACCTGAGATGTATTTCTTGTCTGTCTTCGATTCTTCTGTATTGAGTATGAGTAGATAAACTCGTGTAGCTTAGATTAGATGAACCCTAAGTGACCCAGGGCTTAAAGCGGTCACGGATCAGCGGTGATTAGATTCGAAATTCATTCAGTTTCATCTTGCATGTTTGATTTGTTCTTCGTTTTCTGTGTTTCTTGTCTGGTTTGGCCACCTAGATTAGATTCTTGTTAAGCTAAGGATAGAAGCGAACGCTCGCCTTACTTTAAAACCTCAAATCGAACAATCAACCTTATAATTGGAGTGTGCCTTTCGTAGGAACCGATTAGGGTTGATCCATTGCTAGAGTAACTCATTAGTCACTAGAACTTGCACCAATTAAGTTAAGTCATTGCGAGAGGCGACCGTACCCGGGCGGTTAATTAATCGTGGTAGCTAGATCGGATAGAGCGAACGTTCGCCAGTCTTAAACCTAAGGGTCAGGAGTTATGATGGTGTCTGTGAACTGAATGAACTAGAATCGAAAATTGCCGGTCTGTGATTGTTGTTGCCTTGGTGATCTAAGGGGAATTCGAAATCTAAGCTTGTCTGTCATCTTTCTAGTCAATTAATCAATCTTCAATCTTTCTTCGGTTTAATTTTCATTTCTTTTTATTTTTGCATTCTTAGTATAGAAGTCGTGGAACTCACACCACGCACAACTTGTGTTTGAACTTGAATTAAAACTGTCAACTCCCTGGAGTAAGGAAGTAGAGGAAACCCCTGGAATACGATCTGCTATAGCCTTTTATTAGCATTAGTAGTTATTTGGTTGACGCATCACAACGACACGTTCCATCAAATTGGCGCCGTTGCCGGGGACTCTTCTACTTCGTTGAAAGAAGAGTTGGCATTTTTATTCTTCTACCTTTCCATCTTTCATTTTCCATCACACTTCGATTTTACACCGGTTGTGTTTGTTTTTGTCTCGTGCAGATCATAGCAGGTACAGAAGCAGATCACTTCCGTTCCATCTTCCTTTACCGCAATGGTTACTCTTAAGAGTGTTGCGGACTACAGTAAGCCGCACGCATCTAACCTCCGCTTCACCCATCACCGCGCTTACTAATGACGATGATCCCGACTATGAGATTCAGATTCCTCTCTTGGAGCTAATCTCTAGGGACATACAATTCGAGGGAAGACCAGATGATAATCCCTGCACACACATAACCAACTTTTTGGTTGTCTGCGACACCTTCAAGTCTGGGAATCTCAATAAGAATGCATTATATCTCCGAGCTTTCCCGTTTTCTCTTAGAGGTGCAGCTAAACAATGGCTTAACAGCAAACCGCCAGGTCATTACACTGAATGGGAGACACTAGCTCAAGATTTTGTTGAGGAATACTTTCCTCCTGCAAGAACAACTGCTTATAAAGACCGCATCTCCAGGTTCACTCAGAGAGAGGATGCAAGCCTGTATGACACTTGGAACGAATTTCAGTCTCTTCTCTTCGACTGCCCTCACCATGGGTATGAACAGAGACAGCTGGCTGAATTCTTTACTCGAGGTATGCGCAAAGAATCTGCAAACTGGGTCAACACCCTAGCTGGCGGAGATTGCACTGCTCTCACTCCTCAGGATGCTCTTCTGCATTTTGCTGACTGTGCGTCGAAATCTAGAAATTGGGAGAGGCATATAGAAGGAACCAAGAGTCAGAGCCAGAGTCAGATAAATGTTGCAGAGCAGATCAAGGCAGAAGTTCAGAAGCATATGCAAGCAGCTGGTATCCCTCTCGACTCTCCGTTAGCTACCGTCTTTTCGGTTGACTGTGGATGGTGTGGATCATGTGCTCATAGCGGCGGAAGTTGCCTCAATTTCGGTGCAGCAGAAGTCTTGTCTACTGAGGAGGTAAACTTCATTGATCAAGGTTTTGCCAACAATCAGAAAGGCTATGCCGGTTACAGAAACTACGTGCCAAGGAAGCAAAGCAACCGGTTGGTAGATCCTTATTATAGACCTCCGGGATTCATTGGAGGGCAACACCAGTTTCAGGCAAAGCCGTGCTACAATGAGATATGGACTATGAGAGGAAGTTTGATCAGATCATGAGCCGACTTGACGACCATGACATTCAGTTAAAAGCCCAAGCCGCACTTAATCAAGGAACAAAGGCTCAAACCCAGAGGATAGAAGACGCGGTACTCAATATGGCGAAACTTTTTACTAGCAATCCTCTCCTTAATCCAGAGGCATTTCAAGCAGACTCCGATCTAAGGAGTGAAACACGCTCAAGCTATTACCACTAGGAGCGGCAAGCAAACAACTGATCCAAAAGCTCCGGAACCTGACATGATACCAGATATTAGTGCTGCCATGGATATGCCAGAAATAGAAGATATCACAGAAGAGGAAGAAGAAGCACCTGCTCCTCCTCCGCCGCCCAAGACAGCCCCTGAACCTGTCTTGGCGCCATATGTACCTAGGATTCCTTTTCCAAAAGCTGCAAGGAGCACAGCCAAGGATCACGACACTCAGTATAAGAAATGGTACAATATTCTTAAGACTGCAGAAATCAAGATACTAGTGACGGACGCTGTAGAGATTATACCACCACTTGGGAAGTTCTTTAAAGACCTCGTGAAGAAAGTGAAGAGTGGCGAGATGTACTCTATCACGCTCACTCCGCCACCACGCATTCGACAGCCGCCACCACCCCCAGCTAAGTGTCCTGATCCCGGTTCTTTTACATTACCGTGCATTATTAATGGCATTCAAATTGATCGCAGCCTGGTTGATTCTGGTGCTTCTATTAATGTTATGCCTGTCTATCTATATGAAAAGCTGAATCTAGGGCAATTAAAACCGATTACTCTGCATCTCGTTTTAGCCGATAGGTCTGTCAAACGGCCTAGAGGTATAGTAGAAGATGTAACTTTTGCTGTGGTCCGTTTACTATACTAGCATATTTTGTTGTTTTAGATACTCGTGAGCTAGACGGAACACTTATCCTAGGTCGACCTTTCTTAGCAACGGCTGGTGTAAATATAAATTGCAAACAAGGCTTATTAACTTTAAGTGTAGGACAAGAGAGTGTTGCATTCCGCATTAAAGATAGCATGAGATATTCCATTGCTCAAGATGATAAATGCTATGCTATTGATCCGGAGATGATAAATTGCAAATAAGGTTGGTAGATCCTTATTATAGACCTCCGGGATCCATTGCTCAAGAGTTACAAAGATAGTAGGAAATAATTCACAAGATAAATACAAAGATATACAAAGATATTGAATTATAACTAATTAATAGTCGGATCCTTATCACCAAGTATATCAACTTTAGCAACAAGAGGCACTTGAACTGCTCTACTTAACTTCTTGTTATGTTCCCGTAGGAGTTCCTGCTAGTTTACATCCTAACATTCTAGTCTCTTTGAGAAGATCCAACACATACTTTCTTTGAGAGAGATCAAGTCCCAATTTAGACCTAGAAACCTCCATTTCTAAGAAATATCTCGATTCTCCCAGCTCTTTAATTTAAAACTCAGAGGCAAGTTTCTTCTTTAATTGTCCAATATTATTAGCTTCATCATTTCCTATGATTATTATGGCATTTAGATTTTCATTTTTCCTCGAGTTGTGTATTTAACAAAGAGGGTAAGATTAGTTTGGCACTCACTTGTTTTAGTCCATAAGGTCATTTTTCTGAGCTTGTTATTAGATAGTATTATTATTATTTTACCCTTGATTGTTTGCACTATATATATAAGCTATTGAGTATAGCTTCCCTTTGATTATTACGACTTTCATTTATCACAAGTCAGTCACTATTCTTTCCAAACTTACAAACATGGTATCAGAGGTAACAGATTGCTGTTACGATTCTTGGATCTAATTCATCTTTTCCGCTGCTTTCTCTTTTCTCTCTCCGATCGCTTTCGATCGATTCCGACGACCCGACGCTTCCGTCGCCACTTTCGTCGCTCCGACGTCTCACTTTGAGTCGCTTCAGTTCTCCGACGCCTCGCCTCATTCCAGGCTTCGTCGATTCCGATTCCGATGCTTCTCGCTTCTCCAGTCCGTCGCATCTCCGACGCATCTCCAGCCAGTCCGTCGCATCTCCGACGCATCTCCAGCCAGTCCGTCGCATCTCTAGTCCGACTCTGGCGTTTCTTCAATTCTTTCAGATCCGCAAGATCCGCAAGATCTGCACCGCTCGTCTTCTTTCAATCATCGATTGCTGGTTGACTTCATCTTCAGAGTTTCTAAGTGATGGCGATTCCGGAAAGTGATGATAGCATTCATGCTGATAAGGCTGTCGGTGGCCAAGGCTCAGTTCTTGGTATACTCGATGTCATAAATCCCTTCTATATTCACCCTTCCGAGCACTGGGGTCAGTGTCTGGTTTTAGAAGTTCTTACTGAATCCAATTACTCTGAATGGTCAATGTCGATGCTAATGGTTCTTGATGGGAAGAACAAGACAGGCTTCATTGATGGTTCAATCTCGGCACCAGATTCAGGTCAACCTCTGTTTCCGTTTTGGCTTCGCAACAACAAGCTTGTTCTTAGCTGGATTCTCCGATCTGTATCTCCTACTATGTCGAAGAGTATTCTCTACTCCAAGACGGCACGAGTAGCTTGGACAGATCTTCGGCAACGTTTTTCTCAGGGGGACTACTTCAAGATAGCTGATTTGCAGGAGCAGATTTTCGGTTTCAAACAAGGTTCACAATCGGTTACTAAGTACTTCACTGAACTTGTGACTCTGTACGATGAATTGCGAAATTTCCGGCCCATTCCTGACTGTGCCTGCTCTCCTGTTTGTTCTTGCTCTTTGGCCAAGATTCGTCTCTATCAAGAACAAGATTCAGTGATTCGATTCTTACGGGGTTTGAATGACAACTTCTCGAGTCCTCGGTCTCAGGTAATGCTGTTGGAGCCTTTGCCGAATTTGGATAAAAGTCTTTGCGATGATGATTCAGTAGGAAAGGGACATTACTGCTCATTCCCAGCCGATTGGAGAGGTTCCTTCACATGCTTTCCTGGCCAGAACTGATGGTTCTCAGTCTCAAGCTGGTAGCTCTCAAGCTCTTGCTCCTCGGCCTTCTAATTTCAAGAAACAGGGCAAGAGGCCAGTTTGCTCATACTGTGGTTTTGTTGGACATACTGTGGAAGTCTGTTACAAGAAGAACGGATACCCTCCGGGATATCAACATCGTCCTCGAGCTCCTCCTAGAGCAAATGTTGTGGTCACAGACGCGGCTGCCGTTGATACTTCCTAACAAGATTCAACCACTGTTCAAGTTTCTCAAGCCGATTGGGCCACTTTTCAGCAGCAATATCAACGAATGGCGGCGGCTTTTCAACCTCCTTCGACTATTCATCACACTGCTGCTGCTATACATACCAAGCGGTTTGAAGCTCCAGAACAGGCTCCGTCTCATACTCTACAGAATCCTGTTCATCAGGTTGCTATGGTGTCCACTGATGAGGCTTCCAAGCATGGTAAAACTGCTGTACATTCGTCTTTTGATCCCACCGGTGCTGTGCATTCTTCAGGTAATCTTTCTTTACCGCGTTATACGAATTGGGTGTTGGATACCGGTGCTTCCGACCATATTGTTTGTGATTTTCGGCTGTTAACTTCATATAGAAGAGTTTTAACACTGTTGTTCATCTCGCGAATGGTGATTCTGCTATTGTTTCGCATATTGGTCGAGTGTTATTTTCTGAAAGTTTGGTTCTACATAATGTGTTATTAGTGCCATCTTTATCATTTAACTTGGTTTCTATAAGCCAACTAGCTAAGTATGAAGGGCTTAGTGTCTTCTTTCATAATAATCTGTGTTTGATACAGGCGTTTCCCAGCTTGAGGATGATTGGTACAGCTGAGTTACACCAGGGGCTGTATCTGATGCATTCTGCTTCTCATTCCGCACAAGTTCAGGACTTATTGCAGTTGCAGAACACTTCATCTGTGCGTTACAACACTTCTAATGATTGTAATAGCAGCAACATTATGCCTCCTGTTTTGCTTTCCAATAGTTCTGTGGTTTGTCATAACAATGATAAGTCTCATGATTGTAATAATGTTGAACAATCTAAGCACACGTGTGATTCTGTTCATAATGTGGATCCAACAAAATTGGATTTTTCTCCCACATTTTCTCATATTAATAGCATTAGTGGTCATCTTTTAGATACTACTTACTTTACCAAAATTCATGACATTGATACATGGCATTATAGACTTGGTCATATGGGTGCGAATACCATACGTCAAGTGATTAAAAGTGACAACACGATTCACTTAAAAACATATTTTCATTGCAAAATTTGCCCTTGTGCAAAGCAAAAGCGGTTAGCTTTTTCTCCTAGCTTAACCAATTATACCAAGCCTTTTCAATTGGTATGCATGGATATATGGGGACCGGCTTCCACTCCTTCTATATCGGGTTGTCTATATTTTCTCACTATTATAGACGTGTTCTCTCGTTTTACGTGGGTTTTTCCATTAAAACTCAAATCCGAAGTTCGACCTCTTATCATTAAATTTTTTGCTTATGTTAAGACTCAATTTGAGGCATCCATTCAAATTCTCCGAACCGACAATGGTAAAGAATTTCTTCTACCCGAATTTTATGGTGGACAAGGTACCATACATCAAACTACTTGTGTCCAAACGTCTCAACAAAATGGTATAGTTGAACGTAAGCACCAACATATATTAGCTATATCTCGAGCTTTGATCTTTCAATCATTTCTTCACTTTCCTATTGGAGTTATGCAGTTATCCATGCAATCCATCTTATTAATCGTGCTCCAACCCCAATTTTAGAAGGTGGAACTCCTTATGAAAAGTTATATGGATCACCACCCGTTTATTCACATCTCAAGATTTTTGGATCCCTTTGTTATAGTTCTACCCTTGCTCACCCTTGGTCCAAACTCTCTCCTCGAGCTCTTCCGTGTGTTTTTTTTGGGGTATCCCGCGAATAAAAAGGCTTATCTCCTCATATCACTCACAAATAATGAAATCATCATATCTCGAGATGTCATTTTTTACGAGAATATATTCCCCTTTTATTCTAAGGACAAACCTATGAATTCGTCACCAATTCCCTTACCCGACTACATGGGACCTCTTGATGACTCTTCTACATCATCACCACCCATTATTCTATCTCCTTCACCTTCTTCAATTACTGTTCCACCATCTCCAAGTGAAACATATTCTCCAAATGAGGCATCTCCACCACATGAGGCGTCTGCTCTTCATCATAATACCAATTCAAAGGTCCACTAGACCTAGTACCAAACCACATTACTTGAAAGATTACAAATGCAATATGGTTTCCCAACCTCAAGTAAGGTACGTACCCCATTCAAGACATTTTGACATATCAAAAATTATCCGAAAAGCATCGTCATTATGTTCTTTCTATATCTTCTGAAAGAGAACCAACCACTTATATCCAAGCATCCAAATCTGAGAATCGGATGAAGGCCATCCAATCTGAGCTCAATTCCCTTGAGAAAATGAAAACTTGGGTACTATCGGATCTTCCTCCAAACAAAAAGCCCATTGGGTGTAAATGGGTTTTTCGTATCAAATATAAACAAGATGGAACGATTGATAAATACAAGGCTCATTTGGTTGCAAAAGGTTATACTCAAACACATGACATATATTACATGGATACTTTTTCTCCTGTAGTTAAAATGACTACCGTACGAACTTTACTTGCCGTAGCTGCAATAAAGAAATGGCATCTTGAACAACTTGATGTCAATACAGCTTTTCTACATGGGGATTTAGACGAAGAGGTCTTTATGGTCCTACCACCTGGATTACCAACTTCTTCTTCTCCAAACCAACAGGTTTGCAAATTAACCAAGTATCTTTATGGTTTGAAGCAAGCTAGTCGACAATGGCATGCCAAACTATCTGATACTCTTATAACTCTTGGCTATATACAATCTAAATCTGATTATTCTCTGTTTACAAAGAATAATTCTGAAGGATTCACGACCCTACTTGTCTATGTGGATGATATTATCCTTGCTGGTTCTAATATCAATGCAATTTCTCATGTCAAACGACATTTGGATACTACATTTAACATAAAAGATTTGGGTCTGTTAAAATATTTTCTTGGCATGGAAGTCTCTCGAAGTAATTCTGGAATCCATCTATGCCAACGAAAATATGCTCTAGACTTGCTCACAGATACAAGTTTTTTGGCTAGTAAACCAGCCTCCACACCTGCCATTCCTGGTATCCATCATACTTCTCATGGTACCCCACTATCATCAGATAACACCAATCATTACCGTCGACTTATTGGACGTCTTCAATATTTGTGCACAACCCGACCAGATATTTGCTACACTGTTAATCAATTAAGTCAATTCGTTTCTTCTCCAACTACCATACATGAACAAGCCACACATCATCTTCTTCGCTATCTTAAAGGATCTCCGGCTCATGGTCTTCATTTTTCAAGCACTTCCTCATTACGCATAAGTGCATTCTCCGACTCTGATTGGGTTGGGTGTCCTGATTCTCGAAGATCAGTCACGGGTTTCTGTACCTTCCTTGGTGATTCTCTCTTTTCCTTGAAATCCAAAAAGCAACCAACGGTCTCACGATCATCAGCCGAAGCTGAATACAGTGCCTTAGCAAGTACAACTTCAGAACTACAATGGCTTCATGGATTATTATCTCATTTTCCTATCCAATTTTCACAACCCTATGCACTATATTGTGATAGTCTTTCTGCGGTTAAAATGACAGAAAACCTTGTTCAACATGAGCGATCAAAACACATTGAGTTAGATTGTCATTTTATTCGTGAAAAGGTACTTGATGGCTTGATCAAAGTTTACCATATTTCTACTCACAATCAGTTAGCTGACCCTCTCACTAAATCTTTGCAAGTGAATCAATTCACTCACTTAATTTCCAAACTTCACTTGGATGCTATCCATGCTTAGTTTGAGGGGGGTATTAGATAGTATTATTACTATTTTACCCTTGATTGTTTGCACTATATATATAAGCTATTGAGTATAGCTTCCCTTTGATTATTACGACTTCCATTTATCACAAGTCAGTCACTATTCTTTCCAAACTTACAAACACTTGTAGACAGATCTAATCTCACTTTAATAGTTGGTTCCTGGAGGTATATTCATATACACTTATTCAACCAAATCTCCATTTAGAAAAGTATTTTTCACATCTAACTAATGTAAATTTCACTCAAGGTTCACAACAAGAGATAATAATACCTTTTAACTATTTATTTTCGTTCGCTTGGACAATTTGATTCCCAATTGAGCTATCTATATTCTTCGCCACCTTTTTCCTACTTCTGATGTCTATGTAACCATTACTTCATGTATATGTAATATAATCTCGAAGAATAGATAAATATGTTTCCACCAACAATTTAATTAAAATAATTCATAAAAAAACAATTTAATTAAAATAATTTTGACTGTGGATTAGGATTGTTGGATAAAGACAATGCTACATTAAGAAATGAGAGTAGGATTTATTTCTACAACAACCATCTCACAAGTGTCTAAACAACCATGAAGTCAATAATGTATATATACACTATACTATAGTTTCCTATTTAGTTTGTTTATGCTGAATGTTTAGAAGGAAAGTTCGTTCGATTATTGATGCAAGGAGAAATAGGTTAATGTGAAAGGGTACTTTTCATGGTCATACGCGGACAACTTCTAATGGAACGAGCTAGGGATACACTGTTAGGTTTGGGTTGAACTACATTAACTACACTGATCTTTCCAGACACCCAAAGCACTCAGCATGCTGGTTCACCAATTTCCGCACCAAGACCAAACCAAATTCTTTTGATCTTCATCACCTTTTACTATCTCCTCTACAACTGCTACTCTCAGAGGCTACCGGGCTATGTCCTCCTCTACTGGCCGCTTTAATTAATATCCATGATCAATGATTAGCCTGCAAATAATTAAATAATACTAGCTACTTGTATCGTATGGAATAAAAGAGATCATCTTTGTTGATTGATCGTTGTAAAAATATACATGTATGACATGCATCATGATCATCTAGCCATGATGGTCATGGTTTATGGGAAAAACTACCATTAGGACACCCCAAAGTGTCCTCATATTAGGACACCTCTTAGAACCGTAGGATTTAATCTTACAGATCTGAAGGCCAATATTAATTGGACATAAGGGTAATTTCAATGTTTTATTTATTACAGATTTTAATTATTGTTTATTAATTTTCGGATTTGCAGTTACATTGCTAATTTTTTATTCATTTTCTGCTTCTTTTTTTGCTTCATTTAATTTATGATTAAATTAATTATCTTTTTTTTAAATTACTTCTTCATCTTCTTCTCTATGCTCGGCCGTTTTTGTTGTGTATCTCCGATAATTTTTATTTGAGATTAGTTTTCTAACACTTTTTTGTGGAAATTGTTTCGAATCAGTTCCTCTTTTATCATTTCGGAACAGTTCCTCTTATATTGTTTCAGAACAGTGATTCATTTCAAAAGTAATGGAACATGTTGAAAATCAATTTTGATAATGGAACAAAATATACAAAACAATATATGTTCCATAAGTAACTATACGGAACAATATCTTTTCCATAAGTAACTATACAGAACAATATCTGTTCCATAATATCAAATACGAAACAATATATGTTCCATAAGTAACTATACGGAACAATATCTATTCCATAATATCAAATAACAACAATACCGATTTCATTTCAATTCAAACAAGAACTCCAAAGAAAACCGAAGAAATTAAGCATTTTTCATAGGAATTACAGAACCACCACTTAAGTTACAGAACCAACCCAAGTGTCACTTAACTTCTGAAACTAACAGAACGATCCATGAAATTTGTCCAAGTGAGGTTTTGTTTCTGGAAATCGACAAAAACAATTTTGAATGTCTAGAAACATCCGTCTCGTCGTCCTGATTCCACCGGTCCTGACGGTTCATCGATCGGAGCTCTAACGAGGGAGTTATGGCGAAACTCTGAATCACCAATCGAAGGTTCCTCACTGACCTGCCAAACGAACCCTTAAAAGCCAAACTCCCAAACACACCACAGATTTACTGAAATCACAGTTGGGTAACTTATCTTTCTAAAAATGACAGAACAGTCACTGAACTTTCAAGAAACTTCAACCAGGTTTCTTGTCTTCTCCGATGAAGTGTTCACCGTCGGCAGAACGTCCGACCACCGTTGCCGCCGCTCCCACTCTCTTGGAACCCGTGGAAACAACACCGCCGCCCCACTTCTAAACCAACCACCGCCGGTGGCTGCGCCTTGGTTCCGCTCTCCCTTCCTTCGCTGCCGCCGCCACTCCCCCGAGATGCGGCGGTAGATCTGATGCGGCGAGGCGGCGGCGAGGCTGGTGAGATCTGATGTGTAGATCTTGTTTGATGAGGCTAGCGGCGAGGATGGTGTGGCGGCGGGCGAGGCTGGCGAGGCAATGGCGGCGGCTAGGCGTGTGACGGCGGGGTGATGGCGGCGGCTAGGCGTGTGACGGCGGCAATGGCGGCGGTTGGGTTCCGAAGTTGAGAGCACAATTTGTTTTTGGCCGATTGTATTTTTAGGGTTTGTGGTAAAACCCTAATATTATTTACTATATATATTGGTATCAAATGACAATTTTGTCCGTTTTAATCTGGTCCATTGGATCTGTTTCTTTATCCTATGGTTCTAAGAGGTGTCCTAATATGAGGACACTATGGGGTGTCCTAACGTAGTAGATCCATGGTTTATAATAATGCTGGATTTTAATATAAAATAACCACAACAAATTATTATTATTGAGAATACGCATGTAATTCTAGTTACTTTCTCCATGTGTATTTATTGTTGTTTGAAATAATTGTTGTAAAGTATGTAGGATTTGAGGGAAACTAAATAGTCTCAAGGATTTTCTCATTTTCTTCCTACATTAATGATAGTGAAGTTTCTCTTCTTTTATTCTCTTGATTTTCTTAGTTGAAAAATATGGTATTAGAGCCCGGTTCAATTAAATCTTAACGCCTCCAATGCTATTCTTCTTTCTTCTATCTATCTTTGTGAACCATGTCCAAGACTGGCTCTGAGCACTTCGAGTTCACCTCCATGACGAGTGATGGCCTATAGGTCTCATCCTTGTCAGTTTTAGATACTACACCAAATAGTTGTTAGAGGTTAGAAGCAATTAACAAAAAACACAAACAACTTTAAGACGCTCTAACCAGCTAGCGTCGTTTCTACCTTTTATTTATAGAAAACTAATCCTAACAATTGCAAGGCAAAAGAAATCTAAATACTAACAGTAAAGGGAAAAACTAACAGCCTACCACTACAAAAAAGACAGTTATTAGTAACTAGATCTTAGCGACGAAAGGCTAAAGTCATCACTAAATTACTTTTTATGACGCAAAGATGAAGGCGTTGTAAATGTTTCATGAAACTACTATTTATTTATGACCATTCGTATGCTCGTCGGTGATCTACAAATTTATGGTCATTAATAACAAGTTTATGCCACAATATATGGGAAAAAAAATTTCTGACCACTCCAAAAGGTTTAGTCGCTATTAAACGTAAATTATTTGTGACCAATATTAGTTGGGCTAATAAGCTCGAAAAGTACCTTACGTTTGGGCTATTAACAAATCAGTACCCAACGTTTAAAAAATAACTTTCATATACTCTTAGTATAGAAGTGTAACACGTCCATTCAAAATCCAACATCCGTCCACTTTTTCATCCAAAGTATGACATGGCATCTGAATCAGCAAACTTACTTGGCAAAAATAATAAAATATTTATATTAATTAAATTAAATTAAATTATTATTTTATTCTCACTTTTTCCGTCATCGTCGGCGGAGACTTGATCCTCAACGGGCTGTTCATGACCAGGACCATGAATGCTCTCACATAACGTTTAACCAATTCTGTTTTAGCCAATAAATCGGTTTCTTCATCACTTGACAGCATCAAGCAAGAAAACATTTTGTACCAAAAACTGCAGTTATGGAAAAAACCAAAGACCACAACACCTAGGAAGAAGAAGAACAGATTGGCTAATTGACAACAGAGAATCATACAAGAATCCCCCAAATGTACATTCACGCAAAACTTCGATCCAACCCCAAACCCACCAGAAGTAAAAAGAGATAATCCAAAATCAAAACTTGATTGAAAGGAAGCTTCAGAAACCTTTCTTCAGTTCATCATCTCTCAGCTCCAAATCCAATTCGTCCATATGCTCCTTTCACCAACCCACCTGCATATTTCCAACACCGAGGTCTCAATTTCTTCATTCAACCCCCAAAAATCAACAAATTCTCAATTTACCAAAACACAAAGACCTTACCTTCAACCTTGCAAGAAGAGCAACTTATGACCAAGCCCAATATCGAACAGTATAACCCCAGCACTGGCGGATCTTCAATCAGAGAAACAGAGAGCGAGTTTACAGGTTTTTCGACAGCGGGACAGTGTTCAAGCTTCCTTACCCTCCCATGAATCCAATCTCTGTCAACCCCCTCCACCTGCTCCAAATCATAATAGAGGGAGGTAGTGTCAAAGAGAAGGGACCGAGAACCCTAGAAATAACTACTTACTAGGTTTATCAAAGATAAGGGTCCGAGAAAATGTGAGTGTCATCGATTTATCAGAGAGAGAGAAGTCTACAATTCAAGAGATTTGGAACTCCAATTACGAGGATTCAACTTCCCCGATGAACTTGTCTGACTATGTCCTTCTCGAGCGCTTGATGATGCAATCAAATATTGGTGTATTCAGTCCCTCATTAGACGACATTTTTCGTCCTCTACTTGACCATTTTGCATGATTGCATGAATTTCGTACGTTTTGACCATTGGGCCGTTTTATATCGTTTTGTATGTTTTTTTATGTATTTCAAGATATATACGACGTTGGAGACTAAACCGGATATGACACGAGACGATTGAACCCATTTCAAAGCTTAAAGTCCAAAGTTTCCATGAAGCAGACTTTAGATTCTTGATTTGATTGTTTAAGCAAGTGGCTGGTTGATTTATTAAAGAAAGGCCAAAGACGTTCAGTGGTGTTGGACAAATTTTGAGTGGGCTTGGAGTTGGACAATTAAAAGGCTGAAGGATTAATTAGTGTGAGGGATTTGTTTTGGGTTTAAAGAAGCAAAATCATGACATATAAATCATGATCATCATTCGGCTGGAAAAAAAAAAAAAATTAGACAGAGAAGGGGAGCACGGACAGCAGCGAGGGAAATCAACCAATTCGGCCTTTGGCCAGAGGGAAACAGAGTGTACGGAGTTCAAGAAAATGAGAGGAACGGCCAGTTTAACAATGGGAGAGGAGTGCAGTCGGCCTTTGGCCATTGGGGAAAAATAAGCAGCGTCCGGAGCAAGGAAATTGGGAGAGACGGGCGAGAGTTGAAGTTCAGCTCGGAGGAATCAAAGCCAACCTTGATGAATCGACGGTTTGCATCGTTCTTTCTGATTTCTCTCATGAGTAGCTAGGTTTTCTTTCTTGCTTGGGTTTTGTTGATTTCTTTGAGATTATGAGTTAATACTTTGAATACATGTTTTGGATTGTGGATTAATGATGATTGATGATCTATTTTGTTAGCTAGTCGCCCCGTTCCTTTAGACTTCCCTGTAATTCGAGGTTTTCTGCAGTTCTCCTGTTTTAGGGTTTTGTTCAGTTTGCTATTGGATTGTTGGTTGAATGCGAGTTAGGGTGTGTTGCAGGTAGTTATTGGTTGTAGAGTCGACAGACCTAACCCTTAGAACCTGAAATTGATTGTCATCCATGTCCTGCCAGTTCTGTAGCTGCATTTTCTCATAATTTCTTAGAATGATACAAACCCAAACAAGACCTCTCCCCACCGTTGATCCTACTTTTTATTTGTGCTTTAGTTATTAGTTAGTTTTTACATTTTTCTAAATTAATCAAATCTTCAATCAAAACGTTTTCGCTGACTAGCAGAACTAAACTGAGTAAGTTAGCTCAAGTAGACCAGTGGGAATACGACTCTGAGAACTCTCAGGTTTATTTGATATTGGGGCCTAAAAATCTCTCTACCAAATTGGCGCCGTTGCCGGGGACATTACTTGACTTAAGGAAAGGTTTAGGATTACTAGCTCAGTTTTTGCTTTCTTGTTTGTACATATTTGATTTATTAGTTTGCTTCGTATCTCCATCTTGTTCATATTTCATTTTCTACTTCACCCCTTGTGTTGGTGTTTGCTTGGATTTTTCTACTTTGTTTGCAGGACAGGGTATGGACATTGAAGCAAAACTTGCAGCTATTCTTGGGGAGTTAGAAAATCATCGTTCTCCATCGGTTCAAGCCTGTCCGCCAGCCTTTGTTGGTAATTATGAAGAGTATAGTGGTGATTATGGTAACTCTGGCAGCTGGAGTATGCAGGATCCATGTTATTCAGACCAACAGGATCAGTCATGCTATTATGAAGAACCTGAATCTTATGGTTCAACACACCAAGTTAGTCCTTCCACAATTGAGTTGATCAAGATGATTATTACTGGTGCAGCTGATAATGCTTCTCATAACGCTTCTCTCAAGAGAATGAGTGAGAACATGGATCTCATCATATCGAAGCTAAAGGAAGAAAATGATGATGCTCTTGGTTCTCAACAAGAAATTAGTGATCATCTTAATCAAGCCTCTCATCCTGACAAACAAACATCAAGTGTTGAGGAGTTATTGAGTAGATTGACAAATATGATTCAGAGTAGATTTGACGCATTAGAGACCACTACCAATGCAAGATTTGATGCATTGGAGGCGTATGTGCGAAAGAAGAAAGAAGCATTGGAAGATGGGTTGCACAAGCAGAAAAGAGCAATTGAGTACTTGTCTAGCAAGGTGAAAGAACTTAGTGATGGGTTGTGGGACTTGGAATTCAAGTTGACAGTGAAGACAGTTGAACAGCAGTGCAAGGAACTTCAAGAGGCCGAAGAGGCATATCAGCATATTAAGAAGGAACTTCCTTTTTATCCAAGCTCGACGACGATGATTTTTTAGGTCCTTTGATGGGTTCGATCATCACCACTCCTACCCCTCTGATTGAACTGTGTCACTTCCTACAGAAGAGATTAAAGTTGTTAGTGCTTCAACTAGTCAAAAAGTGAACTCCATGCTTTCTTCTGATGAAACAGCTACAGATGACTCTGAACGTATTAAGACAACAAAGCGGTAGCGCCTTAGTAGGAGAAAAAGGAAGCGACGTCGCCAAGAGCTGATGATGGTTGAGCAAGCAAAGAACCAGGAAGAGTTAACTAAGCTTGGCAACCAGATCAAGATTCATGCCTCTCCTATTGGTGTTATTCCATTCACTCATCCACAATGGGGAAGTATTCAAGTTCAATTCCCAGATCACCTCTACTTGAAGTCTGGAGATGACATGAACTACAAGGAGCTACTTGGATGGGACGGAGACTGCTAATTCTCTAGGTATCGTCTAGCTCAAAGACGTTAAAGAAAGAGCGCTTCATGGAGGCAACCCATGTCTGGAGTCTGTTTTGAGTTTTTGAGTCAGTGGTCTATTCTGTACCTTGAATGCTCTAATCTTGTTTTGAGGATCTCTCCTATTTCAGGATGTCCTTAGGTTCTGCATGATTGTTTGCCGGTACTTAACTCTGAGCTCGCCGCCATCCACGACATCGACCTTCACATTCCAGGTTCTCCGGGTTCCTCTACTCTCTTTTTAGTCCCGTGAGAACGATGTCCAATTTAAGTGTGGGGTGGTTTCGTTGCAATGCATGCATGTTGGTTAATTGAGTTCTTGTCGTTTAATGGGTGGTGATTGTGCTTTGTTTTTCACTCTTTCACTGCTTCCCATTCTCATTTCCAAGTATCTCTTCGCATTGCTTAATATCTTCTTGGATTTGCTTACCGTTTTCCATATGGTGAGAATGATGTGGTGCTCTAGCTAACCAAATGTGTGTGTGAGAACCCGTATTATGACCATCTCCCACTCTTCTTGCTTGTAGTTTTCTAGAAACTCGTCCTTATCGTGTTAGTGAATAGTTGACTTGGTAATATGGAAGACTTGGTCTATCTGATGCTCGAATTTTCTAGTTCAATGGCATTATCAAGTCTAGATAAGAGATCTTTTAATTTCGTGCTTTAAAGTGTTGTTAATGTTCCTAATCAGAGAAAATCTGAAAAATGAGTGGTTTGGTATTGAAGTTGTGGTCGATTCACGAGCTGGCATACGTGTCTGCCCATTGCTGTAGTCTCAATGTGGCGTTCTTTTTCTAACCTACTCCCGATTGTGGCTGGGTCTAGGATAACGCGGAATTCCAAAGGTTTCCGGCTGCTCCATACCCGGTAGTATCCACACTGTACCGACCATTCGAAAGTAAAAAAAAAAAGAGAAAAACAGAAAATTAAAAAAAAAAACAGAAAAAGAAGAAAAAAATGCTCTTTAATTTTGTTTATGTCGTGTTCCCTTATCTAGCAAGTGTCAGGTTGTGTCCTAGAGTAAGTGTAGCGGATATTTAAGTATTGTCTTGCCTTTATCAAGTCAGGTTGTTCACTAGCTCGTTAAAGTCTTGTTCTTATTTTACTCTCGCAGAGTTTGGTTTTAACTGTGTGGTCAGCAGAATCCGGAGCAAGGAAATTGGGAGAGACGGGCGAGAGTTGAAGTTCAGCTCGGAGGAATCAAGGCCAACCTTGATGAATCGACGGTTTGCATCGTTCTTTCTGATTTCTCTCATGAGTAGCTAGGTTTTCTTTCTTGCTTGGGTTTTGTTGATTTCTTTGAGATTATGAGTTAATACTTTGAATACATGTTTTGGATTGTGGATTAATGATGATTGATGATCTATTTTTGTTAGCTTGTCGCCCCGTTCTTAGACTTCCCTGTAATTCGAGGTTTTCTGCAGTTCTCCTGTTTTAGGGTTTCTGTTCAGTTTGCTATTGGATTGTTGGTTGAATGCGAGTTAGGGTGTGTTGCAGGTAGTTATTGGTTGTAGAGTCGACAGACCTAACCCTTAGAACCTGAAACTGATTGTCATCCATGTCCTGCCAGTTCTGTAGCTGCATTTTCTAATAATTTCTTAGAAAGATACAAACCCAAGCGAGACCTCTCCCCCACCGTTGATCCTACTTTTTATTTGTGCTTTAGTTATTAGTTAGTTTTTACATTTTTCTAAATTAATCAAATCTTCGATCAAAACGATTTCGCTGACTAGCAGAACTAAACTGAGTATGTTAGCTCAAGTAGACCAGTGAGAATACGACTCTGAGAACTCTCAGGTTTATTTGATATTGGGGCCTAAAAATCTCTCTACCACTTGATGTGGTGGCTGTAGAGGAAGAACACAAGACCTGGAGGTGGTGATCCTCCTAGAACGAGAAAGAATGGATGGTAAGGGACTCGGGGTTACGGAAAGAGGCGATAGACCAAAGGCGGAGCTCCCATGGAAAATGGCTTCCACGAATTATTTCAATTTTTCTAAGTAAATATTAGGATCTGAACTGCCCAGATGATGTGGACAGATCCACATAGACAAATTAACCTTACTTGGACGTACGACGTGGCAGCTTAACGACAAAAGTGGATGAAATTTGAGATTTGAATCAACGTGTTAAATGACTATAGAAAGAGTACATAAAAGTTATTTTTTAAACGATGGGTATACATTTGTTCAAACACCAAACATAAGGTACAATTTGGGCTTACTAGCTGATGACGTAAGATTTACCGTGTTTATCTCGCCACATTTGAGCTACATTTCCCTTGTTTGACACCGAATTGTGATGTATTCGAGTGATTTTTGATAAAAATGTGTTTTATTCCCCGTTGGCCCTCTTTTGGGTCATTTGATGTGTTTTCGAGTTGTTTTGATGAGATTTCAGGTTTCCATATTGTGGAGAACCTTTCTACGAGCTCGACGCTTCAAACGGGGACCAATTCGGAGTTCAAACGGAGTGGGAAATGACCGAAGAAAATTGCCCGAACACAGCCGTAAAAGTGCGCGTTTTGGAGAGAAAAGTGCGCCTGCGCACTTTTCGACCCCCTTCCCGCACTTTTTGCTTTAATTCCGGATTTTGACGAAAATTGGGTTTTTAACCCAATTTTGAGGAGAGAGGAAACATACTTCATTTTCTGCAATTCTCCACTTTTTCTCTGACGAACCAGACACTCTCGGAGGTGAAGACGGAGCTTTGGAGACGCGATTGAGCAAGGATTAGCGAGGATTAACTCAGGAGTTTCAAGGATTAATCGAGATCAGGTCTACTCGGAGTAAGATGTCTTCTTCTCCGATTTTCTTCTTCTTTGTTTCTGAGATTTCTTCTGTAACTATGTCTGGCTAAACCTCTAGGGTTGTTTAGATTAGATGAAGCGTTAGATAGGATTTTGTATGGATGATTTCGGTTTCTAACCTGTTTATGTTAATCGATGATATTTCAGACTTAGATGTGATTTCTCCTAAACCCTAATTTAAGCTTTTTGATTCTGGCAACTTGATCAATTGTTAGTTTCTGGGTTTATCTTTGAATTGCGGGTCTGACCATGAACGCACTGATTCTAGAGTTTAGGAGGTCGTTAGGTTCTCCAATAGCTTGACCATAGGATTGTCAGAACTTAATCTCTTTGCATGATTTTGTGGCATTTCACTGATCTTGATCGTTCTTGAATTCTTGCAAGTTAGTTTGACCATAGGAGCTTGTAGGTTTGATAGAACTGAATCTCTACGGCCTGACCATGGAGTAGAGATTACAAAAGGATTTGCCGAGTCGTGTAGTCTGTTGAATTTCGTCGATTGCATAGTTTCATCCATCTTCACCGAACTAGCGTGGATTCGAGTATGAACAACCGCCTTAGTCTATCTCTGAAAAACCCCAATCTACTTTAATTGCTTTGTTTGATTTCAATTGCATTCTTAGTTAATTTCATTTACAACCAATTCTCAAACCAAAACGAAATCTCGATTAGCTTTAACACACTGTTCTGAGTAATAGAAAAAGGAAGACCCTTGGGAATTAACGATCTTTTTGGAGCAATCCATTGAGTAAAACTTTGTGTGCATTAATTTGCGCATCAAGTTTTTGGCGCCGTTGCCGGGGAATTTTTCTTTTTCTAGGAAAGACATTGTGCGTTTTAAGCTTTCCATTCACTCTTTTATCATCTCTTATCTCCCACATTTTTATACTACTTGGTATTTCTTGTTTTTGGTGTTTCAGGCAAGATTGCAGGTACGGAAGAAAGAAGACAGAGTAAGCGCATAGCTGACAAGGGCAGAATTTTCTACACTCAGTTCGGCACTACTCCTGTACCTCCTCCTCCCGCCAAGACACCTAAAGCAAGGAAAAACCTCTTCACATCTTCACCTTCACCATCCACCGTTGCTACCGCAGACCCTCCCACAGATCCTCCTATTCAACCGGAGATAGAAATTATGGCGGCGGAAAGGACATTGAAGGATTACGACCGACCGACCATAGATGGGACAGCTTCGTGCATTCAGATTCCCAACACGGAATTCGGAATCTGCACATCCATCTCACTTGATCAACATGATTCAAGCAAACGGAACACTTTCTCTGGAGGTGTTAATGAGGACCCGAATGCTCATGTGAGGAACTTCTTGAGGTTGGCTCATACAGTCTCTAACAATGAAGCGGATCATAATGCAGTCAAGCTTCAGTTTTTTCCTTTCACTCTGAAGGGTCAAGCAGAACTGTGGTTGTATGATCATCCTGTGAATCACTTCACTACGTGGGATGGTCTGGCTAAAGCATTCCTAGAAGATTTATTTTCCCCTTCCAGAACTGATGCACTCAGGGCACAGATAACACGTTTCACAAGTGGTCCGAGAGGAGAACTTCTATGAGGCTTGGCAAAGATTCCAAGGGCATCTCCGAGCTTGTCCTCACCATGGATGGGATGACTATAACAAGTTCTCTATATTCCTCCGAGGCTTGGATTATGAGAAGAGGAAGGATTTCTCTTTACAACTGAATACGGACTTGGATGATATGACCGCAGCCGCGGCTTTGGCTGCTTGCAAGGCCTTTGCCATGAGGATCAAGTCTCTAATGCAAGCTAATCCCTTAAAGGTGGATGACAAGAGTCTGGGGCAAAGGAGATTTTCTGTTGATGCCCAATACCCTGTTCCCACAGTTCCTGCACCAGTAGACCTTGTTCAAAGCCAGTTGGAGTTGGATAACTCGAAATTGGAGATGGAAGTGCAGAGATTAAAGCATGAGTTGGAAAGGGCTAAGATAGCTCCTTCGCTGGGTGTTCCTACAGCTCCACCGCCAGGGTTCAAGATGCTTTCTAGAACCACTCCTTCCTCTGCTTCTATGGCGGCGACTGTAGCAGCAGTCACCGCCCCGTGTTCAAACTGTGGTGGTCCAGATCATACAACAGAGAGTTGTAATTGGAAGTTTGAGGGTAACCCAGACCAACAACAAGAGGAGGTTGATTATGTTGGTGGACAGAACCAGGGGAATTACCAAAACCAGAACAACAATTTCAGAAATTCCAATGGTTACCAGAATCAAAACTCCCAATGGCAGAGCAGAGGGAACTGGAACAACAACCAGAATCAGAATCAGTTTCAGGGAGGAAATCAAGGGGGTTACCAAAGGTATAATGGGAATCAAAATCAGAATTCCCAATGGCAGAACAAGGAGGATGGAATAACAATCAGAACCAGAACCAGAACCAGAATCAGAACAACAACGGTGGTTCGAGCTCTTCTGCGCCTAAGTCCTATTCCGATATCATGTTGGACAAGATTTTTGCTGAAACCCAATCAAACAAGAAGGACATCTCACACACCGACTCTTCTCTCAAGAAGCTAGACTATCGGGTGACGGCAATAACCAACTTTTTAAGGGAGAATGCAGTTGGTCTTCTGCCTAGCACAGCTCCTTCCTCATCATCCAGCAATGACAGAGGAAGTAAAACTAAGGAAGAATTCTGTGGAGCAGTTTCTCTTCAGGATGGCACAGAGGAATTGGAGAAGCCAATGGAGCAGTTGTGTCAGAAGGAGCAGCAAAGAAAAGAAGCTACTCCACCAGTCGATCCTTACCGGCCAAAAGCACCTTATCCTGCAGCCTTGAACAGACCTGTGCTAAACAAGGAGAATTTGGGAAAGACTCTGGTGACTATCAATAACCAGAAGATGGGAGTTGCTTTAGTGGAAGAACTTCTTGCAAACCCGGATTATGCGAGGCACTTGAAAGAAATTCTCTCAAAGAAGAAGAAGTTGAAAAATGCAGAAGCTGCTGCTGTGGTGGAGGAGCTGAGAAGCGTGATTCCTGACAAGAAGAAAGACAAGGTTGTCAATTCTCTTCCAAATAACTCCTCTCAAAAGACAAGAGCATAATAGATAGAGGAGATCGCCTCACATGAAGCTGGCGAGTCTGTTCCGAAGCAGAGCCATGTGGTGCCAAAGCGACCTGATCCAGGGAGTTTTTCTTTCCCTTGTTCTATTGGCAGTTATTTGATTGATAGAGCTCTTGCAGATTTAGGGGCTAGCATCAATGTTATGCCTTACTCGTTGTTTGAGCGTCTAGGACTGCCTAAGCTAACCCCTACGCCATGAATATCAACCTAGCTGATCAAACTGTTAGACATCCTAGGGGAATTGCTGAAAATGTTGTAGTTATGGTGCATGATAGCTATTTCATGACTGATTTTGTGGTTATTGATTGCATGGAGAGTGCTAACATTCCCCTTATCCTGGGACGACCCTTCCTAGCCACTTCTGGTGCACTCATAGATGCAAAGGCTGGGAGGTTAACCTTTCTGGGATAAGGAAAAAATTATTACATTTGAAATTTCTCCACCTGATCCTAATGCGCACTCTTCCGCTAAGAAATCCATGTCGTTAGTAATTGAGAATGCTTTAGTATATACGGTGTTTACTAATATGGATCCTCCTGATTCGTCTTCATCTTTGCAGGATCAGGTAGCGGCGATGGTATCTACCCAAGATACAGGTGGATTTAAGAAGAAGAACAAGCTTCCTACGAAAGCTAAGGCGCCGCCCCATGAAAGTACTCGTACCAAACCTCCAGATGTGGTCCTGGACAAAGTGGAGCTATTTGGACCCTTTGAGGTAGCTGGATTGCGGGGCGACGGCTCTTTGGAGCTTTACCATGCTAGCGGGAAGAAATTCGTGCTTCAGAGTGGAGCGATGAAGGTATTCTTTCAAGACACGGATGCCAGTCTGAAAGAAGTTCTAAGCTGGGATGCCGCACGTTAGACCAGGTATCGTCTAGCTCAAAGACGTAAAATAAAGAGCGCTTCTCGGGAGGCAACCCGAGTCTAGAGTCTTTAAAATTACTGAGTCGAGTCCGTGGTAGAGTCGTGGTGTCAATTTTGTGTATGTGTCAGTCCCTGAGAGTCAATTTTCATGGTCGTTGGTCGTTTTCAAGCTTCGGATTTAAAGCTTATTTTTCATGAATTAATTGAAATTCGAAGTAGCAGGTCAAAAAGTGCTGTTTTTTGGGGTAAAAGTGCGCCGGCGCACTTTTTGAAGGCTCCGGGTGCCATTAAATCACTCTCGGCGAAAAAATCTAAAAGTGCTGTTTTTTAGGTAAAAGTGCGCCGGCGCACTTTTTGAAGGCTCCGGGCGCACTTTTGAGACCTAAATTTTTTTTTTGTTTTTTGAAAAAAATTAAAAAAAAATTCCCAAAATTTGGAAATTTTAAAAGCGCACTCTTGGCTGATCGCACACACTTTTATTTTATTTTATTGAGTCAGTCTATCTTGTTCTTGAGTCAGTGGTCTATTCTGTACTTTGAATGCTCTAATCGTGTTGTGAGGTTCTCTCCAGTTTCAGGCTATCCTCAGCTCCCGCCATGACTGTCCGCCGGTACTTCACTGATGCCTTCTCTGACAACCTTATGATCTATTTTCTGGTACCCTTAAACACTTTTGTTTTTCATGCTAATTGTTTGGTGTGGAACATTGAGGACAATGTCCAAAATTAAGTGTGGGGTGGGATGTTTATTTGCAAGTTTTGCTAAGTAATGGGCGGTGATTGTGCCTTGTTTTGTCACTCTTTCACAGCTTCCCATTCTCGGTAGCAAGTAATTTTCCACATTGCTTAATAACTTCTTGGATTGCATACTGTTTTCCATATGGTGAGATTGATGTGGTGTTTTGGCTTTGTCCTAATTATTGTGTGAGAGCCCGTTTTATGACCATCTCCCACTCTTCTTGTTTGTAGTAGTTTAGGAACTTGTCCTTATTGGATTAGTGAACATGTGACTTGGTGTTGTGCAAGGCTTGGTCTGTCGGATGCTCGAATTCTCTAGTTCAATGCCATGATCGAGTCTAAATAAGGGATGTTTTAATTTCATACTCTAAATTATTGTTGATGTCCCTAATCAGAGAAATTCTGATTAGTGAGTGGTTCGGTATTGAAGTTGTGGGTCGATTCACGAGCTGGCATACGTGCCTGCCCATTGCTGTAGTCCCAAAGGGAAGTCTCAATGTGGCGTTTTTCTTCTAACCTACTCCCGATCGTGGCTGGGGTCTATGATAACGCGAATTCCAAAGGTTTCCGGCTGCTCCATACCCGGTGGTATTCACACTGTACCGACCATTCGAAAGTAAAAAAAAAAAAAAAGAAGTAGCAAAAAGAAAAGAAAAAAAAAAAAAAAGGTTCTTTCATTTTGTTCGAGTCGTGTCCCCTTATTTAGCAAGTGTCGGGTTACGTCCTAGAGTAAGTGTAGCGGAAGTATGTATTGTCTTGCCTTTACCAAGTCATGTTGTTCACTAGCTCGATAAAGACATGTTCCTCTTTTACTCCAGCTAAGGTTTGGTTTTAATTGTGTGGTCAGTCGGGTAATCCTCTTGTTTGGTAGAAGCACCGTATACATCTTTCTAGGAACCAAGAGGTTTTCGGTTTGCTCATTCAAGTTGGTGCATTGTTGTGGTAAAGTTCTTGTTTGAGGACAAACAAACGTTTAAGTGTGGGGTGATTTGATGACGTAAGATTTACCCGTTTATCTCGCCACATTTGAGCTACATTTCCCTTGTTTGACACCGAATTGTGATGTATTCGAGTGATTTTTGATAAAAATGTGTTTTATTCCCCGTTGGCCCTCTTTTGGGTCATTTGATGTGTTTTCGAGTTGTTTTGATGAGATTTCAGGTTTCCATATTGTGAAGAACCTTTCTACGAGCTCGACGCTTCAAACGGGGACCAATTCGAAGTTCAAACAGAGTGGGAAATGACCGAAGAAAATTGCCCGAACACAGCCGTAAAAGTGCGCGTTTTGGAGAGAAAATTGCCCTGCGCACTTTTCGACCCCCTTCCCGCACTTTTTGCTTTAATTCCATATTTTGACGAAAATTGGGTTTTTAACCCAATTTCGAGGAGAGAGGAAACAGACTTCATTTTCTGCAATTCTCCACTTTTTCTCTGACGAACCAGACACTCTCGGAGGTGAAGACGGAGCTTTGGAGACGCGATTGAGCAAGGATTAGCGAGGATTAACTCAGGAGTTTCAAGGATTAATCGAGATTAGGTCTACTCGGAGTAAGATGTCTTCTTCTCCGATTTTCTTCTTCTTTGTTTCTGAGATTTCTTCTGTAACTATGTCTGGCTAAACCTCTAGGGTTGTTTAGATTAGATGAAGCGTTAGATAGGATTTTGTATGGATGATTTCGGGTTTCTAACCCGTTTATGTTAATCGATGATATTTCAGACTTAGATGCGATTTCTCCTAAACCCTAATTTAAACTTTTTGATTCTGGCAACTTGATCAATTGTTAGTTTCTAGGTTTATCTTTGAATTGCGGGTCTGACCATGAACGCACTTCATTCTAGAGTTTATGAGGTCGTTAGGTTCTCCAATAGCTTGACCATATGATTGTCAGAACTTAATCTCTTTGCATGATTTTGTGGCATTTCACTGATCTTGATCGTTCTTGAATTCTTGCAAGTTAGCTTGACCATAGGAGCTTGTAGGTTTGATAGAACTGAATCTCTATTGCCTGACCATGGAGTAGAGATTACAAAAGGATTTGCCGAGTCGTCTAGTCTGTTGAATTTCGTCGATTGCATAGTTTCATCCATCTTCACCGAACTAGCGTGGATTCGAGTCTGAACAACCGCCTTAGTCTATCTCTGAAAAACCCCAATCTGCTTTAATTGCTTTGTTTGATTTCAATTGCATTCTTAGTTAATTTCATTTACAACCAATTCTCAAACCAAAACGAAATCTCGATTAGCTTTAACACACTGTTCTGAGTAATAGAGAAAGGAAGACCCTTGGGAAGTAACGATCTATTTGGAGCAATCCATTGAGTAAAACTTTGTGTGCATTAATTTGCGCATCACTAGCCATATTAGTTGTCATAAAAAATCATTTTAACCTAATAAATTGTGGGAGAGGATCTGCGTCCAAGTTTTTCAGTTTGGAAAGTTCCAAACCCAATATACGGAGGGGCATTTTCATCTTTTTGAAAAAAATAAAAACCCTGTTTCCTGTTCATCTTTCCACGCACGCAGCCACCGATGTCTCTCATCGCATCCGCCATCCTCCTTCCTCCACCGATCCTCGTCGCATCGGCCGCCCGCTGCTACTCTTCTCGCTCCTCCACCAAACATCATCGGCACACGCCACACGGCCACTGATCAACCTATTCGGCGAGATCCGGCCGTACCTCCAACAAATCCACACCTTGGACGAGCTGAGGAGAGGAAAAGGGATTTGAAGTTCTACATGAAGGTAATCGACGGAATCGACGCGAATTTCATACGGTGGAGGTCGGTCCCTTTTACTCATATGTCGACTAGATCGGATTGCGATAGAATAGGATCTGAAATTGAAACTGAAATCAAATCTTGAATCCTTCCTCAAAACGAATCGTATGGCTGGAGCTCGTTCTATTGTTGCTACAGCGGTGGAGGCGGCGTCAGAAAACAAGGCTACGGCGGCGGTGGCGGAAACAAGGCTACGACGGCGGTGGCGGAAACAAGGCCACGCAATTCACTATTTTCCCGATTACAGTTAGGTTGAAGAAGAGTGACTGGTTTGTCATGTGGTTAAGTTTAGTGACTAATTTGTCATGTGGTTAAGTTTAGTGACTGATTTGTCACTTGGCTAAGTTTAGTGACTAATTTGTCACTTGGCTAAGATAAGTGACTGATTTGTCTCTTGGTTAAGATAAGTGACTGAAGAATGAAGATCTAATGGTTGGTTAAAATTTTGTACATAAAGATTGTTAGAATGTATGATTGAGAATTATGGTATTCTGGGTGACCAGTTAACTCGATAAGTTAACTAGTTAACTAATTTTGATAACAAGTTATCAACTTGATAAATAGTTAACTCAATTGGTTAACTAGTTAACAACTTGGTAACTAGTTAACTCGATTGGATAACATGTTAACTAGTTAACTGTAAAAACTCAGGTTAACTAGTTAACTAGTTAACAATAAAAAATATATTGTTAACAAGTTACTAGTAAAAACCAGGTTAACTAGTTAACTTGTCCTCGCCGGAAAAGTCATCGGAGTTTGGTCGGTCTCCGGAGCCTCACTGAAAAAAGTTACCGGAAAACATGTTAACTAACTAGTTAACTGTAAACACCCAAGTTAACTAGTTAATTAGTTATCAATAAAAATCATGCTAACAAGTTAATAGTAACCTGTTAACAAAAAATCCAGTTAACTGATTATGGTAATTCGTTAACTAGTTATCAACGAAATAACATGTTAACTAGTTCAGTTAACTAGTTATCTGCTCATAACATGTTAACTAATTATCTGTAAAAAAGCAAGTTAACTAGTTATTTATAAAAAACCAGGTTAACTAGTTATTAGTAAGAAATTAGGTTAGTTAACTAGTTAACTAGTTAAAAACAACTTGACTAGTTAACTAGTTACCTAGTTCATGAGGTTAACTTGATTGGTTAACTAGTTAACTCGATTTTGATAACTAGTTATCAACTAAAAATCTCGTTAACTAGTTAACAACTTGGTAACTATTTAACTCGATTAGATAACATGTTAACTAGATAACTAGTTAACTATAAAACTCAGGTTAACTAGTTAACTAGTTATCAATAAAAAATCTTGTTAACAAGTTGTTAGTAAAAATCAGGTTAACTAGTTAACTTGTCCTCGTCGGAAGCCTCGCCGAAAAAGTCACCGGAAAACATGTTAACTATAAAAACCCAAATTAACTAGTTAACTAGTTATGAATAAAAAAAAAATTAAATTGTTTGTGTAAAGTCCGAAATGCCCCTATTAAATCTGGACCATTAGATTGGTCAAAGGGTCAAACTAGATCTAATGGTTGGGATTGGGTTTGGAACTTTCTAAACCCTCAAAGGTTTGGACGCTGATCTGCTTCCATAAATTGTGACTTGAAAATTTATTTTTTTACAATAATACCAACCCCTTTAAGTGTTTTGTTCGTATATTTGATGGATTTATTAGGTGGCATAATCTTCGATTGTAGTTATTTGAGTTGATTAGTGTTAATTAGTGTTTTCCAAACCTTACAGGTATGGATGATTCGACCGATTAGATCACACTTCTCACCACAGCGGTACAGTACAATTCCAATATTATTAATGTTCAACTATGATTTGAGTGGTTAAACCACACGATAATATGAATGATGAAAACACACAACTGCATAATACACAACAACTTCCTCTGCTTTAGGCATCTTCCCATCTTCAGGCAGACATATCTGAAACCAAAATAGTTAAATCAAGCTTAACGATACCAACCTAGTAACGAACCAAGATGCTCAACAATGGGACTCAAGATAGCAAACAACCATCGCCATTACAGCTCTTAGACCTTAGTTAGAGTGAATAATAGAACATTAAGTAAACTAACACTTGCAATGTATACAGAAAAATAGATCAATGATTCAGCATGTTCTCTTGCAACAAAAACTCACAAAACCATCATCAAATGGGGATTATAAGACAAACCAACCCAAGTTTATCCCCAAATCAAGAACCAATGTTATTATTTCCACGTTAAATTACAAATCTCCTAACCATTAAACGACAAATTTGGGGTCTGCTTGACCAATTAACCGGCCAACTTCGATTGGTTACGTGATGGCATTAGATTTACCGCGTTTATCTCGTCACATTTGAGCAACATTTCCCTTGTTTGACACCGAATTGTGATGTTTTCGAGTGATTTTTATATAAAATGTGTTTTATTCCCCGTTGGCCCTTTTTTGGGTCGTTTGATGTGTTTCGAGTTGTTTTGATGAGATTTCAGGTTTTCATATTATAGAGGACCTTTCTACGAACTCGGCGATTCAAACGGGGACCAATTCGGAGTACAAACGAGGCGGGAAGTACCGAAAGAAGTTTGGAGCCGGAGCCAGCTCCAAAAGTGCGCATTATGAGATCAAAAGTGCGTCGGCGCACTTTTCAAGGACCGCCAGGCGCACTTTTGCAAATCAGTTCGTCGGAATTTTGTTTCATTTAAAATGTGCGCCGACGCACTTTTCAACCCCTTCCAGGCGCACTTTTGGCCATTAATCCGGATTTTGACGAAAATTGGTTTTTTAACCCAATTTCGAGGAGAGAGGAAACATACTTCACATTCGACAATTCTTCGCTTTTTCTATGACGAACCAAACACTCTCGGAGGAGAAGACGGAGCTTTGAAGACGCGATTGGGCGAGAAGAAGCAAGGAATAGGTCGGTAGATTTCTTGAGTCGTCAGGATTAGGATTTCTCGGAGTAAGATGTTTTCTTCTCCAGTTTTCTTTTCTCTTGTTTCTCTGATTTCTTCTTTCGCTTTGTCTAGCTAAACTCTTTAGGTTTGTTCAAATTAGATGAAGTTTTAGTAAGATTTTGTATGGATGATGTCGGGTTCCTAACCCGTTAATGTTAATTGAGGTTAATTCAGACTTATATGAGACTTATCTTATAACCTAATTTGAAGTACTAGCCTGTGATTGATCATATCTTAGGGTTCTTGCTTCATCTTTGATTTCGCGGTTCTGACCATGGACGTGAATCATTCAAGGGTTTAGGAGGTCGTTAAGAATTGTCGGTGTCTTGCCCATAGGGTCGGTGAACCTAATCTCTTTGCATATCTTTGTGGCATTTCATTGTTCTTCGTGCATTCTTGACAATTTGCGAGTTATCTTGACCATAGGAACTTGTAGGTTTGATAGGATAGTTTCTCCACGTCCTGACCATGGAGTAGAGTTTGCTAAAGGAAATGTCGAGTTATTAAGTCTGTTGAAACCGAAGTTGCATTGCATCATCTGTCTAGATCGAGCTAGAGCGATTCGAGTCTGGACAAAGCCTTAGTAAATCTTTGAAGCTCCAACTTGCTTGTTTGCTTAATTTAATTTGCTTTCTTAGTTCAATTTCATTCACAACCTCTTGAAAAAACAAACGACAAACGACCCAAAAGAGGGCCAACGGGGAATAAAACACATTTTATATAAAAATCACTCGAAAATATCATAATTCGGTGTCAAACAAGGGAAATGTTGCTCAAATGTGGCGAGATAAACGCGGTAAATCTAACGTCATCATTACGTCTGCTTCAATCAAAATGGTCATAATTGTGAACGAACAAATTATGCATAAAGTCGGTTAAAATCTATTTTGGTAAAAAAATCAAATACTTTTTTTAATGAAAGAAAAAAATAAAATATTTAATCAGTTAACTTTTAACTGTAAATGTATTGCCAGCCGAAATTGAGCGGGAGAGGATCTGCGTCCAGGATATTAAGTTTGGAAGGTTCCAAACCCAAAACATGGAGGGGCATTTTAGGAATTTTAAAAAATAGAAAACCCTAATTTCCCTACCTTCCTTTCACATCCTTTCCAGCCGCCAGCCGCACCTTTGTCCCACACCGCCGACCTCGCCCATCGTCTCTTCTCCTCCCTCCACTTTCTTCCGCTCCACTTCGTCGAGTCCACATCACCACCGCACCATCATCGAACTGTATCTCGGCCAGGAAAACGAGTAATCGTTGCGTCAAAGCTAGGTTATGGTGGCGAGGAGGACAGGCGCGAGGAACGAGTTCCAGCGGGTTAATTTGTGGTCGGATTATAACTAGGGACGGCTCCATCGTCGTCTGCAGCAGGATCCGTGCTCCTGTGACGTTGCTGTCGATATTGAATATCATTTTTTCGGTTGAATCGGAATTTACTCTGTTTTTATTTACTCCGGTGAGCGGCGGAGCGGAGAGAGAGGGAATAGGGGCCGACGAGGGGTCGGCGGCCGACGAGGGAGTCGGTGGCCGACGGAGCACGATGGTGGAGCAGCTGCATCATATTCCAAAGGTTGAAGAAGAGTGACTTCTTTGTCACCTAGTTTAATTGAGTGACTGGTTTGTAATGACAAAAAATTGTGGAATTTAATTTGTAATTAATAATAACCAACTCCAGTCGACTTTTTTTAAACATTACAATTCAGTCACGTTTAGTATTAAACATTACTATTTCAGTCACTATTTTTATGATGTTGATATTGTTGGAATAATCTTTGAACTAGATAACTTGTTAACGAGTTATCTAATGATGTTAACTAATTAACTAACATGTTAACTTGTTATCAACTAAATAACCTCGTAACTAGTTATCTGATGATGTTAACTAATTAACTCGATTTGATAACAAGTTGAGTGAAATTTGGATGATCAGTTAACTAGTTAACTCGATTAGATAACTAGTTAACGACTTGGTAACTATTTAACTCGATTTATTAACTCGTTATCTAAATCATGATGTTAACTAGTTAACTCGATAAGTTAACTAGTTATCAACTAAAAATCTTGTTAACTAGTTAACAACTTGATAAATAGTTAACTCAATTGGTTAACTAGTTAACAACTTAGTAACTAGTTAACTCGATTAGATAATAACATGTTAACTAGTTATCTGCTGATAACTAGTTAACTGTAAAAACTCAGGTTAACTAGTTATCAGTAAGAAATCAGGTTAGTTAACTAGTTAACTAGTTAAAAACAACTTGACTAGTTAACTAGTTACCTAGTTCATCAGGTTAACTCGATTGGATAACTAGTTAACTCGACTAGATAACTAAATTTGATAAGTTAACTAGTTAACTCGATTGGTTAACTAGTTAACTCGATTGGCTAACTAGTTAACTCGATTTTGATAACTAGTTATCAACTAAAAATCTCGTTAACTAGTTAACAACTTGGTAACTATTTAACTCGATTAGATAACATGTTAACTAGATAACTAGTTAACTATAAAAACTCAGGTTAACTAGTTATCATATAATAAAAAATCTTGTTAACAAGTTGTTAGTAAAAATCAGGTTAACTAGTTAACTTGTCCTCGTCGGAAGCCTCGCCGAAAAAGTCACCGGAAAACATGTTAACTATAAAAACCCAAATTAACTAGTTAACTAGTTATGAATAAAAAAAATTAAATTGTTTGTGTAAAGTCCGAAATGCCCCTATTAAATCTGGACCATTAGATTGGTCAAAGGGTCAAACTAGATCTAATGGTTGGGATTGGGTTTGGAACTTTCTAAACCCTCAAAGGTTTGGACGCTGATCTGCTTCCATAAATTGTGACTTGAAAATTTATTTTTTTACAATAATACCAACCCCTTTAAGTGTTTTGTTCGTATATTTGATGGATTTATTAGGTGGCATAATCTTCGATTGTAGTTATTTGAGTTGATTAGTGTTAATTAGTGTTTTCCAAACCTTACAGGTATGGATGATTCGACCGATTAGATCACACTTCTCACCACAGCGGTACAGTACAATTCCAATATTATTAATGTTCAACTATGATTTGAGTGGTTAAACCACACGATATATGAATGATGAAAACACACAACTGCATAATACACAACAACTTCCTCTGCTTTAGGCATCTTCCCATCTTCAGGCAGACATATCTGAAACCAAAATAGTTAAATCAAGCTTAACGATACCAACCTAGTAACGAACCAAGATGCTCAACAATGGGACTCAAGATAGCAAACAACCATCGCCATTACAGCTCTTAGACCTTAGTTAGAGTGAATAATAGAACATTAAGTAAACTAACACTTGCAATGTATACAGAAAAATAGATCAATGATTCAGCATGTTCTCTTGCAACAAAAACTCACAAAACCATCATCAAATGGGGATTATAAGACAAACCAACCCAAGTTTATCCCAAATCAAGAACCAATGTTATTATTTCCACGTTAAATTACAAATCTCCTAACCATTAAACGACAAATTTGGGGTCTGCTTGACCAATTAACCGGCCAACTTCGATTGGTTACGTGATGGCATTAGATTTACCGCGTTTATCTCGTCACATTTGAGCAACATTTCCCTTGTTTGACACCGAATTGTGATGTTTTCGAGTGATTTTTATATAAAATGTGTTTTATTCCCCGTTGGCCCTTTTTTGGGTCGTTTGATGTGTTTCGAGTTGTTTTGATGAGATTTCAGGTTTTCATATTATAGAGGACCTTTCTACGAACTCGGCGATTCAAACGGGGACCAATTCGGAGTACAAACGAGGCGGGAAGTACCGAAAGAAGTTTGGAGCCGGAGCCAGCTCCAAAAGTGCGCATTATGAGATCAAAAGTGCGTCGGCGCACTTTTCAAGGACCGCCAGGCGCACTTTTGCAAATCAGTTCGTCGGAATTTTGTTTCATTTAAAATGTGCGCCGACGCACTTTTCAACCCCTTCCAGGCGCACTTTTGGCCATTAATCCGGATTTTGACGAAAATTGGTTTTTTAACCCAATTTCGAGGAGAGATGAAACATACTTCACATTCGACAATTCTTCGCTTTTTCTATGACGAACCAAACACTCTCGGAGGAGAAGACGGAGCTTTGAAGACGCGATTGGGCGAGAAGAAGCAAGGAATAGGTCGGTAGATTTCTTGAGTCGTCAGGATTAGGATTTCTCGGAGTAAGATGTTTTCTTCTCCAGTTTTCTTTTCTCTTGTTTCTCTGATTTCTTCTTTCGCTTTGTCTAGCTAAACTCTTTAGGTTTGTTCAAATTAGATGAAGTTTTAGTAAGATTTTGTATGGATGATGTCGGGTTCCTAACCCGTTAATGTTAATTGAGGTTAATTCAGACTTATATGAGACTTATCTTATAACCTAATTTGAAGTACTAGCCTGTGATTGATCATATCTTAGGGTTCTTGCTTCATCTTTGATTTCGCGGTTCTGACCATGGACGTGAATCATTCAAGGGTTTAGGAGGTCGTTAAGAATTGTCGGTGTCTTGCCCATAGGGTCGGTGAACCTAATCTCTTTGCATATCTTTGTGGCATTTCATTGTTCTTCGTGCATTCTTGACAATTTGCGAGTTATCTTGACCATAGGAACTTGTAGGTTTGATAGGATAGTTTCTCCACGTCCTGACCATGGAGTAGAGTTTGCTAAAGGAAATGTCGAGTTATTAAGTCTGTTGAAACCGAAGTTGCATTGCATCATCTGTCTAGATCGAGCTAGAGCGATTCGAGTCTGGACAAACGCCTTAGTAAATCTTTGAAGCTCCAACTTGCTTGTTTGCTTAATTTAATTTGCTTTCTTAGTTCAATTTCATTCACAACCTCTTGAAAAAACAAACGACAAACGACCCAAAAGAGGGCCAACGGGGAATAAAACACATTTTATATAAAAATCACTCGAAAACATCATAATTCGGTGTCAAACAAGGGAAATGTTGCTCAAATGTGGCGAGATAAACGCGGTAAATCTAACGTCATCATTACGTCTGCTTCAATCAAAATGGTCATAATTGTGAACGAAAAATTATGCATAAAGTCGGTTAAAATCTATTTTGGTAAAAAAATCAAATACTTTTTTTAATGAAAGAAAAAAAATAAAATATTTAATCAGTTAACTTTTAACTGTAAATGTATTGCCAGCCGAAATTGAGCGGGAGAGGATCTGCGTCCAGGATATTAAGTTTGGAAGGTTCCAAACCCAAAACATGGAGGGGCATTTTAGGAATTTTAAAAAATAGAAAACCCTAATTTCCCTACCTTCCTTTCACATCCTTTCCAGCTGCCAGCCGCACCTTTGTCCCACACCGCCGACCTCGCCCATCGTCTCTTCTCCTCCCTCCACTTTCTTCCGCTCCACTTCGTCGAGTCCACATCACCACCGCACCATCATCGGAACTGTATCTCGGCCAAGGAAAACGAGTAATCGTTGCGTCAAAGCTAGGTTATGGTGGCGAGGAGGACAGGCGCGAGGAACGAGTTCCAGCGGGTTAATTTGTGGTCGGATTATAACTAGGGACGGCTCCATCGTCGTCTGCAGCAGGATCCGTGCTCCTGTGACGTTGCTGTCGATATTGAATATCATTTTTTCGGTTGAATCGGAATTTACTCTGTTTTTATTTACTCCGGTGAGCGGCGGAGCGGAGAGAGAGGGAATAGGGGCCGACGAGGGGTCGGCGGCCGACGAGGGAGTCGGTGGCCGACGGAGCACGATGGTGGAGCAGCTGCATCATATTCCAAAGGTTGAAGAAGAGTGACTTCTTTGTCACCTAGTTTAATTGAGTGACTGGTTTGTAATGACAAAAATTGTGGAATTTAATTTGTAATTAATAATAACCAACTCCAGTCGACTTTTTTTAAACATTACAATTCAGTCACGTTTAGTATTAAACATTACTATTTCAGTCACTATTTTTATGATGTTGATATTGTTGGAATAATCTTTGAACTAGATAACTTGTTAACGAGTTATCTAATGATGTTAACTAATTAACTAACATGTTAACTTGTTATCAACTAAATAACCTCGTAACTAGTTATCTGATGATGTTAACTAATTAACTCGATTTGATAACAAGTTGAGTGAAATTTGGATGATCAGTTAACTAGTTAACTCGATTAGATAACTAGTTAACGACTTGGTAACTATTTAAACTCGATTTATTAACTCGTTATCTAAATCATGATGTTAACTAGTTAACTCGATAAGTTAACTAGTTATCAACTAAAAATCTTGTTAACTAGTTAACAACTTGATAAATAGTTAACTCAATTGGTTAACTAGTTAACAACTTAGTAACTAGTTAACTCGATTAGATAATAACATGTTAACTAGTTATCTGCTGATAACTAGTTAACTGTAAAAACTCAGGTTAACTAGTTATCAGTAAGAAATCAGGTTAGTTAACTAGTTAACTAGTTAAAAACAACTTGACTAGTTAACTAGTTACCTAGTTCATCAGGTTAACTCGATTGGATAACTAGTTAACTCGACTAGATAACTAAATTTGATAAGTTAACTAGTTAACTCGATTGGTTAACTAGTTAACTCGATTGGCTAACTAGTTAACTCGATTTTGATAACTAGTTATCAACTAAAAATCTCGTTAACTAGTTAACAACTTGGTAACTATTTAACTCGATTAGATAACATGTTAACTAGATAACTAGTTAACTATAAAAACTCAGGTTAACTAGTTATCAATAAAAAAAATCTTGTTAACAAGTTGTTAGTAAAAATCAGGTTAACTAGTTAACTTGTCCTCGTCGGAAGCCTCGCCGAAAAAGTCACCGGAAAACATGTTAACTATAAAAACCCAAATTAACTAGTTAACTAGTTATGAATAAAAAAAAAATTAAATTGTTTGTGTAAAGTCCGAAATGCCCCTATTAAATCTGGACCATTAGATTGGTCAAAGGGTCAAACTAGATCTAATGGTTGGGATTGGGTTTGGAACTTTCTAAACCCTCAAAGGTTTGGACGCTGATCTGCTTCCATAAATTGTGACTTGAAAATTTATTTTTTTACAATAATACCAACCCCTTTAAGTGTTTTGTTCGTATATTTGATGGATTTATTAGGTGGCATAATCTTCGATTGTAGTTATTTGAGTTGATTAGTGTTAATTAGTGTTTTCCAAACCTTACAGGTATGGATGATTCGACCGATTAGATCACACTTCTCACCACAGCGGTACAGTACAATTCCAATATTATTAATGTTCAACTATGATTTGAGTGGTTAAACCACACGATAATATGAATGATGAAAACACACAACTGCATAATACACAACAACTTCCTCTGCTTTAGGCATCTTCCCATCTTCAGGCAGACATATCTGAAACCAAAATAGTTAAATCAAGCTTAACGATACCAACCTAGTAACGAACCAAGATGCTCAACAATGGGACTCAAGATAGCAAACAACCATCGCCATTACAGCTCTTAGACCTTAGTTAGAGTGAATAATAGAACATTAAGTAAACTAACACTTGCAATGTATACAGAAAAATAGATCAATGATTCAGCATGTTCTCTTGCAACAAAAACTCACAAAACCATCATCAAATGGGGATTATAAGACAAACCAACCCAAGTTTATCCCCAAATCAAGAACCAATGTTATTATTTCCACGTTAAATTACAAATCTCCTAACCATTAAACGACAAATTTGGGGTCTGCTTGACCAATTAACCGGCCAACTTCGATTGGTTACGTGATGGCATTAGATTTACCGCGTTTATCTCGTCACATTTGAGCAACATTTCCCTTGTTTGACACCGAATTGTGATGTTTTCGAGTGATTTTTATATAAAATGTGTTTTATTCCCCGTTGGCCCTTTTTTGGGTCGTTTGATGTGTTTCGAGTTGTTTTGATGAGATTTCAGGTTTTCATATTATAGAGGACCTTTCTACGAACTCGGCGATTCAAACGGGGACCAATTCGGAGTACAAACGAGGCGGGAAGTACCGAAAGAAGTTTGGAGCCGGAGCCAGCTCCAAAAGTGCGCATTATGAGATCAAAAGTGCGTCGGCGCACTTTTCAAGGACCGCCAGGCGCACTTTTGCAAATCAGTTCGTCGGAATTTTGTTTCATTTAAAATGTGCGCCGACGCACTTTTCAACCCCTTCCAGGCGCACTTTTGGCCATTAATCCGGATTTTGACGAAAATTGGTTTTTTAACCCAATTTCGAGGAGAGATGAAACATACTTCACATTCGACAATTCTTCGCTTTTTCTATGACGAACCAAACACTCTCGGAGGAGAAGACGGAGCTTTGAAGACGCGATTGGGCGAGAAGAAGCAAGGAATAGGTCGGTAGATTTCTTGAGTCGTCAGGATTAGGATTTCTCGGAGTAAGATGTTTTCTTCTCCAGTTTTCTTTTCTCTTGTTTCTCTGATTTCTTCTTTCGCTTTGTCTAGCTAAACTCTTAGGTTTGTCAATTAGATGAGTTTAGTAAGATTTTGTATGGATGATGTCGGGTTCCTAACCCGTTAATGTTAATTGAGGTTAATTCAGACTTATATGAGACTTATCTTATAACCTAATTTGAAGTACTAGCCTGTGATTGATCATATCTTAGGGTTCTTGCTTCATCTTTGATTTCGCGGTTCTGACCATGGACGTGAATCATTCAAGGGTTTAGGAGGTCGTTAAGAATTGTCGGTGTCTTGCCCATAGGGTCGGTGAACCTAATCTCTTTGCATATCTTTGTGGCATTTCATTGTTCTTCGTGCATTCTTGACAATTTGCGAGTTATCTTGACCATAGGAACTTGTAGGTTTGATAGGATAGTTTCTCCACGTCCTGACCATGGAGTAGAGTTTGCTAAAGGAAATGTCGAGTTATTAAGTCTGTTGAAACCGAAGTTGCATTGCATCATCTGTCTAGATCGAGCTAGAGCGATTCGAGTCTGGACAAACGCCTTAGTAAATCTTTGAAGCTCCAACTTGCTTGTTTGCTTAATTTAATTTGCTTTCTTAGTTCAATTTCATTCACAACCTCTTGAAAAAACAAACGACAAACGACCCAAAAGAGGGCCAACGGGGAATAAAACACATTTTATATAAAAATCACTCGAAAACATCATAATTCGGTGTCAAACAAGGGAAATGTTGCTCAAATGTGGCGAGATAAACGCGGTAAATCTAACGTCATCATTACGTCTGCTTCAATCAAAATGGTCATAATTGTGAACGAACAAATTATGCATAAAGTCGGTTAAAATCTATTTTGGTAAAAAAATCAAATACTTTTTTTAATGAAAGAAAAAAAATAAAATATTTAATCAGTTAACTTTTAACTGTAAATGTATTGCCAGCCGAAATTGAGCGGGAGAGGATCTGCGTCCAGGATATTAAGTTTGGAAGGTTCCAAACCCAAAACATGGAGGGGCATTTTAGGAATTTTAAAAAATAGAAAACCCTAATTTCCCTACCTTCCTTTCACATCCTTTCCAGCCGCCAGCCGCACCTTTGTCCCACACCGCCGACCTCGCCCATCGTCTCTTCTCCTCCCTCCACTTTCTTCCGCTCCACTTCGTCGAGTCCACATCACCACCGCACCATCATCGGAACTGTATCTCGGCCAAGGAAAACGAGTAATCGTTGCGTCAAAGCTAGGTTATGGTGGCGAGGAGGACAGGCGCGAGGAACGAGTTCCAGCGGGTTAATTTGTGGTCGGATTATAACTAGGGACGGCTCCATCGTCGTCTGCAGCAGGATCCGTGCTCCTGTGACGTTGCTGTCGATATTGAATATCATTTTTTCGGTTGAATCGGAATTTACTCTGTTTTTATTTACTCCGGTGAGCGGCGGAGCGGAGAGAGAGGGAATAGGGGCCGACGAGGGGTCGGCGGCCGACGAGGGAGTCGGTGGCGACGGAGCACGATGGTGGAGCAGCTGCATCATATTCCAAAGGTTGAAGAAGAGTGACTTCTTTGTCACCTAGTTTAATTGAGTGACTGGTTTGTAATGACAAAAAATTGTGGAATTTAATTTGTAATTAATAATAACCAACTCCAGTCGACTTTTTTTAAACATTACAATTCAGTCACGTTTAGTATTAAACATTACTATTTCAGTCACTATTTTTATGATGTTGATATTGTTGGAATAATCTTTGAACTAGATAACTTGTTAACGAGTTATCTAATGATGTTAACTAATTAACTAACATGTTAACTTGTTATCAACTAAATAACCTCGTAACTAGTTATCTGATGATGTTAACTAATTAACTCGATTTGATAACAAGTTGAGTGAAATTTGGATGATCAGTTAACTAGTTAACTCGATTAGATAACTAGTTAACGACTTGGTAACTATTTAACTCGATTTATTAACTCGTTATCTAAATCATGATGTTAACTAGTTAACTCGATAAGTTAACTAGTTATCAACTAAAAATCTTGTTAACTAGTTAACAACTTGATAAATAGTTAACTCAATTGGTTAACTAGTTAACAACTTAGTAACTAGTTAACTCGATTAGATAATAACATGTTAACTAGTTATCTGCTGATAACTAGTTAACTGTAAAAACTCAGGTTAACTAGTTATCAGTAAGAAATCAGGTTAGTTAACTAGTTAACTAGTTAAAAACAACTTGACTAGTTAACTAGTTACCTAGTTCATCAGGTTAACTCGATTGGATAACTAGTTAACTCGACTAGATAACTAAATTTGATAAGTTAACTAGTTAACTCGATTGGTTAACTAGTTAACTCGATTGGCTAACTAGTTAACTCGATTTTGATAACTAGTTATCAACTAAAAATCTCGTTAACTAGTTAACAACTTGGTAACTATTTAACTCGATTAGATAACATGTTAACTAGATAACTAGTTAACTATAAAAACTCAGGTTAACTAGTTATCAATAAAAAAATCTTGTTAACAAGTTGTTAGTAAAAATCAGGTTAACTAGTTAACTTGTCCTCGTCGGAAAAATCACCGGAGTTTGGGTGGTCTCCGGAGCCTCGCGAAAAAATCACCGAAAAACATGTTAATTATAAAAACCCAAATTAACTAGTTATGAATAAAAAAATCATGCTAATAAGTTAATAGTAAAAATCAGGTTAACTAGTTAACTTGTCCTCGTCGGAAAAGTCGTCGGAACAGTCACCAGAAAAAGTCATTGGAAAATATTATCGGAAAAGTCACCGGAAAAAGTGGCCGGTGGCCGGCGGCGGCGATCGGCGGGGCGACAGTCGCTGGCGGCAGTGGTTGATTAAAAACAAAATATTTAAATAAAAAATAATAATAAAATATTTAATTAAATATAATAATTAAATTGTTTGTGTAAAGTCCTAAATGCCCCTATTAAATATGGACCATTAGATTAGTCAAAGGTCAAACTAGATCTAATGGTTGGGATTGGGTTTGGAACTTTCCAAACCCTCAAAGGTTTGGACGCTGATCTACTCCCGAAATTGAGCGGCATGTAGGATTAGATTTTGAATTATTAAAATTCGTTTTATGGGTATTGTTTATGTTAATTTTTTTAAAATATTGTTTTACGGAATTCAAATATTTAGTTAAGTTTAGGTCATTTAACAGATAATTTTTCACTTTTCAATTAAGTTTGAACGACTTTAAAATTTAATGGTGTAGGATATGTCAACACAATGCTTTGAAACATAATTTTTAAGTTACACACGTCGGTTGAACTATAAATTTTTGAATTATAAAAGAATGTGGTCAGAGTACAGTTGCGAACTAAATCATCAAACTCGTATTCGACGAGCCTCACCAATAAAGCATCAAGCTTATAACCGTTTATTGCGTTGGCTCGCGGATACTCTGTACATTGAGTTAGGTCACGAGCTATATAAACTAGTTGGCTCCCTCAGTCTCCACAAGCTTACGACTTAAGTAAGCTTGTAAGTCTGACTCATATGAATGAAAGGTTCAAGTTTTTATAAGGTTGTTCAATTAACTACTTAGAATTAGTTAAAAATGAATTATAAAATTGTGATGTTAATCCAATTGTGTACTCAGCACACATGGTTTGAAATGAAAAATTTACATTACACATCTAATTGCTGAAATATAATTTGTGAATTTTAGAAGATTTTGGTCGTTCAAGCTCATAATCAACACGTTTTGCGACTAAATCATCAAGCTTGCAGTCAACCTCGCTAGCTATTGACTGAAAGAAGATTGGTGTTTCCATTATTGCACATTTTTGCACTTCTCGTCGATATGATCATCTTTCGGTCATTCCCGCTACGTTTGAATTCCAAATTGATCTTTGATTGAAGCATCGAGCTCGTGAAAAAGTTTCTCCACAATATGGTAACCTGAAATCTCATTAAAAAAACTTAAAACAACATCAAATGGCCCTCAAGAGGGCCAAGGGGCAATATAACTCCAACATTTGCATCATCCAAGTCATTGTTCAGCCCTAGGAGGAACTGCAATGTCCTTATCATTCTGATGAATATTCGGAAGAGTTTTGCATCCATCAAGGAAGTCCATGGTTGTGTCCCATACATATCCAACTGAAGCCAATAGTTTACCAAAGTATTGAGACACTCGGTGGCACTCATATATATTCTCTTGATCGAGATTTTACAACTTTGTTTCTACTTAAAAGAGAGTTGTATTATCAATGTTGGAGAAGGTATCTTAAGCATCCTCCTAGATGCCCCTGGGTGTAGGGTGAAGTAAAAAGTTCTCACCCATCTTGACATTGATGACGTTAGATTTACCACATTTATCTCACACATATGAGCGAAATTCCCCTCTTTGTACACCTATTTGTGATAGTTTTAAGGAACTTTCGTGACAATTGTGTGATATTGTCCTCTAGTCCTATTTTCGGCCATTTGATGTCGTTTCAAGTTTTTGTTTTAAAATTTCAGGTTACCACATTGTGGAGAACCTTTTCACGAGCTCGGTACTTCAAACGGAGACCAATTTGGAGTTCAGACGAAGCGGAAATCATCAAAAGAAACATGGAGCTGGAATTATTTTTCTCAGATCCAAAAGTACGCTTTTTGGATGAAAAAGTGCGCCGGAGCACTTTTTCATCGACGCTCTGGAAAATTTTATCGACCCAACAAAAGTGCGCCTTTTACAAGAAAAAGTGCAAGTGCGCCGGGCACACTTTTGGCTAATCCGGATTCCAGAGGAAAAGTAGGGTTTTTAAGCCTGAGGAAAAAGACAGACTTCATTCTTCATTCTGATTTTGACGAACCAGACACTCTCGGGAGAGGATTTTGGAGCTTTGAAATGACGATTGAGCGATAAGAGGCGAGGATTAGCCCGGGAGTGTTCTTAGAGTCATCAGGATTAGGTTTTCTCGGAGTAAGATGTCTTAGAATCCTAAATCATAATTTGAAGCTCTAAGAATCCATAGTTTGACCATATCGCAGGGTTCTGTTTCATCTTTGATTTCGTGGGTTTGACCATGAACGTGAGTCATTCTAGAGTTTAGAAGGTCATTAGGTTCTGCCAATAGCTTGACCATAGGATTGAAAAGACCTAGTCTCTTTGCATAATCGTGTGACATTTCAATGTTCTTGATTCGTTCTTGATAATTTGCAAGTTAGCTTGACCATAGGAGCTTGTAGGTTTGACAGAATAGAATCTCTATGGCTTGACCACGGCGTAGAGATAAACCAGGAAGTGTCGAGTCATTGAAATTCGATAAACTGAGATTGCATTGCATTGTCCATCTAAACCGAACTAGTGTGAATTCGAGTCTGAACAACCGCCTTAGTCATACTTTGAAACCAATATCTGTTTTCTTGTTTACTTTACTTTTCTTGGCTATTTCATTTATAATCATTCACAAAATCAACAACGAAACCTCGATTAGCTTTTACACACAATTGTTTGAGTAATAGAAGAAGAGAGGCCCTCTGGGAAAAAGATCTCACTAGAGCATTCTAGTGAGTGAAACTTAGTATGCGTATTTCTCGCCTTCATTATTATTAATGTAGGAAGAAAGTGAGAAAACCGTTGAGACTAGTTTTCCTCAATTCCTACAGTACAGTAAATACTTCAAACAACAATAAATACGCATAGGATTTGTTTGGATAGATGGATTGGAGTTTGATATTTGTATTTGGTATTTCAAATTTAAAATTTTCTTGTTTGGTTAGAAACTAACTTGTGTATTTGAATTTGAATAAAATCCATCCTTATAGTTTTTAGTTGTATTTCAAATCCCCTTTTAAAAGTAGTGATTTCAAATTCACAAATTTCAAATACCAAATCCAAATCACTCTATCCAAACACACCCATAGAGAATAATTAACCACAATAACATATGTATTCTTCACAATGATCACTGCTGGTGTTTATTTTATATTAAAAGCTAGCATTATTATAAACTAGGACCATCATGGTCAGATGATCATGATGCATGTCGTACATGTATATTTTCACCACGATCAATAAGCACATATGATCTCTTTTATTCCATACGATACAAGAAGCTAGTAATTATTTAATGATTAGTGGACTAATCATTGATCATGGATATTAATTAAAGCGGCTAGCGGAAGAGTATAGAGCCCTACGGCCTCCGGAGAGCAGCATCTGTGGAGGTGGTAGTAAAGAGGTTGTAAAGATCAAAAGACTTTGGTTTTGCCTTGATGACGTTAGATTTACTGCGTTTATATCGCCACTTTGAACGACATTCCCCTTATTTGACCCCGAATTGTGATGAACTTGAATGACTTTTATGAAAAATATGTTTTATCTCCCGTTGGCCCTCTTTTGGGCAATTTGATGTTGTTTTGAGTTGTTTTTGTTGAGATTTCAGGTTACCACGTTGTGGATGACTTTTCTACGAGCTCGGCACTTCAAACGGGGATCAATTTGGAGTTCAAAACGGAGCGGGAATCATCAAAAGAGCTGAAGGTCATTTCCAGGGGAAAAAGTGCGCCTAAACCCATGAAAAGTGCGCCGGCGCACTTTTCTGGTGCTGCCAGGCGCACTTTATTTTTGGCGTCTTGTAAATTTTCCATCGGCCACAAAAAGTGCGCCTTTTTTCATGGAAAAGTGCGTCGGCGCACTTTTTAAGTGCCGCCGGGCGCACTTTTTCCCAGGAGGATTTCGGAGAGTAAAACAAGGTTTTCAAGGGAGAGACAGAAAGACTTCATTCTTCATTCTAATTTCGACGAACCAGACACTCTCGGAGGAGGATATTGAAGCTTTGAAGTGACGATTAAGCGAGGAGAAGCGAGGATTAGCTCAGGAGTTTCTAGGATTCGACAGGATTAGGTTTACTCGGAGTAAGATGTCTTCTTCTCCAGTTTTCTTCTTCTTTGTTTCTGTGATTGCTTCTGCGATGATGTCGAGCTAAACTCTTAGTTTGTTCAGATTAGATGAAGTTCTAGCAAAGCTTTGTATGGATGATGTCGGGTTTCTAACCCGTTTATGTTAATTGAGGTTTATTCAGACTTAATTTAGATTTTTCTAAAACCCTAATTTGAAGCTCTTGAATTCGCAGATTGACCATATCGTAGAATTTGCTTCATCTTTGCCTTGCGGTTCTGACCATGGACGTGAGTCATTCTAGGGTTTAGAAGGTCATTAAGATTACCCGGTGTCTTGACCATAGGGCCGGTGAAATTAATCTCTTTGCATTTCTGTGCGGCGTTCATTGTTCTTCGTGCATTCTTGGAGATTTATGAGTTATCTTGACATAGGAACTCATAGGTTTGCTAGGATAGTTTCTCTGCGTCCTGACCATGGAGTAGAGATTGCCAAAGGAAGCGTCGAGGAATTGAGTCTGTTAAAACCTTAGTTGCATTGCATCATCCGTCTTAGTCGAGCTAGAGCGGATTCGAGTCTGGACAAGGCCTTAGTCAATTCTTGAAGCTCCATCTTGTTTGCCTGCTTGATTGGTTTAATTTGCATTTCTAGATTTTTAGTTCATTCACCACCATTTCCAAACCAAACGTTTAAACCGAATAGCTTATTCCACATTAGTTGAGTAATAGAAACAGAAAGACCCTTGGGAAGTAACGATCTCGCTAGAGCGATCTAGTGAGTAAACTAGTGTGCATTAATTTGCGCACCAAGTTTTTGGCGCCGTTGCCGGGGACTTTTCTTTTTCTAGGAAAGGCATTGTGCGTTTAAGCTTTTCATTCATTCTTTTTATCATCTCTTTTCTCTCCATCTTTTTCATGATTTACCTGGGTAGTGCTCTTGTGTTTTGAGATGCAGGACTACAGGTTTCGATAGCAACCAAGGATGGTACAACAATGGAATGCCACTTAATGATTACAACCAAGAGTGGAGTACATCATGGCAACCATGTATGCCAAACTGGAATGAGGAACAACCACCCTTGCCTTTTTGGCCAGAGCCACAAGCTACACACTACTACCGAGATTACGAAGAGGAATATCTACATTCGCGCCGAGTACCAACAACGGGAGTCTTATACAGATTTTATGTTGAATAAGATCCTCTCGACTCTACGAACTCCTAATGTTGTGAACGTCGAGATTGAGCAACAGTATCAACTGATGGAAGAAGATTCTCGAGAGCTGGTCGAGAAGAAAATGATAACCTAGCCATGACTGTTGTGAGCTAGAGGTATCTTGATGCGCAATTAATTGCACACTAGTTTTAACTCAATGGATTTCCCAAAGAGATCGTTTTTCCCCAGGGTCTTCTTTTTCTATTACTCAACAGTTGTGGAATAAGCAATTCGGGTTTTCATGCTGGGTTTGAAATGGTTTAAAAATGAACTAAGTAAACTAAGAATGCAAATTGAACAAGCAAACAAGTGAAGCAGATTGGAGATTTGAATATAGACTAAGGCGTTTGTCCAGACTCGAATCCGCTCTAGCTCGATTAAGAAAGGATGATGCAATGCAATCTCAGTTTATCAGACTTGATGACTCGACACTTCCTTGGGTAATCTCTACTCCATGGTCAGGACGCGAGAAACTATCCTATCAAACCTACAAGTTCCTATGGTCAAGATAACTCGCAATCCTAAGAACGCACGAAGAACAGTGAAATGCCACAAAGATATGTAAAGAGATTAGTTTCACCGGCCCTATGGTCAAGACACCGGCAACCCTAACGACTCCTAAACTCTAGAATGATCTACGTCCATGGTCAGAACCGCAAATCAAAGATGAAACAAAATTCTACGATATGGTCAATCAACGGATTCTTAGAGCTTCAAATTAGGGTTTAAGAGAAAACTCATCACTGTCTGAATAAACTTCAATTAACATTAACGGGTTAGAAACCCGACATCATCCATACAAAATCTCACTAGAGTTTCATCTAATCTGAACAAACTAAAGAGTTTAGCTCGACATCACTATAGAAGAAATAACAGAAACAATGGAGAAGAAAACCGGAGAAGAAGACATCTTACTCCGAGAAAACCTAATCCTGATGAATCTTCAGAACTCTGAGTTAATCCTCGCTTTTCCTCGCTTAATCGTCACTTCAAAGCTTCAAAATCCTCCTCCCAGAGTGTCTGGTTCGTCGAAATCAGAATGAGAATGAAGTCCTTTCGTCTCTCCCTTGAAAACCCTGTTTTACTCTCGAAATCCGTCCTGGGAAAAAGTGCGCCCGGCGGCACTTAAAAAGTGCGCCGGCGCACTTTTCCATGAAAATGGTGCACTTTTGTGGCCGATGGAAAAAATTCCAGGAGACTAAAAATAAAGTGCGCCTGGCAGCACCAGAAAAGTGCGCCGGCGCACTTTTCATGGATTTAGGCGCACTTTTGCCCCTGGAAATGACCTTCAGCTCTTTTGATGATTCCCGCTCCGTTTGAACTCCAAATTGATCCCCGTTTGAAGTGCCGAGCTCGTAGAAAGTCATCCACAACGTTGGTAAACCTGAAATCTCAACAAAAACAACTCGAAACAACATCAAATTGCCCAAAAAGGGGCCAACGGGAGATAAAACATATTTTTCATTAAAAGTCATTCAAGTTCATCACAATTCGGAGTCAAATAAGGGGAATGTCGTTCAAATGTGGCGATATAAACGTGGTAAATCTAACGTCATCAAATCACCCCACACTTAAACGTTTGTTTGTCCTCAAACAAGAATTTTACCACAACAATGCACCAACTTGAATGAGCAAACCGAAAACCTCTTGGTTCCTAGAAAGATGTATACGGTGCTTCAACCAAACAAGAGGATTACCCAACTAACCACACAATTAGGAACCAAACTTTTGCCAGAGTGAAAGAGGAACAAGACTTTAACGAACTAGTGAACAACTGACTTGGTAAAGGCAAGACACGCTTACTTCCGCTACACTTACTCTAGGACGCAACCGGACACTTGCTAGATAAGGGAACACGACTAGAACAAAATTAAAGAGAATTTCATTTTTCTCTTCATCTTTTTTTTTTTCCTTTCTTTTTTTTTTTTCCCGAATGGGCGGTACAGTGTGGATACTACCGGGTACGGAGCAGCCGGAAACCTTTGGAATTCCGCGTTATCCTAGACCCCAGCCACGATCGGGAGTAGGTTAGAAGAAGAATGCCACATTGAGACTTCCCTTTGGGACTACAGCAATGGGCAGGCCACGTATGCCAGCTCGTGAATCGACCCACAACTTCAATACCAAACCATTCATTTTTCAGATTTTCTTTGATTGGGAAAAATCAATAACAATTAAAGCACGAAATTAACAGATCCCTTATCTAGACTCGATCCAGGCATTGAACTAGAGAATTCGAGCGTCAGACAGACCAAGTCTTACACATTAACAAGTCAACTGTTCACTAACACGATAAGGGCAAGCTCCTAGACTACTAAGAGCAAGAAGAATGGGAGATGGTCATAATTCAGGTTCTCACACAACATTTGGTTAAAGCCGAAGCACCACATCAATCTCACCATATGGAAGACAGTAGGCAATCCAAGAAGTTATTAAGCAATGTGAAAAATTTCTTGCTACCGAGAATGGGAAGGTGTGAAAGAGCGACAAAACAAAGCACAACCACCGCCCATCAAAACATGCAAATAGACACCCCACCCCACACTTAAAATTTGGACATTGTCCTCAATGGACCACACAAAAAGGTGAAGAAGGGTGTAAGGGGTACCGAGAAGTAGATCATGAGGATGCAGTGGAGGCAAGAGTGAAGTACAGGCGGACAGTCATGGCGGGAGCTGAGGATAGCCTGAAACTGGAGAGAACCTCACAACACGATTAGAGCATTCAAAGTACAGAATAGACCACTGACTCAAGAACTGCAACAGTTCGACACAAACTCAAAATTAAACAATGATTCAAAAACTCAAACCGACTCCAGACAAGGGTTGCCTCCCATGAAGCGCTCTTTATTTTACGTCTTTGAGCTAGACGATACCTGGTCTAACGTGCGGCATCCCAGCTCAGAACTTCTTTCAGACTGGCATCCGTGTCCTGAAAGAATACCTTCATCGCTCCACTCTGAAGCACAAATTTCTTCCCGTAGCATGGTAAAGCTTCCAATGAACCGTCCCCCACGCAATCCAGCTACCTCAAAGGGTCCAAATAGCTCCACTTTGTCCAGGACCACATCTGGGGGTCTGGTAGGAGTAGTTTCATGGGGCGGGCCTATCTTTCTTAGGAGGCTTGTTCTTCTTTCTTAACTCCACCTGTATCCTTGGTAGATACTATCGCCGCTACCTGATCCTGCAAAGATGAAGATGGAATAAGGAGTATCCATATCGGTAAATACAGTATAAACTGAAGCATTTCAAACACTAACGACATGGATTTCTTAGCGGAAGAGTGCACATTAGGATCAGGTGGAGGGATTTCGAATGTAATAACTTTTTCCTCATCCCGAAAGGTCAACTCCCAGCCTTTGCATCTATGAGTGCACCAGAAGTGGCTAGGAAGGGTCGTCCCAAGATAAAGGGGAATGTTAACACTCTCCATGCAATCAATAACCACAAATCAGTCATGAAGTAGTATCATGCACCTTAACTACAACATTTTCAGCAATTTCCCTAGGATGTCTAACAGTTTGATCAGCTAGGTTGATATTCATGGTGGTAGGAGTTAGTCTAGGCAGTCCTAGACGCTCAACAATGAGTAAGGCATAACACTAATGTTAGCACCTAAATCCGCAAGAGCTCTATCAACCAAATATGTGCCAATAGAACAAGGAAAAGAAAAAACTCCCTGGATCAGGTTGCTTTGGCACCACGTGGCTCTGCTTCGGATTAGACTCGCCAGCTCCATGGAGGGTAACTGTGGCTATCTCCTCTATCTCGTCTGCTTTCGTCTTTTGAGAGGAGTTTTTGGAAGAGGATGGACAACTTTATCTTTCTTTTATCAGGAATCACGCTTCTCAGCTCCTCCACCACAGCAGCAGCTTCTGCATTTTTCAGCTTCTTTTCTTGGAGAGAATTTCTTTCATATGCCTAGCATAATCCGGGTTTTGCAAGAAGTTCTTCCAATAAAGCAACTCCCATCTTCTGGTTATTAATTGTTACCAGAGTCTTCCCCAAGTTCTCCTTGTTTAGCACAGGTCTGTTCAAGGCTGCAGGATAAGGTGCTTTTGGTCGGTAAGGATCGACTGGTGGAGTAGCTTCTTTTTTTTGTGCTCCTTCTAAACACAACTGCTCATTGGCTTCTCCAATTCATCCGTTGCCATCCTGAAGAGAAACTGCTCCACATAATTCTTCCTTAGTTTTGCCTCCTCGGCATTGTTAGATGAAGAGGAGGGAGTTGTGCTAGGAAGAAGACCAACTACCTTCTCCTGCAAAAGTTGGTTATTGCCGTCACCCGATCGTCTAGCTTCTTGACAGGGGGCCTCGGTGAGTGAAATGTCCTTCTTATTGGATTGAGTCCCCAGCAAGAATCTTGTCCAACATGATATCGGAGTAGGACTTAGGCGCAGAAGAGCTCGAACCACCGTATTGTTTGATTTTGGTTCTATTTTTGTTTTGTTATTCCAGCCTCCTTATTCTGCCATTGGGAATTCTGATTCTGATTCCCATTATTCTCTGATAACCCCCTTGGTTCTGGTTATTGTTCCAGTTCCCTCTGTTCTGCCATTGGGAGTTTTGATTCTGATATCCTCCCTGGTTCTGGTTATTCCCTTGGTTTGGGCCACCAACATAAGCAATCTCCTCTTGTTGTTGGTCTTGGTTACTCTCAAACTTCCAAGTACAGCCCTCTGCAGAATGACCTGCACCCCACAATTCGAACACGGAGGGATACAGTGATACATTCTCTGTTGAGGGAAGCACCTTGAACCCTGCGGTGGAGTGAAGGAACACCCGGTGAAGGAGCTATCTTAGCCCTTTCCAGCTCATGCTTTAATCTTTGCACTTCCATCTCCAATTTCGAGTTATCCAACTCCAACTGACTTTGAAACAAGGTCTACTGGTGCAGGAACTGTGGGAACGGGGTATTGGGCATCAGCAGAAAATCTCCTTTGCCCCAGACTCCTGTCGTCCACCTTTAAGGGATTAGCTTGCATTAGAGACTTGATCCTCATGGCAAAGACCTTGCAAGCACCAAAACCGCGACTGCGGTCATATCATCCAAGTCTGTATTCAGCTGTAAAGAGAAATCCTTCCTCTTCTCAAATCCAAGCCTCGGAGGAATATAGAGAACTTGTTATAGTCATCCCCATCCATGGTGAGGACAAGCTCGGAGAAGCCCTTGAAATCTTTGCCAAGCCTCATAGAAGTTCTCCTCCGGACCACTTTGTGAAACCTGTTATTTGTGCCCTGAGTGCATCGGTTTTGGAAGGGGAGAAGAACTCTTCTAGGAATGCTGTAAGCCAGACCATCCCACGTAGTGAAGTGATTCGCAGGATTGATCATACAACAACAGTTCTGCTTGACCCTTCAGAGTGAAAGGAAAAAGCTGAAGTTTGACTGCATTATGATCCGCTTCATTGTTGGAGACTGTATGAGCCAGCCTCAAGAAGTTCCTCACATGAGCATTCGGGTCCTCATTAACACCTCCAGAGAAAGTGTTCCGTTTGCTTGAATCATGTTGATCAAGTGAGATGGAAATGTGCAGGATTCCGAGTTCCCGTGTTGGGAATCTGAATGCACGAAGCTGTCCCATCTATGGTTGGACGATCATAATCCTTCAATCCTTTCCGCCGCCATAACTTCAATCTCAGGTGGGATAGGAGGATCTGTGGGAGGATCAGTAAGTAGCAATGGTGGATGGTGAAGGCGAAGATGTAGATGAAGATTTTGAAGAAGTTCTTCCTTGCTTTAGGTGTCTTGGCGGGAGGAGGAGGTACAGGGAGTAGTGCCGAACTGAGTGTAGAAAATTCTGCCCTTTCAGCTATGTGCTTACTCTGTCTTCTTCTTCCGTACCTGCAATCTTGCGAAACAACAAAAACAAGAAATACCAAGTAATATAAAAATGTGGGAGATAAGAATGATGAAAGAGTGAATGAAAAGCTTAGACGCACAATGCCTTTCCTAGAAAAAGAAAAGTCCCCGGCAACGGCGCCAAAAACTTGATGCGCAAATTAATGCACACTAGTTTTAACTCAATGGATTTCTCCAAAGAGATCGTTTTTTCCCTAGGGTCTTTCTTTTTCTATTATCAACAGTTGGTGGAATAAGCAATT
>JAVBHU010000034.1:7500-50000 GCA_034768395.1 Linum lewisii
GAAGAAGGAGAATAGCTACGTTTTTGGTGTCTGAGAGCTTGGCTGTTCGGGTTTCTAGAAGAGTTTTAGAGCCTCGTCTTCTTGTCAGGTGAGGGTTTAGCGTACGATAGGTAGTCTGGTCGGTGTGAGGAGATTACAATTTAGACCTAGAAAAATGTAGGGCCTTGCATGAAATTGAAAGAGAGTAAAAGGGGAAAACTGTTCTGCAATTGATTGTTCTGTGAAATATGCTGTTTGATGATTGTTGATGTTTGTTAATTGATGGATTGGTTTATGATTGATGGCTGTTTGTGATGATTTTGATTGGGGGAATTGATTAACATGGATGATAAATTGATCGAAACTAGTAAAGAGTGATAGGAGGGACGGTCCTGTGAACATGAGAATTGTGTATATTATGCATTGTCAGTTTGTGGTTGCAGGAGGGTGGTCCTGCCAATGTGGGGTCGCCCTTAATTGATGAACAGGTGGATGGCTCCACCAATGTGGGGTCATCCAATGAAGGACGTACAGGAGGGTTAAACCTACGAACTCATGACATGGCTTCCCCTGTACTTGCAGGTGGGGGTGGCCGGTGAGCTAGCCGTTTACCCTTAAACTGTTTGTGTGGGAGGCGTTGAATGTCTTGCGATGTGTGTTATGTGTGATGTGGGGTTACTGAATGATTGGATTGTGTTGGTTCATGTGATGTTGGGATTGAGATGATGCTAGGTGTTGATGTATGAATTTGCAACGTGCCTTTAGGTAGAATTGATGTTGTGTGTGAAGATGGTTGTTAAATGTGTTTAAAGGGGGTAGACTTATGACTTATAATTGGCTAATAGAATTGGTAAGGGAAATTGTAGTGGAAAATGGACAATAGAATGGTACGTGGAATTGACTTATGGAATTGGTTAGGGGAATTGGGTTTGGAATGGAAAATTGGTGTTCTGAATGCATGAGCTAGTTGAGTGAGGTTGTAGATGAATTGAAAGAAAATTGATGCTGTGTGTGTTGGTGATTGATTCTGTGTTTGTGTTATTGTAATAAGGTTGGAAATCTTGGATGTGGATGGTAAATGGTTGAGATTTAACGAGATGTAGAATTGGTCGAATTGTGGTAGGATCTGTTAGATGAATATGTGAACTAGATTAGATTTGTGGTTTAATCTAGTAACGCTCAATAGGAGAGTTGAATGGTAAATTGATGTTGTCTTGATTGTTAGGTTGTGTGATTGTAGGTTGACTTGTGTGAGTGTTGGTTACTAGAGGGTAGGAATGGGAGTGAGGAGTTGAATGGACTTAGAAGAATTAGGTCTTGCATGAACCTATGAGAGTAAAACTGAATAATTGTCTTGTGATTGAAGTATGATGACTGTGCTGATTATGTTTGATGTGGGGATTGGGATGAAAGTTGATAGCTAATGTATTTGATCTAGAAATGTGAGATAGGATGGGGTGGATGTGATGAATTTCTATGATTGTGTTTATTATTGCCGTTTGTGGTTAGACTAGAATTATATCCTAGAATTGGAACATAGAATTGGTGCTTGGAACTAGAACATGAAATTGTGTTGTGGAATCATGATGTGGGATTGTGTTGTGGTTTTGTGATGTGGCATTGGGATGTGTAATTGTGTAGTGGAGTTGTACAGTGGAATTGGGAAGTGGAATCGGAATTGTGAAATGGATTGTGGTTGAATGGAACTGTTTTGCGGATGATGTGATTGTTGTGGTGCATTAGAGTAGAGGGTTGGGTTGCATTAAATGGAAATTTAAATGATAGAACCGGAAGGAGCCAACGTTACCCCAACCGAAATACCTTTGTGTTAGAGTCCGATTCACTGGGGTGAATCCTTGCTGGAGTCCAAGTGGTGAATTTTCTCCTTAGGGGATATGGGATGCGTTTATAGTGGGAGGTCCTTAGGGGTGTGTTATCTCCTCGGGGAAGGATCCTTAGGGATATGGATGATGTAAAGGGCGGCGGGGGGTAGCGGGGAACAACTCCTTATGGCGCCTAATTAACTCACCTAGTTAAATGAATTGTGAACTGTCGTGCGTGGTTGTGCTTGATGTGAACAGCTGAAATGTGATGTGTTGAGTGTGTATATGTGACGTGCGGTATGTGTTTGGCGAACTGTTATGTAATGTGTGTGAACTAGGTCGGATTGACTGTGAATTGAGTTGTGTCAATGCGATGAGTTGCGGTTAGATGTTAAGTGGTTGATGATTATGATGATGATATGAATTGTGGATGGTTAGTACGGCGTTATGCACTTGAATGATAACCTAGATTTGCTTAGGGATGATTAATAGCTCACTTAGTGAATTGGGATGGGATTAATGTGTGTGTTGAATGTGAATGGGTGTGTGATTGTGGGTATGTGGAAATGCTGACTATGATCTTGGATCGTATTGTATTATAATGTTGAACTGTATGATTTATGATTCTCTGTTATTCATGGATGTTATTGAGGATGGTAAGTGGTTGATTTGGAACTGCACCTATGTGATCACTTAGACTGTTTAGGGAATTAAAACTGGTAAAGGTTGAGTCTGATTCCATTGTTGGTGTCTCGTGAGAAGTTTGGGATCACTTCTCAGGTTAGGTTCGGCGCATAGTTAAACCCAGTGGGTTTCACTCAGTTTCATTAGGAAGCTGATCCCCCCCCAGTTTCTCTTTTCAGGTGTTCGGTTGAGTTCGGAGGAGTTGCAGGTTGGAGTTGTGAAGTGAAGAATTAGGAAGCTATTGTGGAGTGACCATTGTTTTAATTTAGATTTCAGTTGACACTTTTGGGTTGGAAGATTTGTAATCGTTTTGAGATTTTGTGATCGGTTGTGATCGGATTTCGGATTTCATGTATTTCGGTTTTATTAAGTGGAGGCCTCCTTCGTTTTGAACTTGTATTTAAGAGTTGTTTCTGTTTCCGCTGCGTTTTACTCTTTTCTTTTAAGCTGGTTCTTCAAGTAGCACTCAAACCGGTTCGACCACGGTGAACTCGGTCGGTTTGGGATGGGTGTTACAAGTGGTATCAGAGCCTGGTTGTTGCTGCTGTGTTGGTGATTCGTCTCTTCTTCTAGAGGAGTAATTAACCTCTATTGGGGAAGGGATGAGCATCGGCACAGGACCAACTTTCTAGGGATTTTCAAATCGTTTTGAAATGGGTGGGAAGTTTTGAAAGGAAAGTGTTGTGAATTTGAAAGGAAAGTGATTTGAAAGAAATGTGATTTCTTAAAATTGGTCAACTGAAACTTGTTTGTGTCCTCCTGTAGTGAAGAGGGTGGCGGAGTAGTTGAGAGTGGAAGTAGTAGCAGGTTGGGAAATTGGTTAGAAGGAGTAAGAGCCTTGTAGAATTGGGTTAAGTGAGTAGAGTGCTTGAGGGTGTGAGTTTTAGTCGAAGGTGTTAGCTTCATAGTTCTTGTGGTGTGAGTGTGCTTTGTTGAGCTCTTGCGTTGTGGTGTGCTCTTGAGTGAGTTTGTTTGATTGTGTTTTGGTTGTGTTCTTGTTGTGAGTGTTGCCGTTGAGGTTCGGTTGTGCGTGTCTGTTAGGTAGAAGTTTGAAGTAGTGTGGGAGTAGTGCCCTTAGAAGGTGTGTGTTTCTAGAGCCGTTAAAAGGGAGTTTCGGGAGGTGATTGTGATCCTTGTGTTGCTGCGTTTATGCTGTGATTTGTGGATTCGTTGCTAGAGCGAGTTGGGTTGGATTTCGGGGACGAAATCTTTTGAAGTTGTGGAGACTTGTAACATCCCCGCCCAACCGAACGGTTTGAAACTTGAGTTTGGATGGTTTAGACTTGGAAACAATGTTCTTGAGGTTCCTCGAAGTTCGGGACTCAATTGGTCGGGTCGAGTATAAAGAGAGTAACGTGAAAAAATTGTTATGTGGGCAGACCACGATACACGGCCGTGTACTAAAATACAGCCGTGTATCATGTACCCCGTTATCATGATACTTTATGCCGTGTATCATTGTCAGACATAAAAGGCTGATTTTACACGGAAATTCATAACTTCCCCCTTCTTTTCCTTTCCCCAAAACCCGTATTTGAAGAAGCCAAAAACCCTTAGCTTCAATCCTTGATTCCGGAGTTGTAGAGCTCCGATTGACGATCCGTTTGTTGCTAACGGGTTCGTGGCGACGAGAGGAAGAGATCGCTATTCGTGGTTTTCTGGGTATTTGAATCGAGGTGCTGTCAGTAGAAGAAAAGAGCACGTTTTTGGGCTGAGCCAGAATCTCCAAAACTTCAAACCCTCGATTCCGAGAGTTGTAAAACCCGATTGGGATCCGTTTTTGCTATGGTTCGTGTAATGAGAGGAAGAGATCGACCTGAGGTTCTGGATATTTCGGAGTAAGCTGCTGTCGGTGAAGAGGGGGAAAAAGCTACGTTTTGGTGTCTGAGAGCTTGGCTGTTCGGTTTCTAGAAGAGTTTTAGAGCCTCGCTTCTTGTCAGTGAGGGTTTAGCGTACGTAGGTAGTATGGTCGGTGTGAGGAGTTACAATCGGACTAGAAAATGTGGGGCCCTTTGCATGAAATTGAAAGAGAGTAAAAGGGGAAAATGTTCTGAAATTTGATTGTTCTGTGAAATATGCTGTTTATGATTGTTGGATGTTTTAATTGATGATTGTTTTATGATGATGGCTGTTGTGATGATTTTTGATTGGGGGAATTGTTAACATGGATGATAAATTTGATCGAAACTAGTAAAGAGTGATAGGAGGGACGGGTTCTGTGAACTGAGAATTGTGTATATAGCTATTGTCAGTTTGTGGTTGCAGGAGGGTGGTCCTCCCAATGTGGGGTCGCCCTTAATGATGAACAGGTGGTGGCTCCCCAATGTGGGGTCTCCAATGAAGGAGTACAGGAGGGTAACCCTACGACTCATGACATGGTTTTCCCCTGTACTTGCAGGTGGGGGTGGCCGGTGAGCTAGCCGTTTACCCTTAAACGGGTTGTGCGTGGGAGGCGTTTAAAATGTCTTGCATTGTGGTTTGTGTGATGTGGGATTACTGAATGATTGGATTGTGTTGGTTTATGTGTGTTGGGATTGAGATATGCTAGGTGTTGATGTATGAATTATGAACGTGCCTTTAGGTAGAATTGATGTTGTGTGTAAGATGGTTTTAATGTGTTTAGGTGGTAGACTTATGACTTATAATTGGCTAATGAATTGGAAAGGAAATTGTACGTGGAAGTGGACAATATAACGTACGTGGAATTGACTTATGGAATTGGTTAGGGGAATTGGTAGAATTTGGAAATTTGGGTGTTTGAATGCATGAGTAGTTGAGCTGAGGTTGTAGATGAATTGATGAAATGATGCTGTGTGTGTTGGTGATGGACTGTGCTTGTGTTTTGTAATAAGGTTGGAGTCTTGATGTGGAATTTGGGAAATGGTTGAGATGAAGAGGAGTTTAGATTGGTCGATTGGGCTAGGATCTGTTAGATGAAAATATGGAACTAGTAGATTATGTGGTTTAAAATAGTAACGCTTCAATAGGAGAGTTGAATGGTAAATTGATGTTGTCTTGATTGTTATGGTTGTTGATTGTATTGACTTTGTGTGAGTTAAGGTTGACTAAAGGCTAGGAATGGGAGTGAGGAGTTGAATGGACTTAGGAAAGATTAGGTCTTGCATGAACCTATGAGAGTAAAACTGAATAAATTGTCTTGTGATTGAATATGATGACTGTGCTGATTTATGTTTGATGTGGGGGTTGGGTGAAAGTTTATAGCTAATGTATTTGAAACTAGGAAAAGTGAGATGGATGGGGTGGATGTGATGAATTTCTATGATTGTGTTTATTATTTCCGTTTGTGTTAGACTAGAATTATATCCTAGAATTGGAACATAGAATTGGTGCTTTGGAACTAGAACATGAAATTGTGTTGGGAAAACATGATGGGGATTGTGTTGTTGGGTTTTTTGATGTGGCATTGGGATGTGTAAATTTGTAGTGGAGTTGTACAGTGGAATTGGAGTGGGAATCGAAGTAAATGGATTTGTGTTGAATGGAAAATGTTTTGCGGATGAGTGGTTGTTGGTTGCATTAGAGTTGATTTTGTGTGCATTAAATGGAATTTAAATGATAGAACCGGAAGGAGCCAACGTTACCCCACCCGAAATACCCTTTTTGGTTGAGTCCGATCACTGGGGTGAATCCCTGGGGTTGCAGGGTTGGGAAATTTTCCTTGGGAAGGATCCCATGGGATGCTGGGGGTAACTCCTTGGGAAGGATCCTTAGGATTTCGTCGGATTTGGGGAAAGCGGAAGGCCGGCGGGTTAGGGGGGAACAACTCCTTATGGCGCCTAATTAACTCACTATTAAATGAATTGTGAATGGTGCGTGTGTTGTGCTTGATTTTGAAAAGCTGAAATGTGTTTTGTTGAGTGTGTATATGTGACGTGCGGTATGTGATGGAAAAATGTTATGTAATGTGTGTGAACTAGGTCGGATTGATCTGTGAATTGAGTTGTCAATGCGATGAGTTGCGGGTTAGATGTTAAGTGGTTGATGATTATGATGATAAATATGAATTGTGGATGGTTAGTACGGCGTTATGCACTTGAATGATAACCTAGATTTGCTAGGGATGATTAAATAGCTCACTTAGTGAATTGGGATGGGATAATGTGTGTGTTGAATGTGAATGGGTGTGTGTTGTGGTATACGTGGAAATGCTGACTATGATCTTGATCGTATTGTATTATAATGTTGAACTGTATGATTTATGATTCTCTGTTATTCATGGATGTTATTGAGGATGGTAAGTGTTGATTTGGAACTGCACTATGTGATCACTTAGACTGTTTAGGGAATTAAAACTGGTAAAGGTTGAGTCTGATTCCATTGTTGGTGTCTCGTGAGAAGTTTGGGTCACTTCTTTAGGTTAGGTTCGGCGCATAGTTAAACCCAGTGGGTTCACTCAGTTTCCATTAGGAGCTGATCCCCCCCCAGTTTCTCTTTTCAGGTGTTCGTTGAGTTCGGAGGAGTTGCAGGTTGGAGTTGTGAAGTGAAGAATTAGGAAGCTATTGTGGAGTGACCATTGTTTTAAATTTAGATTTCAGTTGACACTTTTGGGTTTGGAAGATTTGTAATCGTTTTGAGATTTTGTGATCGTTGTGATCGGATTTCGGATTTCAGTTGTATTTGGGTTTTTATTAAGTGGAGGCCTCCTTCGTTTTGAACTTGTATTTAAGAGTTGTTTCTTTTCCGCTGCGTTTACTCTTTTCTTTTAAAGCTGGTTCTTCAAGTAGCACTCAAACCCGGGTTCTGACCACGGGTGAACTGGGTCGGTTTGGGATGGTGGTTACATTTCCCGGAAATCAGGCGCACTGCCCCCTTTTGCCCAAAGCCGTTGGGGCCTCCCAAAAATTGATGGGGTTTGCTGGCGGCACAGTCTGTTAAAGTTACCGTGCCAAATCCACAAACGTCTTTTCAAAAAAAGCTCGTTTGATTCTGATATTCCAGTCGAATACGAACCTTTGAAAGCGTGGCCTATCGATCCTTTGACCTTCGGAATTTGAAGCTAGAGGTGTCAGAAAATTACCACAGGGATAACTGGCTTTTGGCAGCCAAGCTTCATACGACGTTGCTTTTTGATCCTTCGATGTCGGCTTTTTCCATCATTGTGAAGCAGAATTCACCAAGTGTTGGATTGTTCACCACCAATAGGGAACGTGAGTGGGTTTAGACCGTCGTGAGACAGGTTTTTTACCCTACTGATGACCGCGTCGCGACAGTAATCCAACCTAGTACGAGAGGAACCGTTGATTGCACAATTGGTCATCGCGCTTGGTTGAAAAGCCAGTGGCGCGAAGCACCTGCGCTGGATTATGACTGAACGCCTCTAAGTCAGAATCCGGCTGGCACCGACGCCTGCGTTTCGGCCCGATTGCCGACCAGCAGTAGGGGCCATTCCGGCCCCAAAGGCACGTGTCTTGGCCAAGCCCGGCATACGGAAGAGTTTGTCGGGCCGCCTTGAATTATGTTTTCCCACCGAGCAGTGAAGAATCCTTTGCAGACGACTTAAATACGCGACGGGGTATTGTAGTGGCAGAGTGGCCTTGCTGCCACGATCCACTGAGATTCAGCCCATGTCGCTCCGATTCGTCCCCCCCCTTTGCAACCCTTCTTACAACTCCTCAAAAATTACACAAGGGTCCAGACTAAGAGGGTTAACTATAGAGTACAAACTATTCAAGTGTCACGGCCGTCTGATGGTCCCTTACGTAACAACCTTGGAGTGTATGAATCTTGACCACACGCCCACCCCCGAAAACAGTCATTGCATATCTATTGATGAAAAGTTGGCATAGGTGGATTGGACCATATGGTCATCTCATTTCGTAGCATGTGGTTATATCAAACTCCTTGAGACGATTTCCAGGGAAGGGGTTGGATGACCAATCTGTGGAAGAATCCACCCCACTCTGCTTGCACTCCCACGTCGGTATATGATGTATTGGGCAAAAAATTGAATCCAGGAGTGCAAGTGGAATGTTGCCATCAATACCTTAGAGGCTCATCCGTGGCGCCTAGTCGGCCATGGCCACGAATCGGACACGGACACGGATCGGACAATGCCATGGTCGGCATCAAAAGCAAAATATTCGGGAAATATTTTGATACTAATCCAAAAATTATAAAGCTTTGCATCACGAATGGTTATGGGATGCTTAACTCCGGGTGTTCGGGGCTCTCGGCTCTGTGGCTGGCCTGCATCGGGGCTGGTCGGGCTCTAGCCTTGCATCCGGAGCTGACGGGCTCTCGGCCCTGCATCCGGTTGGGTCAGGCATCTCGGCCCCGCATCCGGGGATGCCCGGGGACCCGGCCCTACATCAGGGCTGGCTCACAGGGCTCCTCCGGCCCTGCATCCGGGGCTGGCCCGGGGCTTTTGGCCCTGCATCCGGGGCTGGCCCGGGGGCTCTCGGCCCTGCATCCGGGGCCCGGCCCGGGGGCTCTCGGCCTGCATCCGGGGCTGGCCCGGGGCTCTCGGCCCTGCATCCGGTCTGGCAAATGGGCTCTCGGCCCTGCATCCGGGTGTCCCCGCATCAAAAGAAAAATATTCGGGAAATATTTAATACTAATTCAAAAATTATGAAACTTTGTACCCTGAATGGTTATGGTATGCTTAACATCTCTGCAAAATTTCAGATCAAAACTCCTTAAAATGAAGATTTTATGGGGGGTGTGACTCCTCGGCTATATTGATGTCTACCCGTGGGAGAGAGGAAAAGTTGCTATTTGCTCTATAGGGGGGTGGTGCCGACCCCCCTCGGTGGCCGACCGTGAACGTGAGCGTGGCCACCGTCCGTGAGGCACACCAGGGGCAAGGAGGTGGGCCGCCGGCCTTCGGTCGCCGCCGGCTATCGCCGGCGGTCGGCATTCGTGGTCAGTCGGCTTTTTTCATGGTTCAGTGGGTCTATTTGCTCTATAGGGGGGGGGTGCCGACCCCCTCGGTGGCCGACCGTGAACGTGAGCGTGGCCACCGTCCGTGAGGCACACCAGGGGGCAAGATTGGGGGACCGCCGGCCGTCGGCGGTGGCGCCGCCGGCATTCGGGGATTTGGTCGGCTTTTTTCAGCGTTCAGTGGGTCTATTATAGCGGGTGTCCGAAGCTGATAGTAGGTCTCCGACCGTTGGCCGACCATGACCATACCGTGACCGTGCTCACCCCGGGCCATTTCTTCAAAAAAAACACAAACCCCCACCGGCGCGCGCGGGCGCGGGCGCGGGGGGGCCGGGGGGGCGTGTTAGGGGGTGGGGGGATAGGCGTGTGTTGGGGGTGTTTAGCAGAGTGTCATGTGACAGTTTTTGGGGTTTGACAAGGGGGTTTACAAGGGGTTGAAAGGGGGCATCACCCCTGCTCTGGGCTCTGGACCGGCCCCATCCCTTGCCCCGGGGCCTTTCTGGAACCGGGGCCCGCACCCGGGGGCTTTGGGGGTCTCTCGCTTTTGGGGGTACTCCGGGGGTCCGGGCTGGTAGCGGGCCCCGCACCGGGCCCTTTGGTTCGTGACTGGGCCGGCATCCGGGACCGGGGCCCGGCACCGGGGGAAAGCCCGGGGCCCCTCGGCCCTGCATCCGGGGCTGTGGGGGGGCCCCTTGGCTTGGTGGCTCGGCCTGGCACCGGTCTGACCGGAGCCCTTGGCTTCGTGACCCCCCCGGCACGGGCGGGCCCGGGGGCCCTTGGCCCGGGCATCGGGGGCGGGCCATCTTCGGCCCCATCGGGGGCCCCGGGTTTCCCCGGGGCCCTGGGGGGGTGGGCCCCCCTGGGCTTGCACCGGGGTTTTTGGCCGGGATCTGGCCCTCACCCCGGGGCTGTTGGGGCCCTTGGCTTGGTGGCTCGGCCTGGCACCCGGGGGCGGGTTTGGGGGGCCCTTGGCTTCTGACCGGCCCGGCAAAATTGCAGGGCGGCCCCGGGGCTTGGGCCGTGCAGGGGGTCCCCCGGGCTCTCGGCCCTGCACCGGGGGTTGGGACCGGGATCCGGCCCTGCACCCGGGGGCGTGCCGGTGCCCCCCGGGCCCTCATCCGGGTGTGCCGGGCTCTCGGCCCGCCCGGGTGTGCACAGCAAAAGAAAAATTTTCGGAAAAAAATTTAAACAAACCCAAAAAATTTGAAATTTTTTACATGAATTTAGGTATGCTTAACATCCTGAAAAATTCAGATAAAACCCTTTTTAAAAAGAAGTTTTTTGGGGGGGTGTACTCCTGGCTATTTAGCACCCGGGAGAGAGGAAAATTTGCTATTTGCTAAAAGGGGGGGTCCCGCCCCCCCGGGGCCGACCGGGTGCCTTGCCCGGGCCACTTCCCTGAGCACTGCTTGGTTATCCGCGGGGCACCCCAGGGAAAGGGTGGGGGGCCCTTTTCGCCGGGGGGCCCGGTCCCCGGGGGCGGTCCCCGGGCGGCGATTGGGGGGTCAGTGGGCCCCCTTTTAAAGGGGTTTAGTGGTCAAATTATGGGGTTTCCCCCCGGCCCTTCCGCTGGCCCCCGAGTCTTCCGCATGGAAACCGGCTTTGGTCCCCGGGGTTATTGTCTCCCGGGGTTCCTTGGGCGTTTTATATCCGGGGGGCCGGGGTACGCCCGTTCGCTTTCCCCCGGGTTTTCTTTTTTCCTTTCGTTTAAGGTTCGTTGGGGGCACTTTTGGGAACTTTTTTGGGGGTTGCAACGTCTAAGCCATTGGGGGTCACGATGCGGCGCAACTTGAAAAGGAAACCATGGTTTTTTGATTGTTTGGGAGGAGGGCTCCGGCTTGAGCACAACCGGGCTCACATTCTTTCATTGCCCCCTTTTCCCCGACCCTGGGGGAAACATTTCCGGTTCCCCCAAAAGGGGAATTATCAGTTTAAACCCTTCAAAACCCTTTTGCCCCTTTGGGGTGCTTGGGGGCATCGTGGGGGCCCACAGTTCCGTTTTCCCCCCCTCGGTGGTTTCAGGACCTAGTGTGTCGCTTGTGCTCCGGATTTGGGGGAAGTGATGTGGCCAGGTGCTTTCACCTCAAGGTTGGCCCCCCTTTGATTCATTTTTTTGACTGCATTTCCCCCTTTTCTTTGGGTTTCGGGCCCGAGCCCGGGGAGCTCGAATGGGGAATGCTCCCGGGGTTTATCCGCCAGAGTCATATGGGTTTTCTCAAAAATTAAGCCATGAAAAGTTGGGGTATGAACAAATTTAGACGTGAAACGCGAATGGGGGATTTTAAAAACATTATATTTGTTTTATGGGACCTGCTTCCCCCATAACCGTAGTAATTCTAGAGCAATACGGCAACAAACCCCCACTTTTGGGAAAGGGGGGCCCCCTTTTTGGGGTAAAAGGTCCAAACCCGGGGGGTGCCCGTTTTTTGATGTTCATAAACCCCGGATGCAAGGCCTTTGGCCGGGGACGCAAACCCAAAATTTTTGCCCCATCAAAATTTTGTGGAATAAGGGGCCCACCATGGTGGTGACGGGGGCGGAGAATTGGGTTTTTTTCCCGGGGGAAAGGGGGGCCGAAAACGGGTACCACCTCCAAGGGGAAAGGGGGGGGGGGCCAAATTTCCCAAACCCACACGGGGGGTATGACAAAAAATAACAAACCGGGGGATTGAGTCCCGGAATTTGGGAAAGAGACAATCTAAACCCCTTAAACGAGTACCCATTGGAGGGCGCGGTGCCCCGCAGCCCGGTAAAATTTCCCCTCCAATAGCGATATTTTTAAAATTTTTGCATTTTAAAAAACCGTGTTGGGCCTTGGGTTGGGGGGGGCCCCGGGCCCCCTCACGGGTCACCGGGGCCCCCCCTTTTCCCTTCTGCCGGGGATCCCCCTGGGCTTTTAAATTTGGGGCCCCCCCCCTGCCTCCGCCATTACTTTTAAAAAATTAAAAGGCTCAAAGCAACCTACGCCTGAAAAATTTCATGGGGTAACATCACAGATTTTTTTTCCATTTTGGTTGGGCCCCTTTTTGGGGTTTGGGGAAAAGATTAAAAAGGAAAAGTCGGGGATTCTATTTTATATCAGAGGGGAAATTCTTGGGTTTTGGGAAAAACGAACAACTGCGAAAGCATTTTCCAAAAATGTTTTTCATTAACAAGGGAAAGAAAGTTGGGGGGTTTGAAGACATAATACCGTCCATCCCCAAAACCCCCAAAAGTGCCGACCAGGGGTCGGGGGAAAGTTTCTTTTTTTCCCCCCGGACCTTATGAAAATAAAATCTTTGGGGCCGGGGGGGGATGGGGGGGGAAGGGTAAACTTAAAGGAAAAACGGAAGGGCACCACCAGGAGTGGAGGGCCCCCCCCTTAATTTTCTCAACACGGGGGAAAATTTTTTAGGTTTCCCAAAATAGTAAAAAGGGGGACAAAACTGAGAGCTCTTTTTTGATTCTTTTGGGGGGTGGTTTCTGGCCTTTTTTTGTTTGGGGGACGATTTTTTTCTTTAATTTTTTTTAAAAAACGGAAACCCCAGCCTTTCTAACTAGCATCGGAGGCCCCTCCGTGGCCACTTTTTTGAGGGGCCATGGCCTTTTTTTTCCAAGGGAAATTTGAGGGAAAAACAGGGCTTGATCCCTTAGTGTTTTTGGGCCGCACCGGGGGTACACTGATTATTCAACGGTCAAAGCCTTGGCCGACAGGGCTGGGGAATCTTTGAAATTTTTTTTTTGGATGGGGGTAGATCTTCAATTATTGGCTTTTAAAAGAGGAAATTTTCCCCCAACCGAGTTTTACTCGGGGGTTTTACTACCCCGCCCTTTTTACACCCGCCCTCGCTCCTAACCCCATTGAATGGTCCGGGGAAGTGTTCGGGTCGCGGGGACGTGGGGGTTGGGCCCCGGGGGGTCGCAGAAATTCACGAACCTTTTTTTTTTAGAAAGGGGGGGAAAATCGTAAAAGGGGGCCGTTTAAAAGGGGAAACCCCGGGGGGAAAACTTTTCAAAACCGCCCGGGGAAAAACCACGAAATTTTGTTAAAAACGGGGGGGTGAGTTTTGGGGTGCCCCCCGGGCCACCACCGAAGGCCCCGCCGGGGGGGGGGGGGTTTTTACCCCCAGTTTTATGCCCCCGCCCCAAACTAACAAACCCCCCCGCGGGGAAAAACCCCAAAAGGAAAAAAACGATGACACCCGTCTGTGGGCCCCGGGGGCGGTGTGCAGGAGGAGCGACCCCCCAAAAATTTTAAAAAAAATAATGCCCCGGGAACGGGTATCTCGGCTCCGCCGATGAAGAACGAGCAAAATGCGATACTTTGGGGTAATTCAAATCCCGGAACCACATTTTTTAACGCAATTTCGCCGAACCATTTGGTTTAGGGGACGCTGCCCGGGGGGTTTCCCCCAAAATCCCCCTGCCCCCCCAAAAATTTGGGGGGTGCGGTTCGGGGCCCCCCCGGGGTTTAATACCTACTGGAAGGCCGGGAAAAGAAAGTCCCTCGGCAAAACGCCAAAGGTTTACTGTGGGGTTTAAAAGACACAAAGGCCCTTTTATCGTGGTTGCTCCCTTTGGGGCCCACGAAATTTTGGGGCCCCGGGGGGGCCTTTTTTTTTTTAAATTTCCCCCCCCCCAAATTTTCGCCCCGGGCCCCCAAAAACCCGTGGTTTTTTAAACATAAAATAACGGAGGAAAAGAAAATTTTCTAGGATTCCCTTTGTAACGGCGAGCGAACCGGGGAAAAGCCCCCGTTTTAGAATGGGGGCCCCTTTGGCTTTAAATTTTTATTTTTGGGAAAGCTCCCAGGGCGGCCGGGGGCCCAACCCCCCCGGGAAAGGGGGGGCCGGAGAGGGGAGGCCCCCCGTGCCCCGGGCCCGTCGCACCACAGGCCGCACATCCCGGGTTTTTTGGGAATGGGACCCCAAAAAACCGGAAAATTTTCCCCCAAAGGGAAAAAACGGGAAAAACCCATAAAGGGAAAAAGTACCCCCCCGGGGGAAAGATGAAAAGGACTTTGAAAAAAAGAGTCAAAGATGTTTTAAATTGCGGAGGGAAAGGAGGGGGGGCGAGCGCCCCCCCGGGTGCGGAATGGGGAAAAAAGGGCCCCCCGTCGGCCCCGGGGGCGGACCACGCGGAATTTTTTGGGGCGGCCCCAAACCCCCCGGGCCCTTTTTTAAAGCTCGTGGGGAAACCGCCGCCGCGATTTTGGACTGCAGCGCGCGCCGGGCCCCCGTGCTTTACCACCTCGCGCTAGGGGCCCTCGCCCCGGGGGGTCCCCATTCGGGCCCCTCTTAAAAAAGGGGCCAAAGGGGGTCTACTGTGCGATCAAAGGGGGGAGTAAACCCCAAAAGGGGCCCAAAGGGAAACTGACTGGGGGGAAACCCCCCCCGGGGTTTTCACCCCCCCCCGACCTTTATCTTCTAAAAGGGGGTTTTGAGTGCGAGCATTTCCGTCGGGGCCCGAAAATGGGAACTAGCCCGAGGGGGGCGAACCAAGGAAACCTGGGGGAGGCCCGCCCGCATACTGAAATGAAAAACGTTTGTCTGAATTTTGGGGATAGGGGCAAAGACTAATCGAAAAACCCTCTAGACTGGCCCCCCCCGAAGTTTCCCTCAGGAAAACTGGGGGCCAACCGAGTTTTATGGGGAAAGCCAAAAGATTGGGGGGACGGGGGCAAGCCCCGACCCATTCCAAATTTTTTAAAAAGGGAAAGGGGGGGGGTGGGTTTTATAGCCCTCCAGGGGGAAACGAAGCTCCAAGTGGGGGCCCTTTTTGGTAACAAACTGGCGATGGGGGATAACCCAACCCGGGTTAAAGGGCCCCAAAAAGCCGCTAAAACCAAAACCCAAAAGGGGGGTTTGGGCGTTTAAAACAGCGGAGGGGGGCAGGGGGAAATCGAAAACCCTAAAAGGGGTGTTTAAAAAATCCCCCCCGAATCAATACCCCCAAAAATTTGGGGGGGGGGTTTTAAACCGGGGGGCCCCCCACCCGGGCCCCAGGGCAAGGGCCCGGCCCCGAAGAGTAGGAGGGGGCGGGGGTTTCCCCGCAAACCCAGGGGGCCAGCCCGGGCGAGCGGGTGCCCGGGGCAGTCTTTTGGGGGAAATACAAAATTCCCAAAGAGAACTTTTTAAGGCCCCAAAGGGGAAAAAGGGTTCCCCGGGGAACGGCAAAATTTCACATGGGGGTTTTCCCATCCAAAACGGGGGGAAAACCCCTCGATAACCCCCCCGCGCCGACATCCCAAAGGGGAAACGGGTTTTTAAAAATTTCCCGAACCCGGGGGCGCGGCGGGTGACGGCAACGTTAGGGAGTGGGGGGACGCCCGGGGGCCCCCGGGGAAAATTTTTTTTTTCTTTTTAAGGGCCCCCCCCCCTGGAAACGACTCGTCGAAAAGGCCAGCCCGAAGACAAACCCCATCCCCGGGGTGTCCGGTTTCCCCCCCGGGGGCCCCCCTGAAAACCCGGGGGACCCCGGGGCCCCTCCCCCCGGGCGACTCAAAACCCCCTCGGGGCCCCAAAGGGGGAAACCTCGGCATGAACAATGAGGCAAGGGGAAATGGGGGAAAATGGACCGAAACCCCCCGGGGGAAAAAGGGTTGGGTCTGAGGGGGGGGCCCGGGGGGGGCCCGTCCGAACCCCCGGCTGTCGGGGGACTCTCAGGTTTTCCAAAGCGCAGAGCGGGTCCCGCGTGCCGGCCGGGGGGGGGGGGTGGGAACGGCCTCTTCGCGGGGGGCCTTTCCCCGGGGGGTCGAACACCAGCCAAACTGGGACGGAAAAGGGGGAAAAAAGACTTTTTTAAATTTAAAAAAAACATTGCGAGGGCCCTTTCGGACCACGCAATGTGTTTCTGCCCAGTGCTCTAAAAAGTAAAGGAAGAAATTCAAACCCAAACCGGAAAAGGGGGAGTAACTATGACCTCTTGGGGACCCAAAAAGCCTCGCATCAATTTTGTGACCCCGCAAGAATGGAAAAAAGAATTCCCACGGCCCTGTCACTATCCAGCGAAACCACAGCCAAGGAACGGGGGGCGAAAACAGGGGGAAAAAAGCCCGTTTAGCTTGACTCAGTTTCCAAATTTTTGAAATACTTGAAGGTGGGATAATTCAGCCCCCCTGTCCTCCCCTTCTCCCCCCCCTTTGCAACCCTTCTTACAACCCTCAAAAAATTTTCACAAGGGGCCCCAAATAAGAGGTTAACTTTAAGAGACAAACATTAAGTTCACGGCCGCTATGGTCCCTTTCGTAACAACCTTTGGGGGATGAACTTGACCACACGCCCCCCCAAAACAGTCATTGCATATCTATTGATGAAAAATTGGGATAGGTGGATTGGGCCAATGTCATCCATTTCGTAGCTGTGGTTTTTAAACAAACTCCTTGAGCGATTTTTCCCGGGAAGGGGTTGGGTGACCAAACTTGGAAGAATCCCACCCCACTCTGCTTGCACTCCCCCCGTCGGTAAATGAGTGTATTGGGCAAAAAAATTTAATCCAGGAGTGCAAGTGGAAGTTTTCCATCAAACCTTTGAGGGTCATCCGTGGCGTCCTATCGCCATGCCACGAATCACACGGGCACGGGGCGGACAATGCCATGGCGGACAAAAGCAAAAAAAATTTGGAAATATTTTGATACTAACCAAAATTATAAAACTTCATCACAAGGGTTAGGCATGTTTAACATCCGGGGTTGGGGGCCCCGGGCTCTTGGCTCGCCCTGCAGGGGGGCGGGTCCGGGGCTCTTGGCTTGGTGGCTGGGCCCAGCACCGGGGGCTGGCCCGGGGGGCTCTAGCCTTGCCCCGGGAGGGGACCGGGCTCTGGGCCCTGCATCCGGCGGGGTCGGCACCCGGGCCTGCATCAGGCATCTGGGCCCCTGCCCGGGAGCCCGGGGCCCCCCCCCACGGGGGGCGGGCTCGGGGCTCCGCCCGCACCGGACAGGCCGGGGACCTCGCCCGCATCCGGGGCGGGCCCGGGGCTCCGGCCCGCACCGGGGTCGGCCGGGCCCCTCTGGGCCCGCATCCGGGTGTCCCCGCATCAAAAGAAAAATTTCGGGAAAAAATTTAATACTAATTCAAAAAAAAGAAACTTTGTACCGAAATTTTGGTTTTTGGTAGCTTAACATCTCGAAAAATTTTTAGACAAAACTCCTTAAAAGAAGATTTTATGGGGGGGGGTGCTCCTCGGTATTGGGTGTCTACCCCTGGGAGAGAGGAAAAGTTCTATTTGCCTTAGGGGGGGGGGGCCCACCCCCTCGGGGGCCGACCCTGAACGGGGCGTGCCACCGTCCTACAACCAGGGGGGAAGGGGGGTGGGGCCCCCGGGTCGGTCGCCCCCCCTATCGCCGGGGTTTGGCATTCGATGGTCATCGGTTTTTTTCCCTGGGTTTAGGGGGTCTATTTGCTCTATAGGGGGGGGGTGCCGACCCCCTCGGTGGCCACCGTGAAAAAGGGGCTGGCCCCCGCCGTGGGCACCCGGGGGCAAGATTGGGGGACCGCCGGCCGTCGGGGGTGGGCGCCCCCCGGGATTTTTGTGATCGTCGGCTTTTTCAGCGTTCATGGTCATTAAGCGGTGCCGAAGCTGATAGAGTCTCCGACCTTGCCGACCAACCATTTCCCCTACCGTCTCACCGTCCTGGCCACTGCTTCAATAAACACACACACACAACCCGCGCGCCGGGCCCCCGCCGGGCGCGGGCGCCGCGGGCGTGTTAGGGGGTTTGGCGTGGAAGGGGGCGTGTGTTTGCAGAGGGTCATGTGACAGTGGGTTTTGGGGGTTTGAAAGTGGGTTTTACAGGGTTGACAAGGGGGTCATGCCCGCTGCCTCGGCCTGTGACTGGCCCCCCATCCGGGGCTGTGTCCGGGGTCCTTTGCTCGGTAACTCGGGCCCGCATCCGGGGGTCTTCGGGGCTTCGGCTCTTGGCTTGGCCTACATCCGGGCCTTTGGGTCGTAGCTGGGCCCGGCTTTTCCGGGGGCCCTTGGGGTTCGGGGCCGGGGTCGGCACCGGGGCTCTCCCCGGGTCCGGGGCAGCGCCGGGGCTCCGCCCCATCCGGGGCTGTGCCGAGGCCCTTGGGTTTGGGGGCTCGGCCCGCATCCGGGGCTGATCCCGGGGCCCTTGGGTTCGGACTCGCCCGGCATAGGGGGAGGGCCGGGGGTCTTTCCCGCATCAGGGGCTGGCCCAGGGCTCTCGGGGCCCCATCAGGGGGTGGCCCGGGTTTCCCCGGCCCTGCATCGGGGATGCCCCGGGCCCCCGGCATTGCATCCGGGGGTTTGGGCCGGGGGTCTCGGGGCCCCCTCCGGGCTGTGTCCCGGGGCCCTTGCTTGGTGGGTCGGCCTGGCATCCGGGGGTGGTTCGGGCCCTTGGCTTCGTGACTCGGCCCGGGATAAGTTGCAGGGGGAGGGGAGGGCTCCGGGCCCGGGGATCCGGCTGGCCCGGGCTCTCGCCGCATCCCGCACCGGGGGTTTGGGCCGGGATCCGGCCCTGCACCGGGGGTGTTCCGGTGCTCTCGCCCGCACCGGGGTGTGTCCGTCCCTCGGCCCTGCATCCGGGGGGCACGCAAAAGAAAAAATTCGAAAAATTTTTAATACAAACCAAAAAATTAGAAACTTTGTATCAAATGGTTATGGTATGCTTAACATCCTGAAAAATTTCAGATCAAAACCCCTTTAAAAATTTTGAAAATTTTTTTTATGGGGGGTGACCCCCTCCTATATTGAGTCCCCCGGGGGAAAAGGGGAAAAGTTGCTATTTGCTCTAAGGGGGTGGTCCCCGACCCCCCCGTGGCCGCCCCGTGCGCTTGACCCGGCCACGTCCCTGACACTGCTTGGTTACCGCAGGGCCCCCCCGGGCAAGGTGGTGGCCGTGGGCCCGGGCGGGGGCGTCGCCGGGCGGTCGCCGCGGTGGGCATCGGGGTCATCCCTTTTCAAAGGTTTATGGGCAAATTTTATGGGGTTTTTCCGGCCCTTCCGCTGCCTCCACGAGCCCCCGCTTTGGAACCGTTGCGTTTGGCTCCCCGAGGTTTTTGGGGTCTCCGGTGGTTGCCGTTGCGGCTTTTGGGGGATATCTCGGGTGCCTGGTCGTTCGACCCTTTACCGTTTCTTTCCCTTGGGGGGCTGGGGACACGGGGGCCCCTATTTCCTTTTCTCACCCCGGGGCTTTTTTTGGGGCCTATGTGCGCTTGTGCTCTCGGGTGCGGGAAATGATGTGGCCATGGGCTTACATCCTAGGTTGCCCACCCTTCGTTCATTTATTATACTGATCTTCCTTACTTTTGGTTTTGGGCCCGAGCTAGGAGATGCGTCGAATGGGGGAATGTACCGGTTTGACCTCCAGTACATATGCGCTCAAAGTTTAAACCTGCAGGGTTGATATGAACAAATTAAACTTTGAAACTCAATGGCTCTTTAAAATCATTATATTTTGTTTGATGGTACCGCACTCGGAAACCTAGAAATTTCTAGACAATACGTGAAACAAACCCCGATTTTTTGGAAGGGCGCATTTTTAAAAAAAGGGTAAACGCGGGCTCTGCCCGTTTTTTTTGATGATTCATGATAACTCAGGGATCCAAGGCCTTCGGCCGCGAGCATCATTCAAATTCTGCCCACAACTTTCGAGGGTGGGAAAGAGCCTACCAGGGGGTGACGGGGACGAAAATTAGGTTCATTCCGGAGAGGGACCGAAAAGGGCTACCACACCCAAAGGGAAAGGGAGCAGCCGAAATTCCCCAATCCTGAACGGGGGGGAGTGACAATAAATACAATCCCGGGGCTCATTGAGCTGGTAATTGGAATATACAATCTAAACCCCCCTTTAAAAGTACCCCTGGAGGGGAAGTCGGTGCCAGCACCGGGTAATTCCCCGCTCCAATAGCGAATTTAATGTTTGCAGTTTAAAAAACCGTATTGGGCCTTGGGGTTGGGGGGCCGGGCCCCCCCCCCACTGTGCACCGGGCCTCTTGTCCCTTCTGCCCGATGCCTCCTGGTCTTAAATTGGCCCGGGGTCGTGCCCCCGGCGCATTATTTTGAAGAAAATTGGGGTGCTCAAAGCAAGCCAAACGCCTGAAACTACGGGGATAACATCACGGGTTTGGGTCCTATTTTTTTGCCTTGGGGATCGAGTAAGATTAACGGGGACATGGGGGGCATTCGTATTTCATAGCAGGGGGGAAAATTCTTGGATTTATGAAAACGAACAACGCAAAGCATTTGCCAAGTGTTTTCATTAACAAGAACAAAATTTGGGGGGCCCGAAGACGTCAGATACCGTCCTAGTCTAAACCCATAAACGATGCCGCCCAGGGATCGGGATGTTGTTTTTTGGACTCCGCCGCCCCTTTTGGAAATCAAAGCTTTGGGGTTCCGGGGGAGAGGGCCAAGGCTAAACTTAAAGGGAATTGAGGGAAGGGCACCACCAGGAGTGAGCCTGGGGCTTAATTTTGACTAAAACACGGGAAACTTACCAGCCCAACAAGAAAGGTTTTGACAGACTGAGAGCTCTTTCTGATTCTAGGGGTGGGGCAGGGCCGTTTTTAGTTGGGGGCGATTTTGTCTTTTTTATTCCTTTAACAACGGCCCTCACCTCTAACCTATGGGAGGCACCCTCCGGGCCATTCTTAGGGGACTAGGCCCTTTTTTAGGCCAAGGAATTTGAGGCAATAACAGGCTGTGAGCCCTTGTGTTCGGGGGCCGCACCGCGCTACACGATGTATTAAACGAGTCATAGCCTTGGCCGAAAGGCCGGAATCTTTAAAAATTTCATCGTGAGGGGGATAGATCATTGCAATTTTTGGTCTTCAACGAGAATTCCTATAAGCCGAGTCATCACTCGCTTGACACGTCCCTCCCTTTTGTACCACCGCCCGCGCTCCACCGATTGAATGCCGTGAAGTGTTGGGACGGGGGCGACGTGGGGGGTTTCGCCGGGGCGACGTCGCGAGAAGTTCACTAAACCCTTATCATTTAGAGGAAGGAGAAGTCGTAACAAGTTTCCGTAGGTGAACCTGGGGAAGGATCATGTCAAAACCCCCCGGCAGAAGCCCAGCGAACTTGTTGTTAAATGCGGGGAAGGCTGATGTTTGGTGTGCCCTAGGTCCCCACGCAAAGGGCCTGCCTTGCTCGGCGGGGGTTTGCCACCATTTTAGCCTCCGCCACAAACTAAAAAACCCCCGGGCGGGGAATGCGCCAAGGAATATACAGTGACGACCCTCATGTGCCCGCACGGGTGCAGGAGGGAGCGACCCCCCAAACCTTTTAAAATAAAAAAAGGACTCTCGAAACGGATACCGCTCTCGCATCGATAAAGAACGAGAAAAAACATACTTGGTGGAAATTTGCAGAACCCCCGTGAACCATCGAGTTTTTGAACGCAAGTTGCCCTGAAAGCCATTTGGGTTGAGGGCACGCGCCGGGTGCCCAACAAATCGCCCTGCCCCCAAAATTGGGAAGGGCGGATTCTGGCCTCCCAGTGGCTGTAAGTAGCCTCGGGAGGGCCGAAATGAAAGTCCGGCAAAGACGCCACGGGACTGTGTTAAACGCACTATGGTCTTTTAGCGGGGTTTGCTCCCTTGCCGACAAAAAAAAGGGGACCGGGGGGCCTTTTATTTATTGCCCCACCAATTGCGACCCCGGGTCAGGGGGAACACCCGCTGAGTTTAAGCATATCATAAGGGAGGAAAAGAAACTTACTGGGTTCCCTTAGTAAGGGCGACGAACCGGGAAAGCCCAGTTTGAGAATGGGAATGCCTTCGGCGTTTGAATTGTATCTGGAAAAGCGCCCCCAGGGGCGGCCGGGCCCCCCCGTCCCCGGGAAAAGGGGGCCCGGAGAGGGGAGAGCCCCGTCGTCCCGGACCCTGTCCACCACGAGGCGCTTCTACGATTTCGGGTTTTTTGGGGAAAATGCAGCCCTAATCGGGGGAAAATTCCTCCAAGGCTAAATACGGGTAAAAACCGATAGCGAAAAGACCGCGGGGGAAAGATAAAAAGGATTTTGAAAAGAGAGCAAAGAGTGTTTTGAAATTGCGGGGGGGAAGGGGATGGGGGCCGCGAGCCCCCGGTCGGATGCGGAATGGCAAATGGGGTCCGCTGATCGGCTCGGGGGGGGGACCGACGCGATTGGGCTGGGGCCCAAGCCCGGGCCTTTGAAACGCTCGTGGAGTGCCGCCGCCGCGATTTGGGTTTAGCGCGCCCCCACCCGGCCTCAGGGGAACCCCCGGGCCCCTGGTGGGGGGCCCCCCCCGTGAAAACCCAGGGGGCGCGAGCCCGGGGAGGGGCCCCGGGGGAAAAAAAGGCGGGGGGGGGAAAAAAGTAAGGGCCTTTACAACCCTGGGGGGGAAACCCCCAAACCTCCCCCGACGGGGAAAGGTTAAAAGGGCCGGGGGCCGGGAAAGGGGGCCCAACCCGGGGCCCAAAAATTTTTTGCGGCCCCCCCCCGGATGGGGGGGTTTCCGGGGGGAGCCCCCGGCCGGGGCCCCCCCAAGAAAATCCGGGGGACCCAGTGCCATCCGCGCCCGGCCTACCTAACCCCCCCCGGTCTCCAAGGTGAAAGCCTCTGGTCGATGGGGAAAAATGTAGGGAAGGGAAACGGGAAAAAGGATCCGAACCTCGGAAAAGGATTGGCTCTGAGGGCGGGCCCGGGGTCCCATCCTGAACCCGCCGGGGGTCGGGGGACTGCTCGACTCTCACGCGGCGAGAGCGGGTCGCCGCGGTGCCGGCCGGGGACGGGCTGGGGAAAGGCCTCTTCGCGGGGGGCCTTCCCCCCGGGGGCCCAAAAGCCACTCAGAACTGTACGGCAAGGGAATCCGACTGTTTATTAAAACAAAGCATTGCGATGGTCCTTCGGGGCTCCGCAATGGATTTTTTGCCCAGTGCTCGAAGCAAAGTGAAGAAAATTTAACCCAAGCCGGGGGAAAAGCGGGGGAACATGACCTCTTTAAAGGGAGCCAAATGCCTCGTCATCTAATTTTTGAGCGCAGAATGGATTAACGAATTCCCACGGCCCTTCTACATCCAGCGAAACCACAGCCAAGGGGAAAGGCTTGGCGAAATCAGCGGGAAAGAAGACCCGTTGACTTGACCTAGTCCGACTTTGTGAAAGACTTGAGAGGTGTATATAGGGGGAGCCCGCAAAAATTGAAATACCACTATTTAACTTTATTTTATTTTATTCCGTGAATCGGGGGGGGCACTGCCCCCCTTTTGGCCCAAAAGGGCCCGTTCGGCGGCCGATCCGGGGGAAGAATTGTCAGGGGGGGAGTTTGGCGGGGGCGGCACATCGGTTAAAAGAAAACGCAGGGTCCTAAAGATAGCCAACGAGAACAGAAATCTCGGTGGAAAAAAAGGGTAAAACCGTTGATTTGTTTCCATACGAATACGAACCCGTGAAAGCGGGGCCTACGATCCTTTAGCCCTTCGGAATTTTGAAGCTAGGGGTGTCAGAAAATTTTTACCACAGGGATAACTGGTTTGGGGCACCAAGCTTCAAGCGACGTTGCTTTTTGGATCCTTCATTCGGCTCCCTTCCTATCATTGTGAAGCAAAATTTCACCAAGTTTGGATTTTTTCACCACCAATAGGGAACGGAGCGGGGTTTTAGACCGTCGTGAGACAGTTAGTTTTACCCTACTGAGCCCGCGTCGCGACGGGTAATCCAACCTAGTACGAGGGGAAACCCGTTGATTCGCAAAAGGGGTCTCGCGCTTGGTTGAAAAGCCAGTGGCCAAAGCTACCGGCGCTGGATTGACTAACCCTCTAAGTCAAACCGGGCTGCCCCCACGCCGCGTTCGCTCCCCAGGGCCGCCAAACAGTGGGGCCATTCCCCCCCCAAAGGGCACGTGCCCGGGGGCCAAAGCCCGGCATAGGGAAGAGTTTCCCGGGCCGCCTTGAATTATGATTTCCACCGACATAAATAGAATCCTTTGCAGACACTTAAATACGCGACGGGTATTGTAAGTGCAGAGGGGCCTTGCGCCACGACCCCTGAGTTTCACCCCATGTCCTCCGATCGTCCCTCCCCCTTTCAACCTTCTTACAACTCCAAAAAAATTTTACACAGGGTCCAGATAAGAGGGGTTTAAATATAGAGTACAAACTATTAAGTTCACGGCCTCGATGGCCCTTTCAACACCTTGGAGTGTATGAAACTTGACCACACGCCCCCCGCCAAAAAAATCATTTCATATCTATTTAAAAGAAAAATTGGCATAGGTGGGTTGGGCCATATGGTCATCTCATTTCTAGCATGTGGGTTTTATCAAACTCCTTTGGGCGATTTCCAGGAAGGGGGGTTGTGACCAATCGTGGGAAAAATCCCCCCACTCGTTTCACTCCCCCCTCGTATATAGTGTATTGGGGAAAAAAAAAGATCCAGGGGTGCAAGTGGGAAGTTGCCATCAATCTTAGAGGGTCTCCGGCGTCCTATCGGCCATGGCCACAATCGGGCACGGACACGGATCGGACAAGCCGGTCGCATCAAAACAAAATATTCGGGGAAAAATTTTTTAATACCAAAATCCAAAAAATTTTAAAAACTTTGCATCACGAAGGGATGGGATGCTTTAAAATCCGGGGTTCGGGCCCTCGCCTGTCTCCCCTGCACGGGGGGTGGCCGGGCCTTGCTTGGTGGGTCGGGCCCCGCCCGGGTGGTCCGGGCTCTAGGCCTTGCATCCGGAGCGGACCGGGGGTCTCGGCCCCGCATCCGGGTCGGGTCAGGGACTCGGCCCGCATCAGGGACTCGGCCCGCATCCGGGGAGCCCCGGGACCCGGGCCCACATCAGGGGGTGGCTCGGCTCTCGCCCGCATCCGGGGCAGGCCCGGGGGCCTCGGCCCGCACCGGGGGTGGCCCGGGGGGTCTCGGCCCTCATCCGGGTCTGGCACTGGGTCTCGGGCCCCGCATCCGGTGTCCGCATCAAAGAAAAATATTTGGGAAAAATTTTTTAAAATAATTCAAAAAATTTTGAAACTTTTTACCTGAAGGGTTTTTTTGGGATGCTTAACATCCGCAAAAAAATTTTAATCAAAACTCCTTAAAAAGAATTTTATGGGGGGGTGTGACCCCTCGGGTATATTTAGTCACCCGTGGGAGAAGGAAAAGTTGCTATTGCTCTATAGGGGGGTGGGGCCCACCCCCCCGGGGGGCCGACCGGAACTGAGCGTGGCCACCTCCGTGAGGCACACCAGGGGGCAAAGGGGGGTGGGGGCCCCGGGCCTTCGTCGCCGCCGGCATCGCCGGCGGTCGGCCCTTTTATGTCCCGTCGGGTTTTTTTATGGTTTAGTGGGGCCCATTTGCTCTATAAGGGGGGGGGGTGCCGACCCCCTCGGTGGCCGAAAACCCTGAACGGGGGCGTGGCCAACCCCCGGGGAAAATTTGGGTGGACCCCCCGGGGCCCTCGCGGGGTTTTGCCCCGGGGATTGGGGGGTTTTGGGCCCTTTTTTTTCAGCTTTAGTGGTCTTTTTAAAAGCGGGGGCCCAAAAATTTTTTTGGGGGCCCCCGACCTTCCCCCACCATGCCATATCCGTAAAACCTCCACCGTCCGGGCCCCTCCCCTTTAATAAAAAAACACACCCACACCCCCGCGCCCCGCGCGCGGGGGCGGGCCCGGGGGCCCCCCCGGCGTGGGCGTGTTTAGGCGTGTGATAGGCGTGGGGTTTGGGGGGGTTTTTTTCAAGGGGTATTTTTTTGACATGTGTTTAAAAAAGGGGGGTTTTAAAAGGGTTTTTGAAAAGGGGGGGCCCATGCACCCTGTTTTTCGCCCGGGGGACTGGGCCCCCCCGGGGTTCCCGTGCCCGGGGGGGCCCTTTTTTCGGTAACCGGGCCCGCACCGGGGGCCTTGGGGTCTCTGGGGGCCCGGGGTTTTTGGGCCCCCTTTTTTCCGGGGGCCCTTTGGGGTGGGAAAGCGGGGCCCCGGGGAACCGGGGGGCCCCTTTGGGTTTTTTGGCCCTTTCCCCCCCGGGGAACCCGGGGGCCTGGGCCCCGGGGACCCGGGGAGCCCGGGGGCCTTGGGCCCCGCACCCGGGGCCCCGTGTCCGAGGCCCTTGGTTTGGTGGCCCCGGCCTGGCACCGGTGCTGATCCGGACCCCCTTGGCTTCTGACCCCGGCCCCCGGCAGGGGGGGGGCCCCGGGGGGTTTTTGGGGCCCGGCATCGGGGCCCCCAAAGGTCTCGGGGGCCCCGGGCAAGGGCTGGCCCGGGCCCCCGGGGCCCTGCATCGGGGGATCCCCGGGGCCCCGGGGGCTTGCATCCGGGTTGGCCCCCGGGATGGGGGCCCTGCATCCGGGGTTTGCCCCCCGGGGCCCTTTTGGGCTTGGTGGCTCGGCCGGCACCGGGGGGCTGGTTCGGGGCCCTTGGCTCGTGATTTCGCCCGGCATAATTTGGGGGGGGGCGGGGGGGGGGGCCCTCGGCCGGCACCCCCGGGCTGGCCCGGCCCCTCTCGGCCCGGGCACCCTGCATGGGGTTGGCCCGGGATCTCCCCCCTGCACCGGGCTGGGTCCGGGGCTCTCCCCCCCAAAACCGGGGGGCTGTGTCCGTGCTCTCGGCCCTCACCGGGGGTGTGCAGCAGCAAAAGAAAAATATTCGAAAAAATATTAATACTCCCCCAAAAAATTATAAAACTTTGTATCATGAATGGTATGGTATGCTTAACTCTCTGCAAAAATTTTGATCAAAACCCTTAAAAAAGAAGTTTTTTTGGGGGGGGGGTGACTCCTCCGGGATATTATGTCTACCCTGGAGAGGGGGAAAAATTTTTTTTTTGCTCTTTAGGGGGGGGTGCCGACCCCCCCGGTGGCCGCCGTGCGCTTGAAACCCCGGCCCTGCCCCTTTTCACTCTTGGTTAAAACCGCAGGCACCCCAGGGGGGAAGGGGGGGGGCCGTCCCCGGGGGCCGTGTCGCCGGGGGCTGGGGCGCCGCGGCGGCATTGGGGGGCACCCCCCCCTTTTAAAGGGGTTTTGGGGGGCAATTTTTTCTGTTTCCCCCTTAATCCGCTGCCCCACTGAGTCTTCCGCAGGGAAAACCCTTGCGTTTTTTGGCCCCCCCGAGGGTTTTTTTGTCGGTCCCGGGGGGTTTTTCCTTTTTTGGGGTTTTGGGGTTTTCCGGGGGCCCCGGGTGTACGCCCCCTTCGATCTTTGCCCCGGGTTTTTTCTGTTTTTTTCTTTCGTTTTAAAAGGGGCGTTGGGTGGTCCCTTTTTGGGGAACTTTTTTGGGGGGGTTTGCAACGCTAACTCATTGGGGGGTCATGGGGTGCTGGCTGTCATAAATTTTTAAAGGGGAAAAGCCATGAGTGGTTTTTGAGTTGTTGGGGGGGCGGGCCCGTGCTTTTAGAAACGAAAAACCTGGTTCACATCCTCTTCATTTCCTCCTTCCCCGCCCAGGTGGAGAACGAGTTCCTTTTTTGCCAACCCAAAAGGGAATTATCATGTTTTCAAACCCTTCAAACCCCTTTTTCCCCTTGGGTGCTTTGGGCAAACGTGGTGGCCCCCAAATTTCCCGTCTCTCCCCCCCGGTGCGTTTATGGGCCCCAGTGTGTCGCTTTTTGGGCCCCCGGGGCTGGGGAAAAAATGTGGCCCCTGGGTGTTACTCCTCAAAGGTTGGGCCCCACCCTTTTTTCATTTATTATGACTGCATCTTCCTTTTCTTTTTGGGGGTTCGGGGGCCCAAAAGGGGGATGCGTCGAATGAGGAAGCTACCTGGTTGATCCTGCCAAAATCATATGCTTGCTCAAAGATTAAGCATGCAGGTGAGTATGAACAAATTTAACCGGGGAAACGCGAAAGGGGGATTTTAAAAAAATTATAGTTTGTTTTGATGGTACCCGCAAAATTTGGAAAAACCCCCGAAAAATTTAAAACAAAACTGCAACAAACCCCCCCCCTTTTTGGGAAAGGGGGGGATTTAAAAAAAAGGCAACGCGGGGTCTCCCGTTTTTTGATTTATTCTGTAACTCGAAAGGATCCAAGGCCTTCGGCCGGCGACGCATCATTCAAATTTCTTTCCCAAAAACTTTTTAGGTAGGATAAGGGGCCACCAAAGGTGGTGCGGGGGACGGAGAATTAGGGTCGATTTTCCGGGGGGGGGGCCTGGGAAAAGGGACCACATCCAAGGGGAAACAGCAGGCGCCAAATTACCCAATCCGACCGGGGAGGGATGACAAAAAAACAATACCGGGGTTCATTATCTGGTAAAGGAATGAAAACAAAAAAAAACCCCCTTTTAAAGAGTACCCTTTTGGGGGGCAAGTCTGGTGCCCCCCACCCCGGGGAATTCCCTCCAATACGTTTTTTTAAGTTGTTGCTTTTTTAAAAAATCGTAGTTGGACCGGGGGTTGGGTCGGCCGGTCCCCCCCACGTGTGCACCCCCCTTTGCCCTTCTGCCGCGAGCGTTTCCTGGTTTTAAATTTTGGCCCGGGGGCGTGCCCCCGGGCCATTATTTTGGGGAAGAAATTAGAGGCTAAAAACAAGCTCCCCTCTGAAAAACTTAGCAGGGGATAAATCACGGGGTTTCTTTCCAAAAAATTTTTGGGCCCTTTCCCGGGATGGGAGTAAGTTTAAAAAGGGAAAATCGGGGCATTCGTATTTCATAGCAGAGGGAAATTCTGGTTTTTTTTAAAAAACGAACAACTCGAAAGCTTTTCCAAGGGGGTTTTTTTTTTAAACAAAACGAAAGTTGGGGCTCGAAGCCCGACAGATACCGCCCACCCCCAAAACCAAAAAAGAGGGGGCCAAAGGGGATCGGCGGAGTTCTTTTTGGACCCCCGGCCCCAAAAAAGGGAAAAAAAAATTTTTGGGTTTTTCCGGGGGGGGTTGGTCGAAAAGGGTAAAATTAAAAGGGAAAATTTAGGGGAAGGGGGACCACCAGGAGTGGACCTGGGGTTTTAAATTTGACTCAAAGGGGGAAAAATTTACCGGCCCCCAGACATAGAAAGGGGTTGAAGACGAAGCTCTTTTTTTAATTTTTATGGGGGGGGCATGGCCGTTTTTAGTTGGTGGAACGATTTGTCGGGTTTAAATTTCCCCTTAACGAACGATACCTCCCAGCCTGCTAACTAGCTATGCGAGGCACCCTCCGTGACCAGCTCTTACGGACTATGGCCTTTTTAGGCCAAGGAAGTTTGAGGCAATAACAGGACTGGATGCCCTAGATGTTCTGGGCGCACTGCGCGCTTACACTGATGTATTCAACGAGTCTATAGCCTTGGCCGACAGGTCCTGTGTAATCTGTGAAATTTCTAACGAGATGGGGATAGATCATTGCAATTATTGTCATCACAACGAGAATTCCATAGAAAGGCCGCGAGTCATCACTCGCGTTGACTATACGTCCCTGCCCTTTGTACACACCGCCACCGTTCGCTCCACACCGATTGAAAGGTCCGGTGAAGTAGTTCGGATCGCGGGGCGACGAGGTGGTTCGCCGCCTGCGAACGTCGCGAGAAAGTTCACTGAACCTTATCAATTTAGAGGAAGGTAAGTCGTTAACAAGGTTTCCGTAGGTGAACCCGGAAGGATCATTGTCAAAAACCTGCCCGCAGAAATGACCACGAACTTGTTGTTCAAATGCGGGGAGGCTGATGTTTGGGTTGCCCTAGTCCACCACGCGAAGGCCTGCCTTGTCACCGGGGGATTGACCCACACAAGTTTATGCCACCCCCCACAAACTACAACAAACCCCAGGCGGCGGAATGCCCAAGAATACTACGAGTGACGACCCGTCAATGTTCCCGTCCAACGGTGTGCATGATGGAGCGACCCACCAACTTTTAAATAGAATAATGACTCTCTCTCTCGTCAACGTAATACTCGCACTCGCATCGATGAAGAACGTAGCAAAAATCCGATACTTGGTGTGAATTGCAGAATCCCCGTGACCCATCGAGTTTTTGAACCAATTGCGCCTAGGAAGCCATTTGGTTGAGGGCACTCTGCCTGGGTGTCACACAAAGTCGCCCTGCCCCCAAAATTGGGAAGGTGCGGAATACTGGCCTCCCAGTGCTGTAAGTACCTACTGGATGGCCGAAAAATGAAATCGTCGGCAAGAGACCCACGGTGAGCTGTGGTTGAAAACGACATTTTCTATGGGTCCTTTTAGTCGTGGTTGCTCCCTTGGCCGACGCGAAATTATGTGGACCATGGGGGCCTTTTTATTTTATAGCCCCCTCCATCTTGCGACCACCAGGTCAGCGTAAACACCCGCTGAATTAAGCATATCAATAAGACCGGGAAAAGAAAAACTTACTAGGATTCCTTGTAACGGCGAGCGAACACCGGAAGAGCCACCAGCTTGAGAATCGGATGCCTTCGGCATTGAATTGTATCTGAGAAGCGTCCTTCAGCGGCGGACCGGCCCAAGTCCCCTGGAAAGGGTGTAACACCCATCCCAAACCGACCGATTTCACACGCCGTTGACGAACCGGTTTTAGAGTGCTACCTGGAAGACAGCATTAAAAATAAAAGAGTAAAAAACGCAGCGGAAACAGAAACAACCCTTAAATACAAGTTCAAAACGAAGGAGGCATCCACTTAATAAAACCGAAATAAACTGAAATCCCGAAATACCGACACAAACCGAATCACAAAATCTCAAAACGATTACAAATCATCCAACCCAAAAGTGTCAACTGAAATCTAAAATAGTAAAACAATGGTCACATCCACAATAGCTTCCCCTATTTCCTCCACTTCACAACTCCAAACCTGCAACTCCTCCGAACTCAACCGAACACTGCTGAAAAGAGAAACTGGGGGGGATCAGCTTCCTAATGAAACTGAGTGAACCCCCAGGTTTAACTATGCGCCGAACCTAACCAGAAGAAAGAGATCCCAAACTTCTCACTAGACACCAACAATGGAATCAGACTCACCTTACCAGTTTTAATTCTCTAAACAGTCAAAGTGATCACATAGGTGCAGTTCCAAATTCAACACTTACCAACCTCAATAACATCCTGAATAAAACAGAGAATCATAAATCATTACAGTTCAACATATAATACAATACGATCCAAAGCCATAGTCAGCATTTCCACATACACCACAATCACACACCCAAAACCCCCCCCAACAAAAATGTTTTCACATTCAACACATCACATTAATCCCATCCCCAATTCACTAAGTGATATTAATCATCCTAAGCAAATCTAGTTTATCATTCAGTGCATAAACGCACGTACTAACCATCCACTATCATATCATCACATAATCATCAAACACCTAACATCTAACCCGAACTCATCTCATTGGCACAACATACAATTCACAGATCAATCCGACCTATTTCACACAGCATTACATAACAGTACGCCATCACATACCGCACGTCACATATACACACACAACACAAATCACAATTTCAGCTTGTTCACATCAAGCACAACACACGCACGACATTCACAATTCATTTACCTATGGAGTTAAATAGGCGCCATAAGGAAGTTGTTCCCCCCTACCCACCACCCCGCCATCACATCCATCCATATCCCGAGGAATCTATCCCCGTAGGGAGATAACTACACGCATCCCCTAAGGATCCATCCTCCCACGGAGCAATCAGACGCATCCACGGGATCCTTCCTCAACGAGATTCATCTCTCTATGACTCCCTGTCATAGATTCACACCCCAGTGAATCAGAACTCTAACACAATGGTAATTTCGGTTGGGGTAAACGTTGGCTCCTTCCGGTTCTATCAATTAAATTCCATTTAATGCAACCACAACCATCATACTCTAAGCAACCACAACAATCAACACTCAATCCCGCAAAACAGTCCATTACACCCACAAATCCATTCACCATTCCGATTCACGTCCAATTCCACTGTACAACCTCCACTACACGAAATTACACATCCCAATGCCCACATCACAAAACCTCAACACACTCCCACATCATGATTCCACAACACAATTCATTTTCTAGTTCCAAGCACCACTTCTATCTTCCAATTCCTAGATATAATTCTAGTCCTAAACCACAAACGGCAATAATAAACACAATCATAGAAATTCATGCACATCCACCCCATCCTACTCACATTTCTAGATCAAATACATTAGCTCTCAACTTTCATCCCAACCCCCCCCATCAAACATAAATCAGCACGTCATCATACTTCAATCACAAGAACAATTATTCAGTTTACTCTCATCATTCATGCAAGACCTAATCTGTTCAAAATCTATTCAACTCCTCACCTCCCATTTCCGAGCCATCTAGTCAACCATACACTCACACAAGTCAACCATACAAATCACACAACCATAACAATCAAGAACAACATCAATTTACCATTTCAACTCCGCCTATGACTTACTAGATTAAACCACATAATCTATCCAAGATCACAAAATTACATCTAACAGATCCTAGCCACAATATCGACACCATTCTAACATCCCGTTCATCTCAACCATTTTACCAATCCACATCCCAGACTCCAACCTTATTACCATAATCACAAGACACAGAATCAATCACCAACACACACAGCATCATTTTCATACAAATCAGTCATACAACCCTCAGCTGCAACTAGCTCCATGCATTCAGAACACCCATTCCCATTACTCAATTCCATTCACCCAATCCCCTAACCAATTCCATAAGTCAATTCCACTACATTTCAATTTATCCACTTCCACGTACAATTTCCTCTACCAATTCTATTAGCCAATTATAAAGTCATAATCTACCACCTAAACACATTAACAACCATCTTCACACACAACAACAATTCCTACCTAAAAGGCACGTCACACAATTCATACTTCAACACCTAGCCCTCATCTCATTCCCAACATCACATGAACCAACCAATCCAACTCATCATAATCCCACATCACACATAACCACACATCGCAAGACATTCAACGCCTCCCACTGCAACAAACATTTAAGGGTAAACGGCTAGCTCACCGCACCCCCACCTGCAAGTACAGGGAATCCATTCCTATCGTAGAAGTTGACCTCCTGTAACGGCCTTCATTATGACCACACATTGGTGGAGCCCTCCCACCAGTTCATTCAATTAGGGCGACCCCACATTGGCAGGGACCACCCTCCATGCAACACAGACTGACAATACATAATATACACAATCACATGTTCACAAGACCCGTCCCTAACCTATCACTCTTTACTAGTTTCGATCAATTTATCATCCATGTTAACAATTCCCAATCAAAATCATCACAAACACCAACAATCATCAACCAATCCATCAATTAACAAACATCCAAACAATCACAAACAGCATATTTCACAGAAACAATCAATTGCAAACAATTTTTTTCCCCTTTTAACTCTCTTTCAATTTCATGCAAGCCCCTACATTTTTTCTAGGTTCAGATTGTAACTCCTCAACACCGAGCCACAAGACTACCTATCGTACGCTAAACCCTCACCTGACAAGAAGACACGAGCTCTAAAACTTCTTCTAGAAACCCAACAAGCCAAGACTCTCATACACCACAAACGTAGCTATCCTCCTCTTCAACGACAGCAAGCTTACTCCGAAATATCCAGAACTTCATAGTGCCATCTCTCCTCATCTTACCTACGAACTCATAAGCAACCAACGGATCGCCAATCGGAGCTCTACAACTCTCGAAATCGAGGTTTGAAGTTTTTTGAGATTTCTTTCTGGCTCAGTCCCAAATACGTACTCTCCTTCATCTACTGACAGCACCTCGATCGAAATACCCAGAACCACGAAATAGCATCTCTTCCCTCTCGTCGCCACAAACCCTACAACAAACGGATCGTCAATCGACTCTACAACTCCTCGGAATCGAGGATTGAAGCAAAAGGTTTTGCGCTTCAAATAACGTTTTGGAAAGAAAAGAAGGGACGTAAAGAAATTTCTGTTTAAAATCAGCCTTTATATCTGACCATGGATACACGCGTGTAGCAATACACGACGTGTATCATGATTCACGCGTGTATTGTAATACACGGCCAGTGTATCGTGTCTGCGCCCACATTGACAATTTTACCACAGTACTCTCTTGTATACTCGACGCCGCCTCCAACTAGAACCGTCCCGAACTTCGATGGGAACCTCAGAACATTGTTTTTCCAATGTCCAAAACCATCCAAAAACAAGTCCAAACCGTCGTTGGGCGGATGTACAATCTCCACAACTTCCAAAATTTTTCTCCCGAAATCACAAAACCCAACCTTCCTCTAGCAACGAATCCACAAATACACAGCATAACGCAGCACCACAAGGATACATCACCTCCCAACTCCCATTTAAACGGCTCTAGAACACAACACCTCTAAGGGCACTACTCCCACACTACTTCAAACTTCTACCCTACAACACGCACCACCGAAACCTCAACGCAACCACTCCACAACAAGAACACAACCAAAACACAATCAACAAACTCACTCATAGAGCTCAACAAAAGCACAACTCCAACTTCCCACACTCAACAAGAACAATGAATCTAACACCTTAGACTAAAACTCACACCCATCAAGTACTCTACTCTACTCACTAACCAAATTCTACAAGCTCTACACCTCTAACCACTTTCCCAACCTGCTACTACTGATCCACCTCTCAACTACTATCCCCACCCTCTTCCACTACAGAGGACACAAAACTTTCAGTTGACCAATTTAAGAAACCCACCATTTCATTTTCAATCACTTTCCTTCAAATTCTACAACACTTTCCTTACAAAACTTCCACACCCATTTCAAACACTTTTAAATCCTTGGGGGGAAAGTCGTCCTGTGCTGATGCTCACCTTTCCCCATAGAGGTAATTACTCCTCTATAAGAAGAGTACAAATCATCAGCCAACACAACACAACTAACCACAATCTGATACCACTTGTAACACCCTATCCCAACCGACCCCGAGTTCACCCGTGTCCGAACCTGTTTTTTTGAGTGCTACAGGAAGAACACGCTTAAAAGAAAAAAGAGTAAAAACGCAGCCGAAACAGAAACAACTCTTAAATACAAAGTTTCAAAACGAAGAGGCCCTCCACTTAATAAAACCGAAATAACAACTGAAATCCGAAATCCGATCACAACATCACAAAATCTCAAAACGATTACAAAATCTTCCAACCCAAAAGTGGCCAACTGAAATCTAAAATTAAAACAATGGTCACTCCACAAAGCTCCTAATTCTTCACTCACAACTTCCAACCAGCAACTCCTCCGAACTCAACCCGAACACCTGAAAAGAGAAACTGGGGGGATCAACAGCTTCCTATAAACTGAGTGAACCCACTGTTTTTAACTATGCCCGAACCTAACCTGAAAACGTGATCCCAAACTTCTTCACGAGACACCAACAATGGAAATCAACTCATACCTTTACATTTAATTCTCAAAACAGTCTAAGTGATCACATAGGGCATTTCCACATCAAAACACTACCATCCTCAATAACATCCATGAATAACAAGAACCATAAATAATAACAAGTTCAACATTATAATCAATCCATCCAAGATCATATCACATTTCACATACACCACAATCACACACACCATTCACATTCAACACACACATTAATCCCATCCCAATCACTTAAGTGAACTATTTAAATCATCCTAATCAAATCTAGTTATCAATCAAGTGCATAACGCCGAACAAAACCATCCACAATCATATCATCATCTTAATCAACAACCAACTACATCTAACCCGCAACTCATCGCTTGACACAACTCAATTCACAGATCAATCCGACCTAGTCACACACATTTACATAACAGATCACCATCACATACCGCACGCACATAATACACACTCACACATCACATTCAGCTTGTCCACATCAAGCACAACACAACGCACGACATTTCTCAATTCATTATACAATTGAGTAATTAGGCCGCCATACATGAGTTGTTCCCCGCTACCCCGCCGCCATCCACATTCATCCATACTCCCGTAGATCTTTCCCCCGTAGGGAGATAACACGACGCATCCCCTAAGGATCCTTCCTCCACGGAGCTATTCACCACGCAATCATGGGGATCCTTTCCTCATCGTCAGATTTCAACCACTATGACTCCTCTGACTAGGATTCACACCCATGAATCAGAACTCTATCACAATGGTATTTCGGTGGGGAACGTTGGCTCCTTCCGGTTCTATCATAAAATTCCATTTAATGCAACCACAACCAATCATACTCAAATGCAAACCACAACAATCACACTCTCCGCAAAACAGTTCCATTCAACCACAAATCCATTTCACAATCCGATTCCACTCCCAATTCCCACTGTACAATCTCCACTACACGAATTACACATCCCAATCCACATCACAAAACAACAACACAATCCCACATCAATGATTCCAAACAACACAATTTCATGTTCAGTTCCAACAGCACCAATTCTATGTTCCAATTCTAGATATAATTCAATCTAACCACAAACGGCAATAAATAAACCAACATAGAAATTCAACACATCCACCCATCCTATCTCACACATTTCTAGATCAAATACATTAACTATCACTTTCATATGCCCAACCCCCACATCAAACATAAATCATCCACATGTCATCATACTTCAATCACAAGACAATTATTCAGTTTTAACTCCAAGTTCATGCAAGACCTAATTAGTTCTACAGTCAATCAACTCCTCACTCCCATTCCTATCCATCTAGTCAACCATAACACTCAAACAATCAAGCCATACATCACACAACCATAACAATCAAACAACATCAATTAACCATTTTCAACTCCTCCTATGACGTTACTAGATAAAAACACCCACATAATCTATCTAGTTTCACATAAATTTCATCTAACATATCTACCACAATTAACGACCAATTGAAACATCCGCGTTCATCTCAACCATTTTACCAATCCACCATCCAAGACTCCCAACCCTTATTACAATATTCACAAGACACAGAATCAATCACCAACACACACAGCCACATTTTCATACAATTCAGTCATACAACCTCAGCTCAACTAGCTCATGCATTCAGAACACCCAATTCCAAACTCATTCCATCACCAATTCCCAAACCAATTCCATAAGTCAATTCCCACGTACCTATTCAATAATCCACCATCCACGAACAATTCCTCTACCAAATCAATAGCCAATTATAAGTCATAATCTACCACCTTAAACACATAACACCATCTTTCACACACAACATCAATTCTACCTAAAAGGCACGTCACACAATTCATACAATCAACACCTAGCATCATCTCAATATCCCAACATCACATGAACCAACACAATCCAACCTCATCAGTATCCCACATTCACCACATAACCACACAACGCAAGACATTCAACCCTCCCCACGGCACAAACATTAAGTAAAACGCTAGCCACCGCCACCCCCACCAGCAAGTACAGGGGAAGCATGTCATAGTCGTAGAGTATTACCATCCTTACGTCCTTCATTGATGACCACACATTGTGAGCCATCCACCTGTTCATCAATTACGCGACCCCCACATTGCAGACCACCCTCCTGCAACCACAGACTGACAAATAGCATCAATATAAACACTTCTCAGTTCACATACCGTCCCTCCAATCACTCTTTACTATTTCGATCAATTTTATCATCCATGTTTATCAATTCCCCCAATCAAAATCATCACAAACAGCCCATCAATCAAAACCAATCCATCATTAACAAACATCCAACAATCATCAAACAGCATATTTCACAGAACAATCAACTTGCAGAACAGTTTTTCCCACTTTTTACTCTCTTTCCAATTCATGCAAGGCCTACATTATATCTTAGGTCTGAATTGTAACCTCTAACACACCGACCAACTACCTATCGTACCTAACCCCACCTGACAAAAACCGAGGCTCTAAAACTTTCTAAAACCCAACCAGCCAACTCTCAGACACCAAAATCGTAGCTATCCCCTCTTCCCCCGACCGCATCTAACTCCGCTATATCCAGACTTCTAGTGCGATGCCTCTTCCTCCTCATACCACGAAACTCATAGCAAAAACGGATCGCAATCGAGCTCTACAACTCTCGAATCGAGTTTGAAGTTTTTGATTTCTTTCTGCTCCGTCCCAAAACAACGAGCCTTCCTTCTTCTACTGACAGCACCCGATTCGAAATACCCAAACCACGAACAGGCGATCCTCTTCCTCTTCGTCGCCACAAACCCTAGCAACATACGGATCGTCAATCGTAGCACTACAACTCCCGAATCGAGGATTGAAGCTAAATGGTATTTGCTTTCTTCAAATACGGTTTTGGGGAAGAGAAAGAAGGGAAGTTATGAATTTTCTGTGTAAAATCAGCCTTTTATAGCTGACCATGATACAACGGCTGTATCATGATACACACTTGTATCATGATTCACGGCTGTATTGTAATCACGGCCGTGTAACGAGGTCTGCCCACATTGACAATTTTTCACGTACTCTCTTTATACCTCGACCCGACTCAACTATGAAACGCCCGAACTTCGATGAACCTCAAGAACATTGTTCCATTCTAAACCATCCAAACTCAAGTTCCAAACCGTTCGTTTGGGCGGGATGTTACAAAGTCTCCACAACTTCAAAAGATTTCGTCCCCGAAATCACAACCCATCTCGCTCTAGCAACGAATCCATCCAAAATCACAGCATAACGCAGCAACAACAAGATCACATCACCTCCCGAAACCCCTTTAACGCTCTAGGCACACACACACCTTCTAAGGCACTACTTCCCACACTACTCAAACATCAAACCTAACAGACACGCACAACCGAACCTCAACGGCACCACTCACAACAAGAACAACAACCAAACACAATCAAAAAACAAACTCACTCAAGAGAGCTTCAACAAAGCACAACTCACACCAACAAAAACTATGACTGCTAACACCTTGGATCTAAAAACTCACACCCACAAGACCACTCTACTACCACTTGAACCAAATTCTACAAGAGCTCTACACCCTCTAACCAAATTTCCCAACCTCACTCCTATCCACCCCATCCCATCAACTACTCCGCCACCCCCTCTTCACGACAGGAGACAACCAAACGTTTCAGTTACACAATTTTAAGAAACCCACATTTTCATATCAAATCACTTTCCTTTCACATTCACAACACTTTCTTTAAAAACATCCACCCATTTCCAAAACACTTGAAAATCCCTGGAAATTCGTCCTGTCTGATCTCCCATCCTTCCCCATATGAGTTAATACTCCCACTAGAAGAAGAGACTAATCACCAACACAACACAACTAACCAGCACCTGAAACCCCCTTGTAACACCCATTCCCAAACCGAACCCGAGTCACCCGTGGTCGACACCGTTTGAGTGCTACGAAGAACCACTTTAAAAAGAAAGAGTAAAACGCAGCGGAAACCAAACAAACTCTTAAATACTAAGTTCAAAACAAGAGCCTCCACTAATAAACCGAAGATACAACAGAATCACGAAATCCGATCACAACCGATCCACAAAACTCAAAAAACGATTACAAATCTTTCCAACCCCAAAAGTGGTCAACAGAAATCTAAATTTATAACAATGGTCACTCCACAATAGCTTCCTAATTCCTTCACATTCACAACTCCAACCCGCAACTCACCGAACACACCCGAACAGCTGAAAAAAGAGATAACTGGGGGGATCACTTCCCTAATAAACTGAGTGAACCCACTGGTTTAACTAGGCCACGAACCTAACCTAAGAAGTTATCCCAAACTTTCTCACTAGACCCCAACAATGGAATCTCAACGCAACCTTTTACCATTTTTAATTCTCTAAACAGCTACTTTATCACATAGGTCAGTTCCAAATCAACACTTACCATCCTCACATAACATCCTAATACAGAGAATCATAAATCATACAGTTCAACATAGAATACAATACGCCCAAGAACATAGTCCATCTCATTTCCACATAACACCACAATCACACACACACCCATTCACATTCAACCCACACATTTCCCATCCCATTCACTAAGTGAGCTATTAATCAACCCTAAGCAAATCTAGGTTACATTCAATGCATAACACGCGTACTAACCATCCACAATTCATATCCATCATCATAATCATCAACACTTAACATCTTAACCCGCAACCATCGCATTGACACAACACATTCACAGATCAATCCGACACCTAGTTCACACACATTACATAACATTTCGCCATCACATACCGCACGTCACATATACACACCAACACATCACGTTTCACTGTTCACATCAGCACAACACACGCACGAACAGTCCACAATTCCATTAACAATGTGAGTTAATTAGGCGCCATAGGAGTGTTCCCTCCCCCCCCCGCTACCCCCCGCCGCCATCACTTCCATCCATATCCCGTAGATCTTCCCCTAGGAGATAACCCGACGCATCCCCAAAGGGATCCTTCCCCAGCGGAGCTATCAACGACGTCATCCCATCGTGATCCTTCCTCAACGAGATTTCAACCACTATGACACCCTGTCAATAGGATTCCCCCCATGAATCAGACTCTAACACAATGGTATTTCGTTGGGGTAACCGTTGGCTCCTTCCGGTTCAATCAATTAAATCCATTTAATCAACCAACAACCAACATCTCTAATGCAACCAAACAATCACACTCCTCCGCAAAACAAATCCATTCAACACAAATCCATTTCACAATTCCCTTCCACTACCCAATTCCCAATGTACAACTCACTACACAAGAATTACACATCCCAATCCACATCACAAAACCACAAACACCATCCCCATCATGATACCCCAACACAATTTCAAGTTCTAGTTCCAAGCACCAATACTATGTTCCAATTCTAGATATACTTCTAGTCCTAACACCACAAAACGCAATAATAAACCCAATCATAGAAATTCATCACATCCACCCATCCTATCTCACATTTCTAGATCATATACATGAGCTATCAAACTTCATCCCAACCCCACATCAACATAAAATCAGCACATCTCATCATACTTCAATCACAAGACAATTAGACAGTTTACTCTCATAGGTTCATGCAAGACCTAAATTCCTGTCTAAGTCTACTATTCAACACCTCACTTCCCCATTCCAAGCCATCAAGTAAACCATACACTCACACAGTCCACCATAACAATCACACAACCATAACATCAAACAACATCAATTTACCATTTCAACTCTCCTTATTGAAGCGTTACTAATAAACCACATAAACTATCTAAGTTCACAATATTTCATCTAACATGATTCCAGCCACAAATCGCCCAATAGTAAACATCCTCGTCATCTCAACCCATTACCAATCCACATCCAAGACTCCAACCTTATCAACAATAATCACAAGACAACAGAATCAATCACCAACACACACAGCACCGTCATACAATTCAGTCATAACTAACCACACTCAACTACTCATGCATTCAAACACCCAATTCCATTACTCAATTCCAATCACCAATTCCCCTAACAATTCCATAAGTCAATTCCACGTACCGATTCAATTATCCACTTCCACTACAATTCCTCTTACCAATTCTATTAGCCAATATAAGTCATAAGTCTACCACCTTAACACATAACAACCATCTTCACACACAACATCAATTTCTACCTAAAAGGCACGTCACAAACAATTCATACATCAACACCTAGCATCATCTCAAACCCAACATCACATGAACCAACACACCAACCATTCAGTATCCACATCACACCATAACACACACATCGCCAGACATCAACCTCCCACGGCACAAACATTTAACGTAAACTCTCGCTCACGGCCACCCCCACCCGCAAGTACAGGAACAGTCATGATCGTAAGAGTACCCTCCCTTACTCCCTTATGAACCACACATTGGTGGAGCCATCAAACCTGTTCATCATTAAGGGCGACCCCACATTGGCAGACCACCCTCCTGCATCCCAGACTGACAATAGCATAATATACAACAAGTCTCATGTTCACTAAGACCCACGACCCGTCCCTCCTATCACTCTTTACTAGTTTCGATCAATTTAATCATCCAAGTTTATAATCAATTCCCCCAATCAAATCACACAAACAGCCATCAATCCATAAAACCAATCCCATCAATAAACATACATCCAACATCACAAACACATATTTCACATAACAATCATTGCATAACAGTTTTTTCCCCTTTAA
>JAVBHU010000034.1:72500-77500 GCA_034768395.1 Linum lewisii
ACCATGAATGGTTTGGTATCTTAACATCTCTGCAAAATTTCAGATCAAAACCCTTAAAATAAGATTTTAGGGGGGGGTGTGACTCCTGGGCTATATTATGTCTACCCGGGGGGAGAGGGGAAAAGTTGCTTTTTGCTCTATAGGGGGGGGGTGCCGACCCCCCCTGGGTGGCCGACCGTAAAACTGACGTGGCCACCGTCCGTGAGGCACACCAGGGGGCAAGGAGGGTGGGCCCCCGGGCCTTCGGTCGCCGCCGCTATCGCCGGCGGTCGGCATTCGGGGGGTCATGGGCTTTTTTCATGGTTCAGGGGGTCTTTTGTCTATAGGGGGTGGTGCCGACCCCCTGGGTGGCCGCCGTGAACGGAGCGTGGCCACCGTCCGTGGGCACACCGGGGGGGGCAAGATTGGTGCCCGCCGGGCCTGCGGTGGTCGCCGGGGCTTCGGTGATCGGCGGTTTTTTCAGGTTCAGTGGGCTATTATAGCGGGTGTCCGAAGCTGATAGAGGTCTCCACCGTTGCCGACCATGACCATATCCTGACCGTGCTCACCGTCCGTGGCCACTTTTCCCAATAAACACACAAAACACCGCCGCGCCCCCCCCCGCCCCCCGGGCGGGGGGCGGGCGCGGGCGGGCCGCGGGGGGCCCCGTGGGTGTGGCGTGTGATAGCGTGTGATAGGCGTGTGTTAGCAGTGTGTTAGCAGAGTGTCATGTACAGTGTGTTTTGACAGTGTTTAGACAAGGGGGTTTAAAAGGGTGTTGAAAGGGTGTCATGCACCCCCTTCTCTCGGGGCTCTGTGACTCGGCCCGGCATCCGGGCTGTTCCGGGTCCTTTGCTCGGAAAAACCGGCCCTGCATCCGGGGCTCTTCCCGGGTTTCCTCGGCTCGTGGCTTGGCCGTACATCCGGGGCCCCTTGGCTGGGTACGGGGCCCGGCATCCGGGCCCTTTGGGGCTTCGTGACCGGCTGGGGCATCCGGGACCTCGGCCCGGACCCGGGGGAAAACCCCCGGGGGTCTCTCGGCCCTGCATCCGGGGCTGTGTCCGGGCCCTTGGTTTGGTGGCCCCGCCGGCTTCCGGTCTGACCCCCGGGAGCCCTTTGGGCTTCGTGACTCGGCCCGGCATCAGGGGCAGGGCCCGGGGCTCTTGGCCCGGCATCAGGGGCTGGCCCAGGTCTCCTCGGCCCGGCATCAGGGGCTGGCCCGGGTCTCTCGGCCCTGCATCGGGGGATGCCTCGGGGCCCCCCGGCATTGCATCCGGGGTTGGCCCGGGGGATCTCGGCCCTGCATCCGGGGCTGTGTCCGGGGCCCTTGGCTTGGTGGCTCGGCCTGGCATCCGGGGCGGGTTTTCGGGCCCTTGGCTTTCGTGACTCGGCCCGGCATAAGTTGCAGGGGCGGGGCCCGGGGCTCTCGGCCGTGCATCCGGGGCTGGCCCGGGTCTCTCGGCCCTGCATCCGGGGTTGGACCGGGATCTCGGCCCTGCATCCGGGGCTGTGCCCGGGTGCTCTCGGCCCTGCATCCGGGCTGTGTCCGGTTGCTCTCCGGCCCTGAAAATCCGGGTGTGCAGCGGGCAAAAGAAAAATATTCGAGAAATATTTAATACTAATCCAAAAATTATGAAACTTTGTATCATGAATGGTTATGGTATGCTTAACATCTCTGCAAAATTTCAGATCAAAACTCCTTAAAATGAAGATTTTATGGGGGGTGTGACTCCTCGGCTATATTGATGTCTACCCGTGGGAGAGGGGAAAAGTTGCTATTTGCTCTATAGGGGGTGGTGGCTGACCCCCCTCGGTGGCCGACCCGTGCGCTTTGACCCTGGCCACTGTCCCTGAGCACTGTTTGGGTTATCCGCAGGGCACCCCAAATGGGCAAGGTGGGTGGGCCGTCGGCCGGCGGCCGTCGGTGGGCCGGCGGCGGGTCGCCGGCGGTCGGCATTCGGTGGTCAGTCGGCCTTTTCAAGGTTTAGGGGGTCTAATTTATCGGTGTTTCCGGCCCTACCGCTGGCCTCCACTGAGTCTTCCGCATGGTAGACCGTTGCAGTTTGGCTCCCCGATGGTTATTGTCGGTCTCCGGTGGTTGCCGTTGCGGCGTGTTGGGAGTATCTCGGGTGGCCTGGGTGTACGTCCCGTTCGATCTTTGTCCGGTTCTTCTGTTTTCTCTTTCGTGTTAAGCGGTGCGTTGATGGTCACGTTTGGTGAACTTGTTTGGTGGGCTTTGCAACTCTAAGCTCATTGGCGGGTCATCGGATGCTGGCTGTCATACGTTGTAAAGTGATGCACATGAGTGGTTTTTGAGTTGGGTTTGGGAGGACGGGCTCCGTGCTTTGAGCATCGAACCGTGGTCTCACATCTCTCTTCATTGCCTCCTTCCCTGACCCGATGGTGGAGAACGAGTTCCTGTGTTGCCAACCCAAGAAGGGGAATTATCATGTTGCAAGACCCGTTCTACCTTGTGCTCCCTTGGGGTGCTTGGTGGACATCGTGGGGGCCCACTAGTTCCAGTCTCTCACCCTCGGTGCTTTCATGGACCTAGTGTGTCGCTTGTGCTCTTTGGATGCTGGAAGTGATGTGGCCATGGGTGCTTACATCCTCAATGGTTGGCCCGACCCTTCGATTCATTTATTATGACTGCATCTTCCTTATCTTTGGTGCTTTTCCCGGGGTCCGAGCCTAGGGAGATGCGTCGAATGAGGGAATGCTACCTGGTTGATCCTGCCAGTAAGCATATGCTTGTCTCAAAGATTAAGCCATGCATGTGTGAGTATGAACAAATTCAGACTGTGAAACTGCGAATGGCTCATTAAATCAGTTATAGTTTGTTTGATGGTACCTGCTATCTTCGGATAACCGTAGTAATTCTAGAGCTAATAAAGTGCAACAAACCCCGACTTTTGGAAGGGGCGCATTTATTAGATAAAAGGTCAACGCGGGCTCTGCCCGTTGTTTTGATGATTCAAGATAACTCGACCCGGGTCGCAAGGCCTTCGTGCCGGCGACGCATCATTCAAATTTCTGCCCTATCAACTTTCGATGGTAGGATAGAGGCCTACCATGGGGGTGACGGGTGACGGAAATTAGGGTTCGATTTCCGGAGAGGGGGCCTGAAGAAACGGCTACCACATCCAAGGAAGGCAGCAGGCGCGCAAATTACCCAATCCTGACACGGGGAGGTAGTGACAATAAATAACAATACCGGGCTCATTGAGTCTGGTAAGGGAATGAGTACAATCTAAACCCCTAACGGTCCCTTTGGGAGGCAAGTCTGGTCCCAGCAGCCCGGAAATTTCCCAGCTCCAATACGTATTTTAAGTTGTTGCAGTTAAAAAGCCGTATTGGACCTTGGTTGGGTCCCGGTCCGCCTCACGTGTGCCCCGGCCCGTCTTGCCCCTTTTCTCCCGGGGCGACGCTCCTGGTCTTAATTGGCCGGGTCGTGCCCCCGGGCGCGTTACTTTGAAGAAATTAGAGTGTCAAAGAAAGCCTACGCTCTGAATACATTAGCATGGGAAACATCACAGATTTCGGTCCTATTGTTTTGGGCCTTGGGGATGGGAGAAATGATTAACAGGGACGTCGGGGGCATTCGTATTTCATAGTCAGAGGTAAAATTTCCTTGGATTTTAAAGACGAACAACTGCGAAAGCTTTTTCCCAAGGATGTTTTCATTAATCAAAACGAAAGTTGGGGGCTCGAAGAGACAATACCGTCCAAGTCTAAACCCATAAACGATGCCGACCAGGGATCGGGGGATGTTGTTTTTTTGGACTCCGCCGGCACCTTATAAAATCAAATTTTTTTGGGGTTCCGGGGGAGTATGGTCGCAAGGCTAAACTTAAAGGAATTGAGGAAAGGGCACCACCAGGAGTGGGCCTGGGCTTTAATTTGACTCAAACGGGGAAACTTACCAGGCCAACAAGTAAGGATTACAGACTGAAGCCCTTTCTTGATTCTATGGTGGTGGTGCAGGCCGTTCTTATTGGGGGAGCGATTTGTCTGGTTAATTCCTTTTAAGAACGAGCCCTCAGCCTGCTAACTAGCTATGCGAGGCACCCTCCGGGGCCAGCTTTTTAGAGGGACTAGGCCTTTTAGGCCAAGGAATTTTGAGGCAATAACAGGTCTGTGATGCCCTTGATGTTCGGGGCCGCACGCGCGCTACACGATGTATTCAACGAGTCTATAGCCTTGGCCGACGGGTCTGGGTAATCTTTAAATTTTCATCGTGATGGGGATAGATCATTGAAATTATTGGTCTTCAAACGGGAATTTCCTAGTAAGCGCGAGTCATCAGCTCGCGTTGACCTCCCGCCCTTTGTACACACCCCCCGTCGCCCTACCGATTGAATGGTCCGGTGAGTGTTGGGATCGCGGCGACGGGGGTGGTTTTCGCCCCCCGGCGACGTCGCGAGAAGTTCACTGAACCTTATCATTTTGAGGAAGGGGAAGTCAAAAGGTTTCCGTAGGGGAACCCGCGGAAGGATCATTGTCAAAACCTGCCCGGCAGAATGACCAGCGAACTTGTTGTTAAATGCGGGGGAAAGGGTGATGTTTGTGTGCCCTAGGTCCACCACCGAAGGCCTGCCTTGCTCGGCGGGGGTTTGACCACCATGTTTTGCCTCCGCCACAAAACTAACAAACCCCGGGGCGGAATGCGCCAAGGAATACTACAGTGAACCCGTCATGTGCCCGGTACGGTTAGGATGGACGACCCACCCCCTTTTAAAAAGAATAATACTCTCGGCAACGGGTATCTCGCTCTCGCATCGATGAAGAACGTAGCAAAATGCGATACTTTGGTGGAATTGCAGAATCCCCCGAACCCTCGAGTTTTTGAACGCAAGTTCCCTGAACCATTTGGTTGAGGGCACGTCTGCCCGGGTGTCACACAAAGTCCCCTGCCCCCAAAATTGGGAAGGGGGATTCTGGCCTCCCATGGCTGTAATACCTACTGGATGGCCGAAATGAAAATCTCGGCAAAGACGCCACGGTGACTGTGGTGAAAAAGA
>JAVBHU010000035.1:0-79847 GCA_034768395.1 Linum lewisii
ACCCACTTTCATACTTCAACCACACAACTCGCAATTCACAGTTTCACAGTTACTAACATCAACCAAGCACAACACTACCAACCCCTGTCCCACAGACTCCACACATCATACTGTCACAACACGACTCGACTCATTAAATTCTAGGTGAGTTATTAGGCGCCAATAAGGAGTTTATCCCGCACCACCCCTGCCGGCCTGACGCACCTCTCTCCCCTGGAGAGGTCCAAGACGCATCCTCTCCCTTGGAGGATACCACGAGACCTTTCCCCTGAAGGAATCGTTAACTTGACTCAACCAAACAAATCACGCCTTTCCCTTGAAGACGTGACCGCACCTCTTTCCCTTGAAGAGGCACTTAGCACCCGTAGTGCAGTTTTAGGGGCAGTGCAGGCTCCTTCCGGTTCTATTTCCACACATACAATCCTCAACATCACATTCTCAAATCATACATCACATCTACTACCAACATACAACACAAAACAGCCACATCTCATTCATAGTCCATAGTTCACAACACATCTCATCCTCCATGCCCCTGTCATGTTCACAGCACACACATCACAATCATTAGGATAACCGGCTAGCTCACCGGCCTCCCCCACCTGCAAGTACAGGGGAAGCCATGTCATGAGTCTAGGGGTCACCCACCTGTTCCTCTTATTCAGAGCGACCCCACATTGGCAGGGCAACCCTCCTGCATCCACAACCAGCAATTCATAATATCATAGCACCCGCACTCATTTCCCAACCATCCTAATTCTCACTTCTATGTCAATCCATTACTTAATTCACTTCAGTTCACAACCAACCCCAAATCATAGCAATCAACAACAACGATCAACCACGGCAATCATCAATAGCAATCAAGTACATTCACAGAACAGTTTATCCCCTTTTACGCTCATCATTTTCATGCATAACCTAGGTTTTGTTCTAAATCAAATTGAAACTCCTCACGCTGTCCAAACTACTTACACAACGCTAAGCCCTCACCTGACAAGATGACGAGGCTCTAAAACAACTCCCGGAACCCGAACGACCAAGCTCTACCACTCCAAAGTCGTAGCTCTTCTCCTCCTCACCGACAGCAGCCTACTCCGAACCACCCAGAACCACGATGTGCGATCTCTTCCTCTCGTCCCCACGAACGCGTAGCAACAAACGGATCACAAATCGGAGCTCTACAACTCCCGGAATCAAGGATTGAAACTTGGGGAATTTCAGTTCGTCAAAAACGAAGTTGGGGAAAAAAAAGAGGAAGGAATTTATGAATTCCCGTGCTGGATCCGCCTTTTTATGCACGAAAAGTGCGCCTGGTATGTCCAAAAGTGCGCCGGCACACTTTGACCCCAAAAAAGGCGCACATTTTGAATATTCCGCCGAAAGTTTGCCTTTTTAATTGAAAAGTGCGCCTGCGCACTTCAGGGCCCAAAATCAGCACTTTTGGTACTGTACACTGTTCCCCTCTTTTGCAACTTCAACCCGGCACACACCCAAACGTCCCAGACCTCAAGAGACCCTCTTAAGTACCGTTTCCGGCACTCTAGTCACCCATACTTGAGTTCTAACCCGTTCGGTTGGGCGGGGATGTTACAAGTCTCCCCAACTTTAAGAGATTTCGACCCCGAAATCACAACCCGACTTGCTCTAGCAATGCAACCATACATCACAGCAACAAATGCAGCAATTCAAGATCACATTACCTCCCGAAATTTCCTCTAACGACTCTAGCAACACACACCTTCTAAGGGCACTACTCCCACACTACTTCAAACTTCTACCTAACAGACACGCACAACCGAACCTCAACGGCACTACTCACAACAAGAACACAACCAAAACACAATCAAACAAAACTCACTCAAGAGCACAACCACAACGCAAGAGCTCAACAAAGCACACTCACACCAACAAGAACTATGAAGCTAACACCTTCGACTAAAACTCACACCCTCAAGCACTCTACTCACTTAACCAAATTCTACAAGGCCCTACTCTTCTAACCAATTTCCCAACCTGCTACTACTTCCACTCTCAACTACTCCGCCACCCTCTTCACTACAGGAGGACACAAAACGTTTCAGTTGACCAATTTTCAGAAATCACATTTCATTTCAAATCACTTTCCTTTCAAATTCACAACACTTTCCTTTCAAAACTTCCCACCCAATTCAAAACGATTTGAAAATCCCTGAAAAGTTGGTCCTGTGCCGATGCTTCTTCCCTTCCTCCTATGAGGTTAATTACTCCTCTAGAAGAAGAGACGAATCACCAACACAGCAGCAACTAACCAGGCTCTGATACCACTTGTAACACCCATCCCAAACCGACCCGAGTTCACCAATGGTCGAACCGGTTTGAGTGCTACTTGAAGAACCAGCTTTAAAAGAAAAGAGTAAAAGCAGCGGAAACAGAAACAACTCTTAAATACAAGTTCAAAACGAAGGAGGCCTCCACTTAATAAAACCGAAATACAACTGAAATCCGAAATCCGATCACAACCGATCACAAAATCTCAAAACGATTACAAATCTTCCAACCCAAAAGTGTCAACTGAAATCTAAATATAAAACAATGGTCACTCCACAATAGCTTCCTAATTCTTCACTTCACAACTCCAACCTGCAACTCCTCCGAACTCAACCGAACACCTGAAAAGAGAAACTGGGGGGGAATCAGCTTCCTAATGAAACTGAGTGAACCCACTGGGTCTACCTATGCGCCGAATCTAGCCTAGGAGTGATCCCAACTCCGCACACAAACAACACAACGGAATCTGACACAGCCATTATCTTTTTAATCCTAGCATGCTACCAGGTGATCACACAAGAACTTACCTCCACCAGTACACACAATTAATAAAATTCAGCAATGTACACAAGTCATCAATCCTCACTACAGCATCACTATCAGGGTTAGAACATGCACACCGGTCCATCTCATACAGCAATATAATAGCATCAACGAAGTCATCATACACACGATACAACACTTAATTACAATACATCTTCCAACACGAATAGCACCCACTTTCATACTTCAACCACACAACTCGCAATTCACAGTTTCACAGTTACTAACATCAACCAAGCACAACACTACCAACCCCTGTCCCACAGACTCCACACATCATACTGTCACAACACGACTCGACTCATTAAATTCTAGTGAGTTATTAGGCGCCAATAAGGAGTTTATCCCGCACCACCCCTGCCGGCCTGACGCACCTCTCTCCCCTGGAGAGGTCCAAGACGCATCCTCTCCCTTGGAGGATACCACGAGACCTTTCCCCTGAAGGAATCGTTAACTTGACTCAACCAAACAAATCACGCCTTTCCCTTGAAGACGTGACCGCACCTCTTTCCCTTGAAGAGGCACTTAGCACCCGTAGTGCAGTTTTAGGGGGCAGTGCAGGCTCCTTCCGGTTCTATTTCCACACATACAATCCTCAACATCACATTCTCAAATCATACATCACATCTACTACCAACATACAACACAAAACAGCCACATCTCATTCATAGTCCATAGTTCACAACACATCTCATCCTCCATGCCCCTGTCATGTTCACAGCACACACATCACAATCATTAGGATAACCGGCTAGCTCACCGGCCTCCCCCACCTGCAAGTACAGGGAAGCCATGTCATGAGTCTAGGGGTCACCCACCTGTTCCTCTTATTCAGAGCAACCCCACATTGGCAGGCAACCCTCCTGCATCCACAACCAGCAATTCATAATATCATAGCACCCGCACTCATTTCCCAACCATCCTAATTCTCACTTCTATGTCAATCCATTACTTAATTCACTTCAGTTCACAACCAACCCCAAATCATAGCAATCAACAACAACGATCAACCACGGCAATCATCAATAGCAATCAAGTACATTCACAGAACAGTTTATCCCCTTTTACGCTCATCATTTTCATGCATAACCTAGGTTTTGTTCTAAATCCAATTGAAACTCCTCACGCTGTCCAAACTACTTACACAACGCTAAGCCCTCACCTGACAAGATGACGAGGCTCTAAAACAACTCCCGGAACCCGAACGACCAAGCTCTACCACTCCAAAGTCGTAGTTCTTCTCCTCCTCACCGACAGCAGCCTACTCCGAACCACCCAGAACCACGATGTGCGATCTCTTCCTCTCGTCGCCACGAACGCGTAGCAACAAACGGATCACAAATCGGAGCTCTACAACTCCCGGAATCAAGGATTGAAACTTGGGGAATTTCAGTTCGTCAAAAACGAAGTTGGGGGAAAAAAAGAGGAAGGAATTTATGAATTCCCGTGCTGGATCCGCCTTTTTATGCACGAAAAGTGCGCTTGGTATGTCCAAAAGTGCGCCGGCGCACTTTGACCCCAAAAAGGCGCACATTTTGAATATTCCGCCGAAAGTTTGCCTTTTTAATTGAAAAGTGCGCCTGGCACTTCTAAAAGTGCGCCTGCACACTTCAGGGCCCAAAATCAGCACTTTTGGTACTGTACACTGTTCCCCTCTTTTGCAACTTCAACCCGGCACACACCCAAACGTCCCAGACCTCAAGAGACCCTCTTAAGTACCGTTTCCGGCACTCTAGTCACCCAGACTTGAGTTCTAACCCGTTCGGTTGGGCGGGGATGTTACATTAATTCTGTGAATTTTGGTGATCTGACAACTAGAGTTAAGCAGGCTGCTATTGCTCTTGCTGATGTTCAGCGTGACCTCTTATTATTCCCTACCAAGGAGTTGATTATTAAAGAAAAAGAGGCTACTGTTCTGTTGATGGACCTTGAAAAGGCAGAGGAAATATTCTTTAAGCATAAATCTCGTATCTGTGAGGTTCTTGACGGTGATTCAAACACTCAATTTTTTCACAGGTCAGTTAAGGTTAGGAATTCTGATGAACCTGTCGTTGTGCGGGTTCAATCAAATAACTACTAAGCTAGAAAGCTAGGGTAGATCGTATTCCACGGGTCTTCTAATGATCGATTACTCAAAGAAGCTGACAAATTACTCAGGTTAAACACTTCGTGCGTGGTGTGAGTTCCACGACTTCTAATTCTAAGCAAAGCACGGAAATTAAAAATTGAAACTGAAAACAAATTGAGAGATTGGTTGATTAAGACAAAGATGACAAACAAACTTAGACTTTGAATCCCCCTTCGTTCACCAGAGCATTGGCAATCAACAGATCAGCGGATTTCGATTCTTGTTCAATCAATTCTAAGACACCACCATAACTCCTTACCCTTAGGTTTAAGACTGGCGAACGTTCACTCTATCCGATCTAGCTACCAAGATTAATTAGCCGCCTGGGTACGGTCGCCTCTCGCAACGACTTAACTTAACTGGTGCATATACTAATGATTTATGAGTTACTCTTGCAGTGGATTAACCCTAATTGGTTCCTACGAAAGGCACACTCCAATAGGTTAATTGTTTGATTTGATGTTTTAAAGTAAGGCGAGCGTTCGCTTCTATCCTTAGCTTAACCAGAATCTAATCTAGGTGATCAATCCAGACAAGAAACATGAATAATGAAGAACAAATCAAACATGAAAGAGAAACTGATTGAACTTTGAATCTAATCACCGCCGATCCGTGACCGCTTTAAAGCCCTGGGTCACTTAGGGTTCATCTAGTCTAAGCTCTAAGAGTTTAGCTACTCATGTTTTTCACAAAAGAATCAAACACAAAGATAGAGTTCATCATACGGAGGAAGAACAGATAAGGATCTGAAAAACCTAATTAAGACGACTCCGGCAGAACTTCGATCTTCCGGTAAACTGCAATCCTAGCTCCGAGTCTTCGAGATGGAAGGGATGGTGTCACGATCTCTTCCTGGCTCTTCGAACTCTAAACTCCGCTCTTGAACTCTTGAGAGTTCTGAGAATTTCGGTATTAGTTGGTAATTTGATCTCCAAAATATGTGGTATGTTATGAGGTATATTTTATTTTGGCCGCCGTTAAGTATTTATACTTAACCCTAATACCGCCGGTTTTTCTCTAGGATTTTTGGCGAAAATATGAAGGAATTTTCGCAAAAAATTCCTTTGTAAAATGGGTTGTCTGCCGGCTGTTTTCTCCTGTGTTTTTCGGACGCCGGGTTCTCGGCGAAAACTCCAAGTATTCGCCGAAAACTTTCCTTGGTTGAGCTCAGTCGATTTGTTCATGTATTTTCGCCGAAAATCTTAGGTGTTTTTGGCGAAATCTTCAGTGTAAACTGGGGCAGAATTAGGTTCGACTCGATTGGCTCCTTGGATCGATTCAAGTGTGATTCCTCGAGATTCCAATGCCTTAGACACGTCCTTGGCTATTAATTTGACGGCAAAAACCTATGCTAACATAGAAACACTAGAAAACCATCAAATAGACCTGAAACGGGACAAAGTAACACAAATGGCACAGATAGAGCGATTGATTGAATATTCGCTATTCTACCCTAAAAACCATGTCTTAAGCAAGGAAATGTCGCTTAAATGAGGCTGATAATCACGTCAAATCGAGTGTCATCAAAATACCCCACACTTAAGCTTTTGCTTGTCCTCAAGCAAACTGAATAGAAACGCTCATGTTCACAAATGATAAGATCAATTAAATTGGAGTTCAATCAAACACTATGAATTATTAGACAGATAATTCCTAAAACAAGAAACCTAACATGCATACTGATCAGCCAAACAACCTGGTCTCACTAATAACTGCACACGACAAGTAGTAGTAACCAATTATGCACGAATTTGACCTGACCGACCAGACTCCTCACATAGGAAATATATAGTACAATGGGAACTCTCACTCTCTGTGTTTAAGGACGTGTTTGTGCTCTCAATCATTTTCTGTTACTGAATTCTGTCATAAGTTTGCAATTCGACCACATATCCACCACTATGACAACACGAGTAACTAGTCAAGAAGGACTTCCCTGCTAGTACTGTAACGAATTCTATACTACAAGGGTTTATGATGCGATGGATGATGGGAATGTATGATGATGGCTTTGGTGCGGTGTAGCTTTCGACTAACTTCCCTCGAATCTAGCCTATGGCTTCCTACCGTCTAACCAGACACGGGTGGAATAGTGAACGCTCGTCCTATGATACCCTCAAGCAACCTAGCACTTTATTTTCTTTACATTTTTTCTTTTGAATTTTTCTTTTTGACTTCGTTCTTCCATTTGTAGGGAGAAGAACGTTTTATTTGAACTAAAAACTTGAAAATTTTCTGATTTTTTTTTTGCTTTTCTCTTTTTTCACGAAATTTGCTTCTTTTCTTCTATATATTTTTTTTCTTTTGTGCCGATTCTTTCTTTTAGTTGCTAGAGGGGTTTACACGTTCGGGCATAATAGCTAAGACCACCTGTTTAATGGCTATAGGCAGGTTACCACAAACCGACTTCCGGTAGGTCAATCTAGAGCTACAACCACAGGGGATCAACGGGGAATGAAAGAATGGGAAATGGCTGTAATGTATTATCGAACCGAAAGAACAGGCCAAGCTCAAGGGTTTAAACCTAATGGATTTGTCGTTTGGTAGGCTATCTAGCTTAGTAGCTGAATCTAGGTGCCTCTATCATTCTAGAACTCGTATCATCGTGTGGTCTCGAGTAGGTCTCATGCAAATTCTAAATCATTCAAGCAAAAAGAAAACCACTCAAAAAAACTTGAAATTGCAAGTTACGTGCAATGGATCAAAAGCTAAAAGTTGGTTTGCTAGTCAGATTCGGTCATTTTCATGCAATCAAGGCTACAAACTACAAGTGTGATTTTAAAAATTCTGTTCTGACCAGGCAATTTAGCATCAAAATATACACGTTGGTTCTCAAGTTCTAGGTTAAGCAGTCTAAGCATCATTATGAAGGATTGAACAACAACTTAACATCAAAAATCAAGAACTGAGCCATTCTAATGCTAGAGAGACTGGACAGGAATCACGAGGCACACAAAAATACAATCAAGGGCAATCAAGTTCATGCAAGGATCTCTAGCATCCTACCCCACACTTAAATCGGACTATGTCCTCACAGGACTAATTCTAGAGTTCAGAGTGAAGTAGAAGAACCTGGACCGAGATGGTTGGTGTAGGGGATGAGCACGGATCCTCGGAGCAGAGGGAATCTACCGAAGCGAAGCAAAGGGAATCTCCCAATTGCCTGCAAAACAAAAACAAAAGAAACATAAAAAGGAAACCGGGACAAGTGTCCCGGATCCACACAGAAAAAAGTTGGATCGAAATCAAAAAGAAGAAATAAAAAGAAAGGACAGAAAAGGACACCACCTGATCATGGCTGGTCAGGGCGTCGCGGGGTGGAAAGTGAAGGAAATCGCCGAGCTAACGTTGCCACCCAGTTGTGCCTCATACCGCTCGTCAGCGCGGCGCATGTGTTGCTGCATAATAGTCCATCTCACCTCTTGAGCGGCGTTGTCAGTGATGCGCCACTCCTGGAGACGCTCATACAGCTCTCCAACATCCGCGGGGTGCGGTCGGTGCTGCTGGTGAGGCGCCTGGTATGGCTCTGGAATGGGCGGCGGCGACTGGCGTGCATACCCTGCCTGATGCTGTGGCGAGGGTATATGATCATGGTATCTCGCCTCTGGCTGGAGCTGCTGCTCCTCAACATCATCTTCTTCTTCCGACTCTTCCATATGCTGGAAGGGAGGATCTGCTGCTACCTGGGGACTGAGGTCCAGCTCGAGGTCGTATTCGACTGCCAAATCACCTCCGACGGTCCGTACTCTGCGTCGTGGGATGTTCGGGCCATATTCTTGGCTGAGATCGAAGGAGATGATGAGCCGGCCGACAAAGTTGCCTCCCAGGAGTGAGCGAGGTGGCCTCGACCTCTGAGTCTTCTGGCGGAATAAGCGTGCAAGCACCCATCCGGGATGAAGAGGATAACTCTCCCAGATGGCGCGGTGAAGAAGAAGCTCCTCTCGGCTGATATGGTGGCGGTCCTTCTCTGATCATACAAAAGAGAACGACGCCAAACCATGTGAATGAATTTATAGAGAGGGTGAGAGACAGACTTAACTGAATTATGCTTCGTGGTTTGATTGTCGGGCACTCCAGTTATGTGGCTCCAGAGCGCGTCGTACTCCTCTTCGTCGCCATCGTTGTTCCCCCAACCGAGGTGATGACCCTCGTAGTGCTCGTGGGGAGTCCCGAGACGAGCTGCAAACTCATCATATGTGAGTGTTCTGTACACTCTGCCCAGATAGAAGGTGACGACCTTCTTGTGCTGCCTGCTCTTGTGCTCGTCCAGATCGAACGTCGCCCAAAACTCCTGGAGAGCGACGTCTGGGAAGTTAGCAGCTAATGTGGTCAGCTCCAGCAGTCCAGCATGTGTCAGTGCATCGAGCACGTTCCGATGCCAGTCCTCATCGTGATCGAAGAGTGACTCCATGGATAGTGGGCGAACACCAGCTCCAGGATTATGCTCGAGCCGCTGGTAGCGCTCGAAGTAGTATTGGGGTAGGCGAGCAACAGTGCGATGGTACCCAACACGGCCAGGGAAAGCTGGTGGAGGGCCCTGGACGGCGGGTGTGACGGGAGTGGGAACTTGGGAGCTGGAGGCGGTATCAAGTCTCTGCTTGGTCCTACGTTCATGAGTTACATTCCTAAGCAAGAAAACAAACCATATTAGTCAAACTAAAACCCTACCCCACACTTAGTAGAAAAACTCAATTTCACAAAGAAACAAGGAAAACCGAATGGGGTAAGCAAAGCAGATTAACCGGTAATCACAAACAATTAAAACACATGCTTAGGAACAGCCAGAATGGAATCATCATGATCAGAGTTCGGAAGTCAAATCGACGTTCAGAAAGTCAACATAATAGTACATTGAACCCTAATCATGGCAATACTAGCACAAAGCAGGAAATGACGGCATAATGAATAACTCAGATGGCAAGCACAATAATACGAACGTGAATGAAACACATATGGCAGCCAAATGAACATAGACAAGTCAAGGTCAAACCAACATTTCTCATAAGTCAATACCGCAAAGAATAGTCTTTAAGCATAGCAACACATGATCAATCGACATTATAATTCATCACAATTCTCCCTAAGCATGTTAGTTCAGTCCAAAGAGTTCAGCTAGCCTAGTTCACATGAAATCAGTCGGCACGCAAATCGAGGCAAACTAAAAAGTCAACCAAAGTCAACCCTGACGAAATTCAGCATTCAACATGTCAACAGATTCGGAATGAAAAGTTCTACAACTTACCTTGAAGCCATGAGTGTTGAAAATGAACGGAGAGAGAGAAATTGGTGAAAAACTCAAAAAAACTAGGGTTTGGTGAACTAGAGCTCTAGAGCTCCGATTCGGACGATCTACGTCTCAAAATGATCCGCTAAGGAAGGGGAGCAGGGCGGCGGCGGTCGGTGATGGCGGCGGCTGGTGGTTTGGTCGGCGGCAGCGAAGGGAAGGCGGCGGTCGGTGATTTTGAAAACAAAGTGGAGGTTTTCAGCTATTTTCGAAAAAATGAAAGAAGAAGAGAGAGAGGGTGAGTGACCGAATTTAAAAGGAAAAGTTGTTGTTTTTCACTCAAGTTTTAGCCGAAAATATGTGCAATTTTTCGCTGAAAACTCAAGGCAAAATGGTCTGCCAGTTTTCAAAAGTATTTTCGCCGAAAACTTCAATGAGTTTTCGCCGAAAACTCTAGTTAAAATTGTCTGGAAAATACAGTGGGATTTCAAAGGAAGTTTTCACCGAAAATATGGGGCATTTTCGCCAAAAATTTTGACTTGTACGATTGAAAATATTTTCGCAATCCCGGCAAACTTTAGAAAATCATAGTTAAATCCACAAAAATCGGAACAACCTCAAACAACTTGCGAAAGACACTATGACAGACAGACTACACACGAAAAATAAGAAATCAAACAAATGACACTTTTGGCTCCCCGAACCGACTCTAAAACACTAAGGTTGACACAAATTAAAAACTGACTCCAACCGTGGGTTGCCTCCCACGAAGCGCTCTTTTATTAACGTCCTTGAGCTGGACGCTACCTGGACGGTATTAGGAGACATCCCAACTCAGGTTCTCCTTAATGCTAGCATCGGAGTTCATGAAGTAGAGCTTCGGGGTATCTCCGTTAAGCATAAATTTCTTCTCGTTAGCGTGTATGAGCTTGGTACGTCCGTCGGGAAGGTGCTCAGTGATCTTGAACGGACCAAAGAGCTCTGTCAAGGGATCATCTTCTACGAGGAAGACGGTGGAAGGGATGAGAATGATTGACTTCGTCTTCTCTTTATCCTCCGGCTTTGTATCACCAGGATCGTGATCGTAGGTATTTCCTTAGGAGATGCTTTCGGCTTCTCCTCAATACTTGTTCCGGCGCCGGTATATCGGAATGAATTGGCGGTGCAGCTGGCTCGGATGAAGGTGGCGGCACAACTGGTCTCCAGACCATTTGAGTCTTCGTCTTCTTGTTCTTCCCCAGGGGCCTGCTAGGTTTCTTGCTTGGCGGTGAAGAAGAGGCTTTCAGTTCCTTCTTCTTTGGCGGCTTCTGAACAGCAGATTTTGGCTTCTGCTTCATAACCTGTTCAACATCTGCAGCAACGACTAATCTAGAAACACTGGAAGGGACATCAGTAACGGAGTTGACCGGAGTCAACTCCACAGTTTCAACAGCTAGACAGTGAGATTCTTCATTCCTAGGAGCATATTTCATATCGTCCTTAAGACGGAATGTTATCGTTTCCTTACCAACCCTCAAAGTCAAAGAACCATTCGGAACATTGATTTGCATTCCGGATGTTGCCATGAAAGGTCGACCTATAAGAATGGTAGAATCATCTTCACTAGTATCAATGATCACATAGTCAGCTAAGAACGTGAAAGGACCACATTTAGTAACAACGTTTTTTATCTCTCCTCTAGGGGTTTTCAACGATCTATCAGCAAAGACAAGTTGTATGCTAGTCGGTTTAAGTTCTCCCAGATTCAATTTCTCATATAGACTCATAGGCATAACATTAACAGACCACCCAGATCAACCAAACAAGTTCTATCTCATATCATTAATGACAAGAGGTAAAGTGAAAGAACCAGGATCAGAGCACTTAGCTAGATATGGAGAGGGAGGTTTCTTGCTACATAAAGAAGGATATCCTTCTTTATTTCCCTTCATGCCAGTCTCGATCCTTGCATTTCGTAGCAATGCTCTTGGAAAAGGAGGCTTCACATAGTACGGAGCAAGAGGAGGATCATACTCCTTAGCGCCACTTTCTGTGCTTCCTTCTTCTCTGGAGTTTCGGGGATCCTGCATAAATTAGAAGAAGCATTAGTAGATGAGCTTGTAAAATCTTGAACAGTTACCATCTTGGCTTGCTCCTTTCTCAGATTTGGCTCTGTCTGGCTCGGAAGTTGGCCAAATGGTCGACCAGATGCTAGCATGCTCGAGATGTGGTTCACAGCCTGCTCAATTCTTTGACCGGATGCGATCTGTTATTGATTAAAAGAGCTTGAGCCTTGAACTGACTGTCGTGATCATCAAGTCTGGTAATGATCTGACTAAGCTTCTTGTCAAGGTCACTACGTTATTCTCCCTCTGATGTTGCTGCCCTGTGTAGGTATTATTCAAATATTGATTCTGGCGATTGCCAGGAGCAGTTCCATAGTTACCCGGATTGTGGTGCGGCGGCTGATAGACACCTGCCGGCGGATGGTTTGGCTTCTGAACCTAAGCTGGACCAGCTGGTTGGTTATTCTGGTTCTGGTTATGGTTGGCGCCAGTATTGTAGGGAGGTCTGTCTTGATAATTCCCTTGCTGCCTGAAGTTGCGGTAGCCAAGATAACCATTCTGATTGTTGTTGAAGCCTTGTTGAACAAAATTGACTTCTTCGGCAGACCAGACTTCTGTCTTACCAAAATTCTGGCATCGGCCTCCATTATGCGCACAAGCTCCACACCATTCGTAATCAGCAACATAGACAGAGGCTGCTGGCGGTTTGATTGGTGTGGTAGACTTCTTCAGATGCTTTCTACTTCTGCCTTGATAGTAGCTTCGAGATCGAGCTTGCTTCTTGATCCTTCAGATTGTCGTTCCCAATTCCTTGACTTAGAAGCACAGTTCGCGAAATGAAGAAGAGCAGCTTCAGGTGTAAGCGTAGTGCAATCCCCTTCAGCTAGGGAATTGACCCACTTGGCAGATTCTTCTAGAGACCTCGAGCAAAGATTTCAGCTAACTGCCTCTGCTCAAAACCGTGATGAGGACAGTTGTAGAGAAGTTCTTGGAATTGATTCCAAGTATCATATAAGCTTACGCTTTCCTTCTGAGAGAATCTGGTGATGCTGTCCTTGATAGCTGTTGTTCTGGCAGGAGGGAAGTACTCTTCGACGAAGTCCTGAGCAAGAGTATCCCAATCAGTGTAGTAGCCAGGTGGTTTGCCAGTAAGCCACCTCTTAGCTGCACCTTTCAGCGAGAATGGGAAAGCTCTCAAGCAAAGAGTGTTCTTGTCGAGATTTCCGTTCTTGAAAGTGCTGCAGAGATCAAGGAAATCCGTCAGGTGTGTGCACGAATTGTCTAGTGGCCTGCCTTCAAACTGTAAATCCTAGAGATCATAGTCAAGAATGGAATCTTGATCTCATAGTCAGGATCTCCTTCAACGCGCGGCACGACAATGGAAGATCGAACGCTAGTCGCGCTCGGCTTGTTGTAGTCTACTAGACTCTTCTGTTCAATTGGTGGTGGTGGTGGTGTAAATCACCGTCTGGTGGTGGTGGTACCTGATCATCCATGGTAGGAGATGGAGGAGGTGAAACTGACTCGGTGTATGAAACGGATGAAGATGACGGTGAAGATGAAGATGAGGAACTCTCCTTTAGTTCCTCGATCTTAATTGGAGTGACGGCTGGAAGTGGATTGATTCTGCCTCTCCTTAGAATCTGTGATTGTCGAGGTGGAGCAAACTGCCTGATCTCTCTATGCTCTTAGCCTTGTCGGTTTGAGAGCGAGTCCAAGGGCGGCGATGCAAACACCTGTGAACAACCTACAAATAACAAAAACAAACAAACCAGTGTAAAATCGAAGTGGATGGAAAAATGAAAGATGGAAAGTAGAAGAATAAAATGCCAGTTCTTCTTTTGAACAATCAAAAGAAGTCCCGGCAACGGCGCCAATTTGGTGAACCTGTCGTTGTGCGGGTTCAATCAGATAACTACTAAGCTAGAAAGCTAGGGTAAATCGTATTCCACGGGTCTTCTAATGATTGATTACTCAAAGAAGCTGACAAATTACTCAGGTTAAACACTTCGTGCGTGGTGTGAGTTCCACGACTTCTAATTCTAAGAAAAGCACGGAAATTAAAAATTGAAACTGAAAACAGATTGAGAGATTGGTTGATTAAGACAAAGATGACAAACAAACTTAGACTTTGAATTCCCTTTCGTTCACCAAAGCATTGGCAATCAACAGATCAGCGGATTTCGATTCTTGTTCAATCAATTCTAAGACACCACCATAACTCCTTACCCTTAGGTTTAAGACTGGCGAACGTTCGCTCTATCTGATCTAGCTACCAAGATTAATCAGCCGCCCGGGTACGGTCGCCTCTCGCAACGACTTAACTTAACTGGTGCAATTACTAATGATTTATGAGTTACTCTTGCAGTGGATTACCCTAATTGGTTCCTACAAAAGGCACACTCCAATGATTAGTTAATTGTTCGATTTGATGTTTTAAAGTAAGGCGAGCGTTCGCTTCTATCCTTAGCTTAACCAGAATCTAATCTAGGTGATCAATCCAGACAAGAAACATGATCAATGAAGAACAAATCAAACATGAAAGAGAAACTGATTGAACTTTGAATCTAATCACCGCCGATCCGTGACCGCTTTAAAGCCCTGGGTCACTTAGGGTTCATCTAGTCTAAGCTCTAACAGTTTAGCTACTCATGTTTTTCACAAAAGAATCAAAGACAAAGATAGAGTTCATCATACGGAGGAAGAACAGAAAAGGATCTGAAAAACCTAATTAAGACGACTCCGGCAGAACTTCGATCTTCCGGTAAACTGCAATCCTAGCTCCGAGTCTTCGAGATGGAAGGGATGGTGTCACGATCTCTTTCTGGCTCTTCGAACTCTAAACTCCACTCTTGAACTCTTGAGAGTTCTGAGAATTTCGGTATTAGTTGGTTATTTGATCTCCAAAATATGTGGTATGTTATGAGGTATATTTTATTTTGGCCGCCGGTTAAGTATTTATACTTAACCCTAATACCTCCGGATGTTCTCTAGGATTTTTGGCGAAAATATGAAGGAATTTTCACCGAAAATTCCTTTGTAAAATGGGTTGTCCGTCGGCTGTTTTCTCCTGTGTTTTTCGGACGCCGGGTTCTCGGCGAAAACTCCAAGTTTTCGCCGAAAACTTTCCTTGGTTGAGCTCAGTCGATTTGTTCATGTATTTTCGCCGAAAACCTTAGGTGTTTTTGGCGAAATCTTCAGTGTAAACCAGGGCTGAATTAGGTTCGACTCGATTGGCTCCTTGGATCGATTCTGGTGTGATTCCTCGAGATTCCAACGCCTTAGACACGTCCTTGGCTACTAATTTGACGGCAAAAACATGTGCTAACATAGAAACACTAGAAAACCATCAAATAGACCCGAAACAGGCTAAAGTAACACAAATGGCACGAGATAGAGCGATTAATTGAATATTCGCTATTCTAACCCTAAAAACCATGTCTTAAGTAAGAAAATGTCGCTTAAATGAGGCTGATAATCACTCAAATCGAGTGTCATCAAATTCCTACAATACAGTTAGACAAATCACTACTACAGCAGGGGTGGTTGTCAATGATCCTACTGCTATTGTTGAGGAATTTGTTTCATTTTACAAAATCTTCTGGGAACTGTTGATGCCTCAGTTACTCCACCTATAGTTGACACTCTTTCTGGCATCCTTAAATACTTTGTCACTGCTGAACATTCTGAGGTTTTGCTGGAAAAGGTTACTCGTGAAGAGTGAAGAGAGTCATGTTCCACATGGATGGTAAGAGAGCTCCTGGCCCAGACGGGTTCAACGCCAATTTCTATAAGTCTGCCTGGGGTATCATAGAGTCTAACTTTATTGATGCAGTGCTGGAATTTTTTGATTCATCAAATATGTTGTAGGAGTTAAATGCAACATCTCTTACCCTCATTCCAAAAGTTAAAAGTCCAATTCAGGTGAGTGAATACCGTCCGATCTCTTGCTGCTCTTTGTTTTATAAATGTGTAGCTAAAATTCTAGCTTCCCGTTTGCAAAGAGTGTTGCCTGATCTTATTAGTCCTTCTCAATCTGGTTTCATTAAAGATAGAAACATTATTGATAATGTGCTGCTTGCTCAAGAGCTGGTCAAAATGTATAATCACTCTTCGGTTTCTCCTCGATGCACTCTTAAGGTGGATCTCATAAAAGCCTTTGATTCGGTTAATTGGGATTACCTTTTGAATATGCTAGTTGCAATGAAATTCCCTGCACATTTATAGGCTGGCTGAAAGCATGCATCTTCTCAGCTTCTTATAGTATTACTCTTAATGGTAGTTTGCATAGCTTCTTCCCGGCTAAGAAAGGGGTTCGCCAGGGTGATCCGTTGTCGCCCTATTTATTTGTTATTGCCATTGAGGGTTTGTCTAGGCTGTTGTACATTGCAGGATCCTCCAGACAGTTACCGTATCATCCTCAATGCCTCAAAATCAAGCTCACTCATCTAGCTTTTGCGATGACATGATGGTTTTCTCGAATGATAGTTATTATGGTATTGAGGTTATCGTTTCTATTCTGCGTAAATTTGCCTCATGTTCTGGATTGAGGGTTAACCCTTCTAAATGTGAATTGTTTGGTGCTGGTATACCGGATATTACCCTTGCAGCAATGCAGAGAATTTCTGGATTCCGATTGGGTCTTCTTCCGGTAAAATACCTAGGACTCCCTCTTATTGCTAGTAAACTGTCAATGAAAGACTGTGAGGTCTTGATTAGCAAAGTTACTAAGCGTGTCACAGTTGGAGCTCCAAACGCTCACTTTTTCTGGGAGGCTGCAGTTAGTCAACTCTGTCTTAATGAGCCTTGCCCATTTCTGGATGAGGGTATTCTCTTTACCTCTCGGTGTTATTAAACGGATTCAGCAGATTTGTGTTGGTTATCTTTGGGAGGGAATGAAGGTTACTCTGGTGGTAAAGCTAAGGTTTTGTGGTCCGAGGTCACTTTTCCTAAAAAAGAGGGTGGACTAGGGCTAAAAGACTTGAAATTGTGGAATCGAGCACATGTTTTCAGACTCTTGTGGGAGGTCTTTGCCAGCCAATGGTCCATTTGGGTGGCTTGGCTCCGATCCTACAGGGTTAAGGGTCGTGATTTGTCTTCTCTTTCCCTTGGCTCTGGCTTGTGGGTATGGAGGCGGCTGATCAAGCATAGGCAAGCGTTCCTTTCACATTATTCCACAAATGGTGAGCTTCACAAATGGGATAACATTCCATATGATGGTATTCAATTTTCTGTCATTTGGAACTCTATTCGTAATGTGAGGCCTCGGGTAAGCTGGTATCATTTGGTTTGGGGCTCAGGCTGTCGTCCAAGGAATAGCTTCTTCGCCTGGCTCTACTCCTTGCATCGACTTTCCACCAAAGACCGGCTGATCAGATGGGGTATTCCTTGTGACCCCAGTTGTGTTTTGTGCTCTACAGGTGCCCTGAAACCCATGAGCATTTATACTTCGACTGTGACTTCTCTAAAGAACTTTGTTCAACTCTATTGGGTAGAATTGCTGCAATTCCTTCCTTTGATGGTGCTCTGCTCAGTAGTAAGTTTTCTGTTTTGGCAAAGGGTAAAGCTGCTAGGAGCATTCTTGCTAGGATCATTTGGACTGCAGTGATTGCTAGAATTTGGAAGGAGCGATTTCCAGAACTCATAGTTCAGTTCCTAATTCGGCGGTGGTTCTCGCTAAGCAAATCTTGCAGGAACTTGGTTTACAGGCAGTTGGGAATTGCTATATCTCTTCAGCAGTTTCTAGTTTTGGATTCTCTCTTCAACTGTAAATGCAGTATCTTTGGTTTCTCTTTCGATTGTAAGTTGTAACTCTAAGGTTGATCATTGATCGCCTTTCATTTTTTGGAATGAAATTAACCTATTCATCCAAAAAAAGTGTTAACTAGTTAACAGCAAAAAAATGTGAACTAGTTTTTTTAAGAAAAAAATTTGAAAAAAAAAATTTCGCCGGAAAAGCTACCGGTGACGGCGGCCGGCCACCGGCGGTCCCGGGGAATTAAATTATTTATTTTAAATATAATGTTATCGAACGATGTTTTGGCATTCTGAAGGCCAGATTCCCGATTTTGAAATTTATGCGTAGTTACAGTTTCAAAAAGCAGACACAGATTGTTATGGCCTGCTGCACAATCCATAATTTCATCAGGTTACATGCTACAAGAGATGAGTTGTTTGATCAATTTCAAGATAGTGATGCAGAAGATGCAATAGTTGAAGCATTCATAGCCACATAATATATTAATAATTCACGTCAAATAAGAGAAATGACTGAAAGACATGATTCAATCGCAAACCAAATATGGAATAATCATCATAGTACTTGAGTGACTTGGTGATTCCTCATACGTAAAGGAAGTAGTTGGTAGCTAGGCTATTTTTGTAATGAAATTATTCTTCTAATAATGTTCATTTAAACACAATTTCAATTTCAGTTTCCATTTCTAAAAAATTTAATTGTGCCAACTAAACATGTTTTCATTTTCAACTTTAGCTTTGAGTGCAATTTTTCTTTGTTTTGAAATTGTCTCTGTTTCAAATCAAACCAAAATTGATACTAAACAGGGGCTAAGGTGTCCTAGTACATGCATAATTAACATTCAAACAAAATTCACATCTAAGGTGTCCTAATATAAGATAAATAGGTTGTCCTAGTGCAAGAATCTCCAAAATTGCAAAAATGAAAAATAAGTTGTCCTAGTGCAAGAATCAACAAAATGCAGACATGATCACTAGGCTGTCCGAGTGCAAGAATCACAAAAATTACAGCAACAGCAAACTGAAAATTGTAGCACCAACAAACCAAAAATGGGAGAAAAGACTAATGGTAGACATGATGAATATATTATCCTAGTGCAAGAATCACAAAAAATTACAGACATGATAAATAGACTGCCCCAGTGCAAGAATCATTAACATTGCAACATCAGAAAACAAAAAATTGCATCACCAACAAACTGAATATAAGAGATTCAACATCTAAGCTGTCTCTCAACCAAAACGAAAAATCACATTTAAGGTGTCTTAGTACAGACATCATGAACAATGAAACGAAATTCACATCTAAGTTGTCGTAGTACAGTAATTTTATAACTTTATAGTACAATACATACATCATGAATATTGAAACGAAATTCACATCTAAGTTGTCCTACTACAATAATGAGCAGTAATTTTGTAACTTTATAGTACAGTACATGCATCATGAACATAGAAACGAAATTCACATTTAAGTTATCCTAGTACAATAATGAACATTGAAGCCAAATAATACACAATGTAAATGGTTCAAAATGCGGACAAGTAGAAATAGAGTTTCAAGAAAAGGATGAAATAGTCATGTATTTCATTTATTCACTAAATTCTCATATTTCTTCTTTTGATTCATATACCATATATTAATTTAACCTGTAGAATCTCTACATCTTGCATTCAATTTGAGAGATCAATCTTTTTATAAAAGAAAATGTTAACCTGCAAAATGTATAAGTGATTACTTATTAACGTATTACTATGATGGCAGCACTGCAAGGGTGCATATAAAGCATCATATATAACAATGAACTTCAGCCAGTAACCAAATCAACATATCCTAGTGCAAGAATCACCATACAAAATTGCATCATCAACAAAATGAAAATTGAAGTACCACAACCTAATCATAGTGCAAGAACCACTAAAAATACTAGACAGGATAACTAGGTTCGCCTAGTGCAAGAATCACCTCTTGAATGAACATCATCCTAGCAGAGGCATAATATTATATCCTCTATTCTATTGATTACTATTAGGGCTGACTAATGGGACGGGCTCGGGTACCCATACCCATTAAGGAACGGGTAGTAGGTACCCATTAGCCTCGAAACTCATCCCGTTCGGGTAGTGGGTACCCATTAATGATAATGGGTTCGGGCGGGGTACCCACTAAACCCACTATATAAAAAATATATATAATTAAAAATTACTTTGAATAATTACTTAATTTTAATTACTTGATGAATTCCATTATTAAATAAACTAGTATTTTGCCTGCCCGTCAGCGGGTTCAAGCTCCAGATAATATATAATTCTAATTTTATAGAAAATAATAAATAATATGGAACAAAATCATTATTATTAAGATCAATTACCTCAAAACTTACAACACCATCGAAGTCTTAATACTCGGAATTTCATAAAATTAGTTTAATTAATATTAGTTGTTGTTTGGTTCTCAAACTTAGATTAATATAAATAGAAATTACTTCAACATACCAAGTAACTTGAATGTATAATGGTCAATATTTTGATTGATAATTTGTTATTTCTTTATTTGAATTACTATAGATCTATGTATATTTATGAATGCATCTTTTACGTAGTGTTTTTTCAAATATGATGTATGTTGAATAAAATTACTCATAGTGGGAGGGTCTCGTACTGCAGATAGGAGAAGAGTTTATTGGAGATCCTTAATCAGCAATCTGTGGTATGAGAGATGTAGGAGAAATGCAGGAGCTGGTGCAAGAAGACCTGAAGAGCTGGCAGATTTAATAAATTTTGAGTGTGCCTGTATTTTGTAATGAAACTGTTTCCTTCAACTGTGTTAGAGTTTGTTTGAGAAGTTCTCCTTAGGGAGTGTTTGGTTGTAGTGGTTGTGATTCTAGTAAGGGTTTCTCCCTACTAGTACTTGATGAATAAAATGGCTAATTATTCATAAAAAAAATACTCATAGTGAGTAAAATTAATTATAATATGTTTGTTTGTCAAATTTGATGAACTCTCTTTTGTGTTAATTCGATGAACTCATGTAAATCTCTTCGTTGTGGGCTATTTATTAAACTAATTCACTTAAAAACTATTGTTGTTTGGTTTTCCAAAATTGCTTTGGTACTCACTTCCCCCTCTTTTCATGCAACAAAAGTTTCACTTGTAAACCTATGAAAATAAACATATTTTTTTGTATTTTATAGGGAGGACCAGAAATGGTGAAACCAACATGATCGTGATAAGAAAAAGGAAGATAAACAATTATTAAAAATTTATAGTAACTATATTTAGTTGAATAAAACACATAATATCATTAACTCACGTATATAAATTATGTGTAATCCTAGTGATAACTCTACACAACTAAAATAGTATAGTTTTAATAAGTCTAACAAATTTCATACCAACATGTAAAATAAATACAACAACAAAGTCTACATTGAAATTGAACATGATAAAAAAATTACAATATTGAGCCCCAAAATTAATGCCAAATGAAGTATAAATGAGAAATTATAAGTGTTTTACATGTAAATTGAGTGAAAAATGGTTGGAGAAATGAGTAAAATAGAAGACAATAAATTAAGAATAATAAGTTATACTCAGTCCTCTTGGATCTATCTAGTTTGACCTCTTTTGAGGTGGTTACACCTGACTCACAATGGACATGGTGTCGTAAGAATCTTTCTTATAGTTATGCTCACCTTGACACACCCTGTTATAAGCCCGTTTTATATTGAAAAATTATAATTATATTTTGAAATTTAATATTTTTTTTCATATCATACTAAAAATGCAAACTTATTTTGAATGCCTAAGAAACATTCTCTTATTGTATCATTCATCATAGAGTTACATATCTATTTATTTTTAATAATAAACTTAATATTTACTTAAAAATTAAAAATGGAATGAGTGAAGTTAAATTACCAAGTTATAAAAATAATTATGAACTAATTAAATGGAAATAAATAGTTTATATTACCTAATTTTTAGATTAAAAAATAATGTATCAATTTAAAGTAGAATAATTGAATCAATAATAAAAAAAATAAGATGAGAAGCCTTTATCGATAATAAAAATTTTATGGATAATAATTAAATAAATTAATAAAAAAAATAATCGCTACATTGTTAGCTTTATAGCGCAATTTTTTCAGTGACCAAATTGAGATTTGGTCCACTAAACCAAATCAACCACAACCAATCATTTATTATTAAATATCATATCAATCATTTAATATTTTGGACAGTTAATATAATTAATAAATATGCGGCTGTTTATTTAATATGTATTTTATTTAAATGTGCCGAAAATTTTTTAGAATCTTATTTAGTTATTTTGTTTCTCTTTTTGCCGTTTCTTTATCTCTTCATAACTAAGAATATTTCTTTCAGTACAATTCAAACACCACCAATAAGTTCCAGCGAACACCATTCAAACACCATTCTCTTGCTCTTTCTTTCTTTTACAATCCTGGTAATATAATAATCAACCATGGATAATCATGGTTGGTTTGATCTTAACAAGTCTCTGGAAATCGACCTTAACATATCGTCTGATTTCACGGACGAACAAGATTATGACGAGCATATCGAAGTTCAAAATAATGACGATTGGAATGACATCGGTACGTACTAAAGAAGGTTTGTTAATTGTTCGATGTATTTTTTACTCCTTCTCTATCATCTTATTTGTCATGCTTTATATTTTCAGTCAACTGAAAGCCTTGTGTTTTTTGTTAGTTTCAAATGTTCCGTCGGCGGATGCGTCTTCTAATTTGAAGAAGACTATTGATGGGCAAGGTTTGTTTTTAATCTCTTAATTCAGATCTCGATGCTGAGTTTTGTTGTCGTTCGAGAAGTTCATGCTTTTTTAATTCGTTACCCTTGTTACTTGCTTGTACTAGTACAGTCAATCCTCGGATGAGTATTAGGACACAACAACGACCCTATAGCATATATCACGAAGTATTTACTCCACTCTGAACTTCTTGCTTCATTATCCATTTTCTCTCTCAATTCCTTCAACTCTATATGTTATGTGCCACTATTACCATCATGTAAACCCAAGTTCACGGCTAGAGATACAAGGTATTGGGTTGACCGTCCATTAACTTCTACCTCTCTTGACCCTCTAGGAAGTCCATAAACAATTTCAACATCCTCCTCTGTCAGCCTCAATGTTTGGTTCGGGCCTATATGAAAGGATTTTGTCTCTGCATTGTATATCTCCAATATCCAGTGCATAAATTCATTTCCTACTGATGTCATTTTGATAGATGTGATCCCACTAAACCCCATCTCGCTCAATGCTTTCAATTTAGGCCCGCTTGGAGACTCTTTCATCACTTCTACAATCCTATTCGGACTGCACTTAGTGTATAGAGTTTCTGGCATTGTTCCTGCAAAGTTCAAATAAAAAGGTTAACTTCAGCGTAGTCAGGTGTGCAATACAATTACTACATGTTGTCCTAGTACAGTTACTAGCAACTAACTGTCCTAGTACACTTAGTTACTAGCAGCTAATTGTCCTAGTACACTTAGCTGAACACCAGCAGCTAACTGTCCTAGTACACTTAGTTGAACACAAAACACCAAACACCATAGTTGAACACCAAACGCCAGCAGCTAAACTTCCTTTGAACACTTAGTTGAACTGCCAAATACCAAATTCAGAAATAGTAACACTAACAAACAATAGCTAATCTTTAGTTGAACACCAAATACCACATAAAACACTTAAAACACTGTTTTGAACCATCTTTCAGAACATTAGCAGTCCTAGTTCATTAATTAACCTAGCTATGTAATAGCGAACAAATTAAGACTATATAGGTTGTCCAAAGTGCAATTGCAAACCAAAATCGTATTTGAGACTATAACTAAGTTGTCCTAATGCACCAAACCAAATATACCTGTCCTAGTACAATGATTGTTATGCGGAATTTTATTGACAAATACCAGCAGCTACGGTTCGATTTAAAAACATGGGAAAGCCTTTACTTACCTCAGACAACTGCTTCCCAGGGTTAGAGTGATGATTTTGAGAATACAACGAGGGATTCCAAGTCGGCAAACTTCGTCGGAACTGAAAATCAGAAACAGGGGAAGAATTGGACGAACAAAAAATCAAGATAGTATTAGGTACGCTATACCGGGCTTTAGGACGAAGAGAAGAAGAGTTGGATCCCAAACGAACTCTTACCTGTAGCGGGGACTAATCGGCAGACGAAATAGACTCGCCGACGAATTTATTTCCAGTGTGGAATGCGGCCTGATGGTCCAATCGGCAGAGGGGAAAGAATGCGGGTGTCGGAGTGAATTGATTTGTCGATGGAATAAAGCCTAGTGATCGGCGGTGAAAAGGCGCCGAATAGGGTTTGTAATCGGCGGCCTGGTTTGGGGTGGATTATCAGATCGATTTGCTTGGGAGAATCGGCGGTTGGTCTTCAGGGGGTGGTGTACCTCGTAAGTGATAGGGGGTAGTTAGTTCATAGAAGAGTGAGGCGATCAGTCTAAGGAATGGGAAGGGAGGCGAGTTACGTACCGCGGAGCGTTTGTCCGCTGAGTAAAAGTGTTGTCCCCGGTTTATGGAGTGTACGGGGGGTATTTATAGTACCCCTGTCTTGGTCGCCAAGGTTGAATCCTGGCCACTCATTTGTAGTCTCCATAGGATGTCGACACGTGTCCGCCTTGTCTTGGAACCCTAAGAGCCGCCACGTTGGGCCGTCGCCTTGGGCCTTCTTTTACTTCTTGGGCTTGTTTGTCCGACCTACCCAAACTGTCGCCTAGGTCCAACCATCAGCCGATCGCTACGTGTGGGCCGCTGCCTGGGCCTTCAGGACGCTGGCGGGCCGGGCCCATCAATTGCCCCCAAGCCCTTAGCCGAGCTTCGCTTGGGTGAGGGGTTACTCACAGTCCGGATCGCCTATCCTGTGATCGCCGCAAGAGGGTCCATCAATTGCTCCCAAGCCCTTAGCCGAGCTTCGCTTGGGTGGGGGCTTCTAATCGCTTGCGTCATGTCGCTTTGTCGCCTCTGTTCTTCTTCATCGCCATGGCTTCTTGGTCTTTTTCTGACCATTTATGCTTTTCCCATTTTAATTCAGTCTATGAATCAGGTCGCCTCTATTTCACGTTTTATGTCGCCTCGAACCTATATCGCCGCCGCTGCCTGTGCCTATTTTTCATTGCACATGCGTCTCTTTATCTCCCAGGGTATCACGGTCTTTTACTCTCTAACATGCTGGAGAAGCTGGGGAAATCGGGGCATTTTGGTAATTGCCTAGAAGTCATCATTACCTTAGTTTTCCAGACGTCTCCTCAGCCACGCGTGCCTCCAATCAGCTGTCGCGACGGTTCATTCCCCCATACTTGCCGATACGATTACCTTCCTCTCTTAAACCCTAGCCTTTATAAACCCCCACTTCTCCACCTTCTTCCATTTTTCACACCCCCTTCTGCTCTCTTCTTCTTATGCTCAGCCGGCGCGCTGTCCTCCCTGTTTCAACCTCTCCTTGAACGGAAAACTACTCCTATTGTCCACTTCCCATTCTCAGATGTCCGGAGCTCCTCGTCGACCTCCCGGTACGTAACCTCCTTCCACATTTTCTGCTTCTATAAACGCTTTTCTTTCTTGTCGTGGCCTCTTCCTTTTCTTTCTTTCGTCAATATGAGTTCTTCAAACGATAGTCAGAACCAGAGTTACTCTTACCCTATGGGTTCTGATTCTTCCGCCTCTACCAGTAGTTCATCTCCTGGTCCTGCTCTTTCCAGTGATTCACCTGCTCCTTCAAACCCTCAATCTCCTACTGAGAACTCTTACTTCCCTTCCTTAGCTGATGTGGAAGACTACACTGATGACTCTCCCGCTCTACCTTTATGGGGCTCCCACCAAGTCGGCTTCCAAGTGCCCCTCAACCACTTCGAGATCGACCCCGAGAAGACCATTGATGAAGGCCCTTACGCCATAGGCAACTGGCGATCCATTTGGCAAAGATCGCCCTGTGACGAACGAAAGGTCGTTGGTCCTGGGTACTTTCCCTCGGGCACTGCTCAGAGAATCGCCCAAGTTCTGCCTTTATCTATGCTTCCCTCGTCCTGGAAGGTCGCAGTGGCATCCCGGCTTTCCCCATTGGCAACTGTCCCCCCGGATGGCATGGCATATGGACCGAGGCGTTCACTAACAGTCTTCGCCTTCCACCATCTCCGTTCGTAGCATCGCTTCTCGAGTGTTTCGGCGCGTCCCTTGGAGCTTTCAATGTGGGATGCTGGGCGTCCGCGTCGGCTTTTGAGTGTTCATGTATGGCCAAAGCTATCGCCCCGACCCTTCGCCTATTCCAGCTTATCCATTCTGCCAAGATGACTATGAATGGCATAAGCTTCTGTCGCGGCTCCGAGTACACTGAGAAGGGAACCTACTCCTCTCCTAAACCTCGCCCTCCCTGGTACCACTCCTTTTTTTACTTCCAAGCCAGTGACTCGGACCGCCCTTGGACCAGCTTCATTCCCTCCTCGTGGTCGACTGGCGACTTAAGTCACTTTAATGACGATCTCGATCCTACTCCCGCCGAGGTCCTTGCCCGAAGTCAAGTTCTTCGTGACTACCATCATTTGTCCACTCAAGCGGGACTACAGGCTTCTCAGGGGGGAATTGCGGAGGTATAAATATCATATGCTCAAGGATTGTCACTCTCCTGCTCCAGGCCTTAAGGAAAAAATTATTTTTTGAAAAAACTGTCTCACTCTTAGGATTTGTTGTCGCCGTTGTTCAATGATTGTCGGTGTCCCACTTCTCTCTTTTGCAGGTTTTACCAACCTTGCTGGGTTCCTCATTAGCACCACTGCTCGCTGACCTGTTGGCGAGACTCGCCCCGAAGTCTCCCTCGCTAATCCTCCTGTCCCTCTCCCCATGCTGTTTTGCCTTCCGCGCCTTGTCGCTCAGATGGGAAGGGTAAAAGAAAGAGGAAGGCGACTGAGGGCGACAAGGACCCTGCTCCCTTAAAGAAGAAGAAGTTTGGGGCCTCTAAACCCAAGAAGAAAGTTGGAGCGTCGTCGGGCCATCAGCCCCAGGCTCAGCCAACCTCGGTCGAGTTGTTGGGTCAACAACCCCTTGCTCAGCCATCCTCGATCGACCTGGATGAAGAGGAGGGTGAGCCTCTGATTCGCCGCTCCTGTCGTGCTTCCCTTTAGGACGAGAATAAGCCACCTCCTCAAGAGGCCATACAACAAGAAGCCGAGGGCGACCCGACTCCTACTGCTGTCGTCGCCGATAGTCCTAATGCTGCGCCAATCTCTTCTCCGCATGTCTCCGATCTTGCTGCTGATGAGTCAGAGTCAAAGTCATCGCCCGACTATGACCCTTGCCCCAGAGAACAGTCGCGAGATCAATCCCAGCCGCCCTCCATTGCCACGATCGCCCCCGTCGTGCTTCGTGGTCTGAGCGGGCGAATACTATCTTTGACCGACCTGCCCCTCCAAGGAGACGGGAGGATGAGGACCCTTCCGTTTCCCATACTTTGCTATCGTCCACCCTATGACTTCCCACATATCGCCCATGATGGCGCGTGATGTAGCAGAGGAGTTTTCCCGCGGAGTCTACCAAGGTGTGACCGATACTGGGGTGGGCTCGGAGGTGACAGATCTCCATGGGGCGACATCGATCCGAATGCTGCAGGTGAGCAAACCCACAAACTACCCTTGATATATATTAATCATAATATCACAGTGTTGCCTAACTGGGAAATGTGTAAACCTTGTAACCAGGCTTTTGCTGAGCTTGGCGATTTGTCATTCGCCTGCAAAAATCTTCAAGAGGAGAACTCGAAGCTGAAGGAAGATGTTGAGAATCTTCATTTGCTTCGTATGAGCCTTACTCGGCTTCATAATGAGGAGACGGTATGGGTCCTTGGTCTCTGCCTTTCCGTTGTGCTTGGCGTGGTAATTTATCGCTGATCCACCTTGTTTTTTTTACATAGCGTCGTGCCAACGTGGCGAGCATCGCTCTCTGCAACTTGAAGGGGAGTCTAGATGACCGAACCGCCCAAGTTGCCCGTCTTGAAGCTCAGCAACAACTCCTACAGGAGGAGTCTGATCATCTGAGAGAGAGCTTGGAAGCCTCCCGCGAAAAACTCTCTCGTCTCGAAACTGAGCTGACGGAGGCACAAGAGAAGGCTGCCAGCGTGGATGCGATTACCGAGGAGTGCGATAACGTGAAGGAACTGTTAATTGATTCCTTGGCGGCCCAGGCAGCGACTGATTTCGAGTTAGCTGCCCAGAAGGCACTATACACTGAATCCGTTGAGTCCCTTCACCCAAACTCTTGGTGAGAGTATTCGCGTGGTTATGCGTAGCTGTCGGAACAAATTTTTTAGAGTTTTCCATCCAAGAACTGGCCTGGCCGCAAGATGGTTCACACCCGTGCTGAAGGGTCTCAATCGCTACAACGCTGGAGTGCCCGACCCTGTCGATAATAACGAAGAGATCGCTTTCCGGGACGCCACTCGCTTGGAGCGGGAGGTGTCTGCTGAGGATGCAGAGTACGTAGCGACTGAACGTCGAAAGCGTGGCCTTCCTGCTTTGAACCCTGATGGTTCAGAAGTTCAACCCCAATCTTCTGAGGCGGCACCACCCTCCGGCGAACCGGGCTCCAGTTCTCAGCTCGCCAGACCTGCTGACAAGGGAAAAGGGGTTCCCCCTTTGAAAATGTTATCCACTATTGTTATCGTTCGTCGTTTTTCTCTTCTTTTTTTTTCTCTAAAACGTTTATATTTTCGCCGGCACCATGAATTATTATTGCTTCCCTACTTCTTGTTGTTTGTGGCGATTGTTTTCTCACGTGCTCCTCTTTTAACTTTCTCGGATAGTCTATCATTTGTGGCTAAGAATTCTTCCTTTGGCGATCGTCGCGCCCATGGGTCCTATATAGTGATTTCAACGCCCTTAGGTCTTAAATGATGATTTCGATGCCTGTAGGTCTTACACGACGAATTTTAATGCCTGTAGGTCTTATATAGCGATTTCAATGCCATTAGGTCTTATATGATGATTTTGATGCCCGTAGGTCTTACACGGCGACTTTTAATGCCCGTAGGTCTTACATAGCGATTTCAAATGATGATTTTGAGGCCCGTAGGTCTTACACGGCGACTTTATGCCCGTAGGTCTTATATGATAACCTTTTAAACTATGCAAAGCACTTTTGAGATTAAATTTTGACACTTGGTCATTTCATTAAAACTGGCATCGCTTACAGGGCCTTTTTAAATCGTAATACCGCCTAAGATGCATGGAGTTTCATGTTTTGGGGATCTTTGTACCGTCTAACTCTGCAGCTTGAAGGTATTGGCCCCCACCACTCGCCGTACTCTGTACGGACCTTCCCAACCGGGATTGAGCTTGGCTGCCCCGATCGCTGGTCTGAAGATTTTTCGCAGCACTAAATCATTGAGCGTGATGTGATGTGTCCGGAGTTTCAGATTGTATCGCCTAGCCAGCTGTTCCTTCTCCGCGATCAGTCGCATCTACGCCTTTTCTCTTCTTTCCTCAATCATGTCCACATTGAGCATTAATTCTCGTTCGTTTACTTCGTCCATGTATTCCTGGATTCGTATGGATAAGATTGAAATTTCCATCGGAGGACCGCCTCGGTTCCGTATGTTAATGTATAGGGGAGTCTCGCCTGTCGCCGTTTTGTAAGCCGTTCGGTGAGCCCATAGGACGTGGTCAAGCTCTTCGACCCACACACCTTTACATCCATCTACTCTTTTTGTAAAAAAGTAAATTTTTAAGTGGAAGATCGAGTTTTCAAAAAAAAAAGCAATAAAAGAAAATGAAGAGGATGATTATTATAAATTATGGAGTAATTAAACTGAGTTGAATAAATATAGATTTATCATTTATCCGTGTCTACAATAAAATGCCATATATTTTAGCCAAACATTTAAATTACCTCAAAATAAATATTTCAAATATACAAAATAAGAATTAACATCAATAAATAAAAATAACAATTTTACTTTTCTTATTGGACAACCAAAGTTATGGGAGCTAGAAATAAAATGAGGCTAATTTATGTCATTATATATAGAATTATGGTCAATTAGAGAGGTTTTGAACAATATAGATTAAAGTTTAATTTATTTTAAAATATCATCTTCTTGTGTACGATAATAATGAAATACTACTTAATACTATAGGTGCGACAAACTATAGGTAGGTCATGCTCAAACAATACTACAATCATATTTGAATAAGTAAGGTTTAAAAAGTAAAGATTTTGTATGTCCTTTTTCTATAGTTTTTTGGTCAAAACATGGTGTGGGAATTTTAATGTTTGCCTTAAGTTGAAGCAAAATTTCAAAGACGATGATGAATTTACTTAAAGATAAGAATAGTGATAAAAGTAAACCTAATACTTACGAAAAATGATAAACCAAATAAATAATATTTAATTATTTTCACTGAAATACTAAAAAGAAAATTTAATTTTTTTATCATAGATTTTGACATTTAGTAAATTTTAAATCAAATTAGGATCCCACAAAACGTGGGTAGTGAGTAGTGGGAATGAGAATTTTTTAAATAATAATGATTAATAACGGCTGTTAACAAACTTTTATGTTATTATTTCATTTTCAATTTGTTTAAATAAAATTAATTAAATAGAGCATTGTGATTGGTGGAATAGCTAGAATTAATGAGAGGGCTTTAAAATGAGGTGGTCTTTTATTTTGCTTTATATATTATAGTAGATAGAAGTAGATTAAATACCTTCCAAATTCCAACTAATTGCACTAACCAAACTGCACACCAGCCACTTTGTTTGAAAAGTAATAAGAAGAAAAACATTCAAATTTTCTCTTTGATGTGTAAATACAAACAGGTCGGAGCGGAGGAGGGCTCCTGGGGCAGGGGAGGCCTCCGCCTCGATTCCTCTTCTTCTCGGAAGTTTCCGCCCTTCAGGGTTCCATTATTCTAGAGGTTGGGATCTTTCCCAACCTGAGTTTGACAAGCCCATCTTCTAGACGGTGCTTACTAGGGATCTTAATCCCTGATTAACAATAGAGGAAGTTTCTTCCTGAGGTATATAAGAGAGATTGTGATCCCGGAACTGTGAAAACTTGTCTCGTTGTTGACGAGATAATTAAAGGTTCAACATCCCTACTAAATAATCGAGAAAGTTCTGCCTGAATACACTTGATTTGTGTAAACGTCAGAAAATGAAAAAATAGTCGAGAAATGCTCTACCTGAAAATGGAGAATTAACGATTGTATTTTCATCTCAGACGATCAATAGCGTTGAAAACCTTGGAAATGTGATCTGTTATTGGCTCCCCTGATTACCTATAGCCTCTCAAGCTTCTTCCTGCCTAGTTACCAGGAGCTTGATCTGGTAATAGTATAGAAACCTTCAAGGTGTTTTTCTGGGCTTGAGAATAGAGAAGGATTGGTATAGGTTCTCCTTTTTTAGCTTTGCAAATAGAGGATCTAGTCATACTTTCAAGGATTTGGTTCCTAGCTTGAAAAGCTGTCGGTCCTATCTTCTCTCCGGGTGCTTTTCAGTGGTGTTTCATCACAGGCGGCATCGCAAGAACTCCGATGAGACCGCCTTTTTGGCAAACAGGATTTATGCCGTAATCTCACCGACGACAACCTGAATTTTCCGGCGAGACCGCCTTTATGGCAAACCGAAATTTGTGCCAATAATTAATAAAATATTCATTGGTCAGATTGAAATTATCGCCCTTCCTGTTGCGGTTTATTTTGCATTACAGGATTTGAGCCTTTGATTTGGTAACTGTTATAATTATCATTCAATCTTGATAGACTATAGAATCTAATCAGCCTAAGATTAATAACAGTTGTCACAATCTTTCACGATAGCTTTAAGATTGCATGGAATGGACTTTTCTTTCTCTTTGGGTTAGTAATTATTGGTTTAAGGATTTTAGTGATTGGTTGTGGTAAGGAATATCAATTTATTGAAAATTTATTTATTTATTTTCCATGGGTCCCTATTAGATCTCGCTTTCAGATCAATCGAAAACTCAATCTCAATTCTTTCTTAGACCCTTTTACCATTGGATGTCTTGCGGTTAGTGTAGCTCTCTTTTGGTGTTTCGAAACGAATCTAATAGGCATAGTGGTAGAAGGTGATGCAGAAACAGGCTAAAAATAAATAGCACAAGGCAAAGTCTTACATTCCTTAGTTAGGACAATTATTCATGAAATAAGACAATTGATTAATGAGTTAGTCTACGTAGAATATAAGGCTATTCCGAGACAGGGTAGGCACAGAGGTTAAAAATAAAATTGCACATGGTAAAACCCTTCACTCCTCAACTGGAGCAATTATTAATGAAATTAGACGGTTGATTAATGACTTTGATTTCGTAGAATACAAAACTATTCCAATGACTAATAATATTATAGCACACAACCTTGCCAAAGAGGCTTTGTCTTACCTCCCAAATTCTTTAGGTCTAATTAATTTGAGACCCTTAGGTTAACGTAACAGTTGGTGGATAAATTTCCACCCCTACCCCCAACCCCCAACCCTTCTTTTTTTTCTTTTCTTTTTTAGCTCCTAGGATGGTTCACGGTCTACGATGTCTCTTTTGGAGATATCCTAAAAAAAAAAAAAATACAAACAGGTTACTACGTCCACCAAATAAATAAAATAAATTTCATCTCGGATGAGGAACAACACAATACCATACACCAAACAGAAGTAAATGATGAATGCAGAGAAGAAAGAAGGTAACCAAAGATGCTTCTGGGTATCTAAATGAATTGTTCTTACAACAGTGGACCCAAATGTGGTGTAACAGTTACAATGTGAGCAAAAACTTAATGGATTTAGTATTTTAGTTTATTAGTTATGGATTTTATTTTTTAATAATAATAATAAATTTAATAGTTCGGGCCAAACGGGCTTAATGGCTACCCCGGGTATTACCCATTCGGGTAGTGGGTACCCATATGTCTCAAAAGCCATCCCGTAGTCCGAACCCATTCGGGTAATGGGTACCCACTACCCATTAAGAAATGGGTCGGGCTCGCGGGTACCCACTACCCGGCGGGCCAACTTTCAGCCCTAATTACTATTTGTATATAATATTCCAGATCTAATGTGCAATATTCGTGTTAACAACCAAGCAGAGCATGAAAATTGTTGTCATCCTAGTAGAATAGATTACCACATATGTTCATACCTAATTCCAGATTGCCCACTCACAATCTCATTTTAGTTGATTTCCATTGAACATGCAAATACATAAGCTACAAGAAAATAATAAACTTAGTCTGTATGTAAAAGTAGCATCAAGTTGGTGGACTACATAGATCACACAAACACACTTGCGGCACCAACAAAATTGCAAACATGAACACATAGATTCACCAAAATTGCAGCATCAACAAACTGAAAAATTCAATTAAAACAGGGTACTACTATATATAAAATCAAAATAGGACTTACCTTACAGAAATTGTCTCACTTTTGTCGTGTAGGGGTCGTAATAGGTTATGTTTCTTCAAGAAACGCTGGTGGAAATCGGCAATAGGGGAATTGACAATCCTCTCTATTTATTCGTGTAGGGGTCTCTGGTTTATTGTGGAAGCAGCAATGGGGTTGGGGTAACAACGTTGAGAGGGAAATCTACGGTGGGGAAGGGGGGGGGGGGGGAATGACATTGGGTTCAAGGGGGAATGGCGGTGAGACGTACTCCGATGAGAGGGGACCATAGGTTGGGGAAATTGGCGGTAAACTTCAAAAAAATGAAGCATTTAACGGCGGCATAATTGAATTTAACAGTGGCCTCTATTAAATTGTCCAATGTGAAATTGTAATAATAGTGGCAAAAAGTGGGCCGCGGTTAAATCTAATATTTTTAACAGCGGCTTTAGGCCGCTGTTAAATTAGTTCGTCGATTAAAAGTAAAAGTCGGATGCTCTAGTTCCCTCTCAACCCACAACACAAACAATTAATCGTCATCCTCTGTGCTCTGTCTATTCAAACAATCAACACAAACAATAACTCTAGAAGAAGAAAAAAAATCTCCAAATAAAATTAATACAAAGAAGAAAAGAAGAAGCTAATATGTTACAAAAGAAGAAAAGCCCCAAAATTAATCTCCATCGTCGAATCATCTGCTCAACTCCCGCCTCTGCTTCATCGCCACAGGCTGTTAAACTTCAGGCTGTCGAATCATCTGTGACTTCTATTAAACCTTCAGGTGGCCGCTTGTTAAACCTTCGTCGTTAAATGGTCCATTTTTGTAGTGGGTGGGGGCGGAGAACAATAGTGGGGTGAGAGGTTTTGCCGTGAGAGGGAAACAACGTTGGGTGAAATCAGCGTATGGGAGAAATCGACGGTTGGGTGAGAGGAGAATAGCGGTGAGATGGTTCAAGGAAAAAGAGGAACGGCGGTGGAGGTGGGGAAATCGCTAGGTGGGGTGTAAAATGAAAAAGGGTTTTTTGTCGGTTTATTTTCCTTAGCTATTTTAGGATTAGGTTTTTTTTTTCTCTTACCTCAATTAATTGAATTGAATCTCAGCTGTTAGTTTAGATGTAACAAGTACTATTCATTTGGTCTACTAGACCCAATAAGGGGCTTGGTCCCCGTATAGGATCCCCAACCCAAAATAATAAAATACAAAAAATCACACCTATCTTTCTCCCTTCCCTTTCCTGATATAGGTCCTTCACTCCCTGCCGCCTTTCGATCAGAGGTTCCCTATCCCAATACAAGCTTTTCACCTTCCGATCAAGAGCCTACCGCCACCAAACCGAGGCTAGGGATCCAGCTCCAACCCTTTCCAAGGGTTGGAAGTGTTCCAACCTTTTCTCAACCATTAGATCACTCTTTGATCCTTTGACCAATCTAATGGTCCAGATTTGTTAGGGGTATTTAAGACTTTACACTTGATTTAATTATTATATTTAATTTAAATATTTTATATTATTATTTATTTAAATATATTATATTTGATATTTAAATATCTAGACTCCATTCTCAACCACTGTTGCGCTGGCACCGTCGCCGACAAATTTTCCGGCGAGCGGCCGTGGTCGCCGGCGAGACTCCGACAAATTTTTTTTTTTCAAATTTTGTTTTCCATTAAAAAAAACTAGTTAACAGTGTTTTTTTAACTGATAACAAGTTAACATGGTTTTTACCTGATAACTTGTTACCAGATTTTTACCTAATAACTAGTTAACAATATTTTTTATTGATAACTAGTTAACATGGTTTTTAAACTGATAACTAGTGAACAATATTTTTTATTAGGTAACAATGTTTTTTTATTGATAACTAGATAACATCTTTTTTTTTAATTAGTTAACTAGATAACACCTTTTTTAAAATTAGTTAACTAGTTAACACCTTTTTTTGTTGTTAACTAGTTAGTGTTTTTTTAACTGATAACAAGTTAATATGGTTTTTAACTGATAACTAGTTAACATCGTTTTTTGTTTGATAACTTATTACCAGATTTTAACCTGATAACTAGTTAACGAATAATCATATAATTAAAAGCACGGAAATTAAAATTGAAACTGAAAACAGATTGAGAGATTGGTTGATTAAAACAAAGATGACAAACAAACTTAGACTTTGAATCCCCCTTCGTTCACCAGAGCATTGACAATCAACAGATCAGCGGATTTCGATTCTTGTTCAATCAATTCTAAGACACCACCATAACTCCTTACCCTTAGGTTTAAGACTGGCGAACGTTCGCTCTATTCGATCTAGCTACCAAATTAATTAGACGCCCGGGTACGGTCGCCTCTCGCAACGACTTAACTTAACTAGTGCAATTACTAATGATTTATGAGTTACTCTTGCAGTGGATTAACCCTAATTGGTTCCTACGAAAGGCACACTCCAATGATTAGGTTAATTTTTCGATTTGATGTTTTAAAGTAAGGCGAGTGTTCGCTTTTATCCTTAGCTTAACCAGAATCTAATCTAGGTGATCAATCCAGACAAGAAACATGAACAATGAAGAACAAATCAAAACATGAAAGAGAAACTGATTGAACTTTGAATCTAATCACCGCCGATCCGTGACCGCTTTAAAAGCCCTGGGTCACTTAGGGTTCATCTAGTCTAAGCTCTAAAAGTTCAGCTACTCATGTTTTTCACAAAAGAATCAAAGACAAAGATAGAGGTTCATCATACGGAGGAAGAACAGAAAAGGATCTGAAAAACCTAATTATGACGACTCCGGCAGAACTTCGATCTTCCAGTAAACTGCAATCCTAGCTCCGAGTCTTCGAGATGGGAAGGGATGTTTTCACGATCTCTTCCTGGCCGCTCTTCGAACTCTAAACTCGCTCTTGAACTCTTGAGAGTTAAGAGAATTTCGGTATTAGTTGGTAATTTTGAAACTCCAAAATATGTGGTATGTTATGAGGTATATTTATTTTGGCCGCCGGTTAAGTATTTATACTTAACCCTAATACCGCCGGTTTTTCTCTAGGATTTTCGGCGAAAATATGAAGGAATTTCGCCGAAAATTCATTTGTAAATGGGTTGTCCGCCGGCTGTTTTCTTCTATGTTTTTCGGACGCCGGGTTCTCGGCGAAAACTCCAAGTTTTCGCCGAAAAAACTTTCCTTGGTTGAGCTCAGTCGATTTGTTCATGTATTTTTCGCCGAAAACCTTAGGTGTTTCGGTAAAATCTTCAGTGTAAACTGGGGCAGAATTAGGTTCGACTCGATTGGCTCCTTGGATCGATTCTGGTGCGATTCCTCGAGATTCCAATGCCTTAGACACGTCTTGGCTACTAATTTGACGGCAAAATCTGTGCTAACATAGAAACACTAGAAAACCATCAAATAGACCCGAAACGGGCCAAAGTAACACAAATGGCACGAGATATAGACGATTGATTGAATATTCCGCTATTCTAACCCTAAAAACCATGTCTTAAGCAAGGAAATGTCGCTTAAATGAGGCTGATATCGTCATCAAAATACCCCACACTTAAGCTTTTGCTTGTCCTCAAGCAAACTGAATAGAAAAGCTCATGTTCACAAATGATAAGATCAATTAAATTGGAGCTCAATCAACACAATGAATTATTAGACAGATAATTCCTAGAACAAAAAACCTAACATGCATACTGATCAGCCAAACAACCTGGTCTCACTAATAACTGCACACGACAAGTAGTAGAAACCAATTATGCATGAATTTGACCTGACCGACCAGACTCCTCACACAGGAAATTATAGTACAATGGGAACTCTCACTCTCTGCGTTTAAGGACGTGTTTGTGCTCTCAATCATTTTCTGTTACTGAATTCTGTCATAAGTTTGCAATTCGACCACATCTCCACCACTGTGACAACACGAGTAACTAGTCAAGAACGACTTCCCTGCTAGGACTGTAACGAATTCTATACTACAAGGGTTTATGATGCGTGGATGATGGGAATGTATGATGATGGCTTTGGTGCGGTGTAGCTTTCGACCAACTTCCCTCGAATCTAGCTTATGGCTTCTACCGTCTAACCAGACACGGGTGGAATAGTGAACGCTCGTCCTATGATACCCTCAAGTAACCTAGCATTTTTATTTTTTTTAAACATTTTTTTTTTTTACTTTTCTTTTTGACTTCGTTCTTCCACTTGTAGGGAGAAGAACGTTTTATTTGAACTAAAAACTTAAAATTTTCTGATTTTTTTTTTGCTTTTCCCTTTTTTTTCACGAAATTTGCTTCTTTTCTTCTATATATTTTTTTTTGTGCCGATTCTTTCTTTTAATTGCTAGAGGGGTTTACATGTTCGGACAATAATAGCTAAGACCACCTGTTTAATTTGGGTATAGGCAGGTTACCACAACCGACTTCCGGTAGGTCAATCTAGAGCTACAACCACAGGGGATTAACGGGGAATGAAAGAATGGGAAATGGCTAGTAATGTATTATCGAACGAAAGAACAGGCCAAGCTCAAGGGTTTAAACCTAATGGATTTATCATTTGGTAGGCTATCTGGCTTAGTAGCTGAATCTAGGTGCCCCTATCATTCTAGAACTCGTGTCAAACGTGTGGTCTCGAGTAGGTCTCATGCAAATTCTAACTCATTAAGCAAACAGAAAACCACTCAAAACAGACTTGAAATTGCAAGTTACGTGCAATGGATCAAAAGCTCACAGTTGGTTTGCTAGTCGGATTCGGTCATTTTCATGCAACAAGACTACAAACGACCCAAATGTGATTTTAAAAATTTTGTTCTGACCAGGCAATTTAGCATCAAAAATATACACGTTGGTTCTCAAGTTCTAGGTTAAGCAATCTAAGCATCATTATGAAGGATTGAACAACAACTTAACATCAAAAATCAAAAAAATGAGCCATTCTAATGCTTTGAGAGACTGGACAGGGATCACGAGGCACACAAAAATACAATCAAGGGCAATCAAGTTCATGCAAGGTTCTCTAGCATCCTACCCCACACTTAAATCGGATTGTGTCCTAAAAGTACTAATTCTAGAGTTCAGAGTGAAGTAGAAGAACCTGGACCGAGATGGTTGGTGTAGGGGATGAGCACGGATCCTCGGAGCAGAGGGAATCTACCAAAGCGAAGCAAAGAGAATCTCCCCAATTGTTTGCAAAACAAAAACAAAAGAAACATAAAAAGGAAACCGGGACAAGTGTCCCGGATCCACACAGAAAAAGTTGGATCGAAATCCAAAAGAAGAAATAAAAAGAAAGGACAAAGAAAAGGACACCACCTGATCATGGCTGGTCAGGGGTGTCGGGGGGTGGAAAGTGAAGGAAATCGCCGAGCTGACGTTGCCACGCCAATTGTGCCTCATACCCCTCTGTCAGCGCGGCGCATGTGTTGCTGCCTAATAGTCCATCTCGCCTCTTGAGTGGCGTTGTCAGTGATGCGCCACTCCTGTAGACGCTCATACAGCTCTCCAACATCTGCGGGGGGCGGTCGATGCTGCTGGTGAGGCGCCTGGTATGGCTCTGGAATGGGCGACGGCGACTGGCGTGCATACTCTGCTGATGCTGTGGCGAGGGTATATGATTTATGGTATCTCACCTCTGGCTGGAGCTGCTGCTCCTTAGCATCATCTTCTTCCTCCGACTCTTCCATATGCTGGAGGGGGGGAAACTCCTGCTACCTGGGGACTGAGGTCCAGCTCGAGGTCATATTCGACTGCCAAATCACATCCGACGATCCGTACTCTGCGTCGTGGGATGTTCGGGCCACATTCTTGGCTGAGACCAAAGGAGATGATGAGCCGGCCGACAAAGTTGCCTCCCAGGAGTGAGCGGTGGCCTCGACCTCTGAGTCTTCTGGCGGAATAAGCTGCAAGCACCCATCCGGGATGAAGAGGATAACTCTCCCAGATGGTGCGGTGAAGAAGAAGCTCCTCTCGACTGATATGGTGGCGGTCCTTCTTTGGAGCATACAAAAGAGAACGACGCCAAACCATGTGAATGAATTTATAGAGAGGGTGAGAGAGAGACTTAAAATGAATTATGCTTCGTGATTTATTGCCGGCACTCCAGTTATGTGGCTCCAGAGCGCGTCGTACTCCTCTCCGTCCCCAAATCGTTGTTCCCCCAACCGAGGTGATGACCATCGTAGTGCTCGTGGGGAATCCGAGACGAGCTGCAAACTCATCATATGTGAGTGTCCTGTACACTCCGCCCAGATAAAGGTGACAACCTTCTTGTGCTGCTGCTGCTTTTGTGCTCATCCAAATCGAACGTCGCCCAAAACTCCTGGAGAGCGACGTCTGGGGAAGTCAGCGGCTAATGTGGTCAGCTCCAGCAGTCCAGCATGTGTCAGTGCATCGAGCACGTTCCGGTGCCAGTCCTCATCGTGATCGAAGAGTGACTCCATGGATAGTGGGCGAACACCAGCTCCAGGAATATGCTCGAGCCGCTGGTAGCGCTCGAAGTAGTACTGGGGTAGGCGAGCAACAGTGCGTTGGTACCCAACACGGCTAGGGAAAGCTGGTGGAGGGCCCTGGACGGCGGGTGTGACGGGAGCGGGACTCGGGAGCTGGAGGCGGTATTAAGTCTCTGTTTGGTCCTGCGCTCATGAGTTACATTCCTAAGCAAGAAAACAAACCATATTAGTCAAACTAAAACCTACCCCACACTTAGTAGAAAAACTCAATTTCACAAAGAAACGAGGAAGAGTGGGGTAAGCAAAGTAGATTAACCAGTAATCAAAAAACAATTAAAACACATGCTTAGGACAGCCAGAATGGAATCATCATGATCAGAGTTCGGAAGTCAAACCGACGTTCAGAAAGTCAACATAATAGTACATTGAACCCTAATCATGGCAATACTAGCACAAAGCGGGAAATGACGGCATAATGAATAACTCAGATGGCAAGCACAATAATACGAACGTGAATGAACACATATGGCAGCCAAATGAACATAGACAAGTCAAGGTCAAACCGACATTTCTCATAAGTCAATACCGCAAAGAATAGGTCTTTAAGCATAGCAACACATGATCAATCGACATTATAATTCATCACAATTCTCCCTAAGCATGCTAATTCAGTCCAAAGAGTTCAGCTAACCTAGTTCACATGAAATCAGTCGGCACGCAAATCGAGGCAAACCGAAAAGTCAACCCTGACGAAATTCAGCATTCATCATGTCAAAAGATTCGGAATGAAAGTTCTACAACTTACCTTGAAGCCATGAGTGCTGAAAATGAACGGAGAGAGAGAAATCGGTGAAAAACTCGAAAAACTAGGGTTTGGGTTAACTAGAGCTCTAGAGCTTTGATTCGGACGATCTACGTCTCAAAATGATCGGCTAAGGAAGGGTAGTAGGGCGGCGGCGGTCGGCGACGGTGGCGGCGGGTGGTTTGGTTGGCGGCAGCGAAGGGAAGGCGGCGGTCGGTGATTTTGAAAACAAAGGGGAGGTTTTCAGCTATTTTCGAAAAAATGAAAGAAGAGAGAGAGAGGGTGAGTGACCGGATTTAAAAGGGAAAAGCTGTTGTTTTTCACTCAAGTTTTCGGCGAAAATATGTGCAATTTTTCGCCGAAAACTCAAGGCAAAATGGTCTGCCAGTTTTCAAAAATATTTTCGCCAAAAACTCTAGTTAAAATTGTCTGGAAAACACAGTGGGATTTCAAAGGAAGTTTTCGCCGAAAATATGGGGCATTTTCGCCGAAAATTTTGACCTGTATGATTGAAAATATTTTCGCAATCCCGAAAAACTTTAGAAAATCACAGTTAAATTCACAAAAATCGGAACAACCTCAAACAACTTGCGAAAGACACTATGACACACAGACTACACATGAAAAATAAGAAATCAAACAAACTGACACTTTTGGCTCCCCCAAACCGACTCTAAAACACTAAGGTTGACACAAATGAAAAACTGACTCCAGCCGTGGGTTGCCTCCCACGAAGCGCTCTTTTATTAACGTCCTTGAGCTGGTCGCTACCTGGACTGTATTAGGATACATCCCAACTCAGGTTCTCCTTAATGCTAGCATCGGAGTTCATGAAGTAGTGCTTCGGGGTATCTCCGTTAAGCATAAATTTCTTCTCGTTAGCGTGTATGAGCTTGGTACGTCCGTCGGGAAGGTGCTCAGTGATCTTGAACGGACCAAAGAGCTCTGTCAAGGGATCATCTTCTACGAGGAAGATGGTGGAAGGGATGAGAATGATTGACTTCGTCTTCTCTTTATCCTCCGGCTTTGTATCACCAGGATCGGTGATCGTAGTATTTCCTTAGGAGATGCTTTCGGCTTCTCCCTCAATACTTGTTCTGGCGCCGGTATCTCGGAACGAATTGGCGGTGCAGCTGGCTCGGATGAAGGTGGCAGCACAACTGGTCTCCAGACCATTTGAGTCTTCGTCTTCTTGTTCTTCCCCCGGGGCCTGCTAGGTTTCTTACTTGGCGGTGAAGAAGAGGCTTTCAGTTCCTTCTTCTTTGGCGGCTTCTGAACAGCAGATTTTGGCTTCTGCTTCATAACCTATTCAACATCTGCAGCAAAAAACTGATCTAGAAACACTGGAAGGGACATCAGTAACAGAGTTGACCGAAGTCAACTCCACAGTTTCAACAGCTAGACAGTGAGATTCTTCATTCCTAGGAGCATATTTCATACCGTCCTTAAGATGGAATGTTATCGTTTCCTTCCCAACCCTCAAAGTCAAAGAACCATTCGGAACATTGATTTGCATTCTGGATGTTGCCATGAAAGGTCGACCTATAAGAATGGTAGAATCGTCTTCACTAGTATCAATGATCACATAGTCAGCTAAGAACGTGAAAGGACCACATTTAGTAACAACGTCTTTTATCTCTCCTCTAGGGGTTTTCAACGATCTATCAGCAAAGACAAGTTGTATGCTAGTCGGTTTAAGTTCTCCTAGATTCAATTTCTCATATAGACTCATAGGCATAACATTAACAGACGCACCCAGATCAACCAAACAACGTTCTATCTCAATATCATTAATGACAAGAGGTAAAGTGAAAGAACCAGGATTAGAGCACTTAGCTGGATATGGAGAGGGAGGATTCTTGCAACAGAAAGAAGGATATCCTTCTTTATTTCCCTTCATGCCAGTCTCGATCCTTGCATTTGGTAGCAATGCTCTTGGAAAAGGAGGCTTCACATAGTACGGAGCAAGAGGAGGATCATACTCCTTAGGCGCCACTTTTGTGCTTCCTTCTTCTCTGGAGTTTTCAGGGATCCTGCATAAATCAGAAGAAGCATTAGTAGATGAGCTTGTAAAATCTTGAACAGTTACCATTTTGGCTTGCTCCTTTCTCAGATTCGGCTCTGTCTGGCTCGGAAGTTGGCCAAATAGTCGACCATATGCTAGCATGCTCGAGATGTGGTTCACAGCCTGCTCAATTCTTTGACCGGATGCGATCTGTTCTTGATTAAGAAGAGCTTGAGCCTTGAACTGACTGTCGTGATCATCAAGTCTGGTAATGATCTGACTGAGCTTCTTGTCAAGGTCACTGACGTTATTCTCCCTCTGATGTTGCTGCCCTGTGTAGGTATTATTCAAATATTGATTCTGGCGATTGCCAGGAGTAGTTCCATAGTTACCCGGATTGCGGTGCGGCGGCTGATAGACACCTGTCGGCGGATGGTTCGGCTTCTGAACCTGAGCTGGACCAGCTGGTTGGTTATTCTGGTTTTGGTGTATGGTTGGCGCCAGTGTTGTAGGGAGGTCTGTCTTGATAATTCCCTTGCTGCCTGAAGTTGCGGTAGCCAATATAACCATTCTGATTGTTGTTGAAGCCTTGTTGAACAAAATTGACTTCTTCGACAGACCAGACTTCTGTCTTACCAAAATTCTGGCATCGGCTCCATTATGCGCACAAGCTCCACACCATTCGCAATCAGCAACATAGACAGAGGCTGCTGGCGGTTTGATTGGTGTGGTAGACTTCTTCAGATGCTTCTCCACTTCTGCCTTGATAGTAGCTTCGAGATCGAGCTTGCTTCTTGATCCTTCAAATTGTCGTTCCCAATTCCTTGACTTAGAAGCACAGTTCGCGAAATGAAGAAGAGCAGCTTCAGGTGTAAGCGTAGTGCAATCCCCTTCAGCTAGGGAATTGACCCACTTGGCAGATTCTTCTCGAAGACCTCGAGCAAAGATTTCAGCTAACTGCCTCTGCTCGAAACCGTGATGAGGACAGTTGTAGAGAAGTTCTTGGAATTGATCCAAGTATCATATAAGCTTACACTTTCCTTCTGAGAGAATCTGGCGATGTTGTCCTTGATAGCTGTTGTTCTGGCAAGAGGGAAGTACTCTTCGATGAAGTCCTGAGCAAGAGTATCCCAATGAGTGTAGTAGCCAGGTGGTTTGCCAGTAAGCCACCTCTTAGCTGCACCTTTCAGCGAGAACGGGGAAAGCTCTCAAGCAAAGAGTGTTCTTGTCGAGATTTCCGTTCTTAAAAGTGCTGCAGAGATCAAGGAAATCCGTCAGGTGTGTGCACGGATTGTCTAGTGGCCTGCCTTCAAACTGTAATCCTTAGAGATCATAGTCAAGAATGGAATCTTGATCTCATAGTCAGGATCTTCTTCAACGCGCGGCACGGCAATGGAAGATCGAACGCTAGTCGAGCTCGGCTTGTTGTAGTCTGCTAGACTATTCTGTGCAATTGGTGGTGGTGGTGGTGGTAAATCACCGCCTGGTGGTGGGTGGTAACTGATCATCCATGGTAGGAGATGGAGGAGGTGAAAGTGACTCGGTGTATGAAACGAATGAAGATGGACGGTGAAGATGAAGATGAGGAACTCTCCTTCAGTTCCTTGATCTTGATTGGAGTGACGGTTGGAAGTGGATTGATTGTGCCTCACCTTAGAATCTGTGATTGTCGAGGTGGAGCAAAAATGCCTGGTCTCCTTATGCTCTTAGCCTTGTCGGTTTGAGAGCGAGTCCAAGGGCGGCGATGCATACACCTGTGAACAACCTACAAATAAAAAAAACCAGTGTAAAATCGAAGTGGATGGCAAAAATGAAAGATGGAAAGTAGAAGAATAAAATGCCAGTTCTTCTTTTGAACCATCAAAAGAAGTCCCCGGCAACAGCGCCAATTTGGTGAACCTGTCGTTGAGCGGGTTCAAGCAAATAACTACTAAGCTAGAAAGCTAGGGTAGATCGTATTCCACGGGTCTTCTAATGATCGATTACTCAAAGAAGCTGACAAATTACTCAGGTTAAACACTTTGTATGTGGTGTGAGTTCCACGACTTCTAATTCTAAGAAAAGCACAAAAATTAAAAATTGAAACTGAAAACAGATTGAGGATTGGTTGATTAAGACAAAGATGACAAACAAACTTAGACTTGAATCCCCCTTCGTTCACCAAAGCATTGGAAATCAACAGATCAGCGGATTTCGATTCTTGTTCAATCAATTCTAAGACACCACCATAACTCCTTACCCTTAGGTTTAAGACTGGCGAACGTTCGCTCTATCCGATCTAGCTACCAAGATTAATTAGTCGCCCGGGTACGGTCGCCTCTCGCAACGACTTAACTTAACTGGTGCAATTACTAATGATTTATAAGTTACTCCTGCAGTGGATTAACCCTAATTGGTTCCTATGAAATGCACACTCCATGATTAGGGGGCCGTTTGGTTGATGGAATTGGGTCTGGGAATTGAGACCCAATTCCCGGTCCATTGGGAATTGACTCAAATATTTGCACTACAATTCTCATTGGGCCGGGAATTGAAATCCAATTCCCAAACCCAATTCCATCAACCAAACCACCCTAGGTTAATTGTTCGATTTGATGTTTTAAAGTAAGGCGACCGTTCGCTTCTATCCTTAGCTTAACCAGAATCTAATCTATGTGATCAATCCAGACAAGAAACATGAACAATGAAGAACATATCAAACATGAAAGAGAAACTGATTGAACTTTGAATCTAATCACCGCCGATCCGTGACCGCTTTAAGCTCTGGGTCACTTAGGGTTCATCTAGTCTAAGCTCTAAGAGTTTAGCTACTCATGTTTTTTCACAAAAGAATCAAAGACAAAGATAGAGTTCATCATACGGAGGAAGAACAGAAAAGGATCTGAAAAACCTAATTAAGACGACTTCGGCAGAACTTTGATCTTCCCGGTAAACTGCAATCCTAGCTCCGAGTCTTCGAGATGGAAGGGATGGTGTCACGATCTCTTCCTGGCTCTTCGAACTCTAACTCCGCTCTTGAACTCTTGAGAGTTCTGAGAATTTTTGTATTAGTTGGTAATTTGATCTCCAAATATGTGGTATTTATGAGGTATATTTTATTTTGGCCGCCGGTTAAGTATTTATACTTAACCCTAATACCGCTGGTTTTTCTCTAGGATTTTCGGCAAAAATATGAAGGAATTTTCGCCAAAAATTCCTTTGTAAAATGGGTTGCCCGCCGGCTGTTTTCTCCTGTATTTTTCGGACGCCGGTTCTCGGCGAAAACTCCAAGTTTTCACCGAAAACTTTCATTGGTTGAGCTCAGTCGATTTGTTTCATGTATTTTCGGCGAAAACCTTAGGTGTTTTCGACGAAATCTTCAGTGTAAACCGGGGGGCAGAATTAGGTTCGACTCGATTGGCTCCTTGGATCGATTCTGGTGCGATTCATCGAGATTCCAACGCCTTAGACACGTCCTTGACTACTAATTTGACGGCAAAAAACCTGTGCTAACATAGAAACACTAGAAAACCATCAAATAGACCCGAAACGGGCCAAAGTAACACAAATGGCACGGATAGAGCGATTGATTGAATATTCGCTATTCTACCCTAAAAACCATGTCTTAAGCAAGGAAATGTCGCTTAAATGAGGCTGATATTCACGTCAAATCGAGTGTCATCAAATTCCTACAATACAGTTAGACAAATCACTACTACAACAGGGGTGGTTGTCAATGATCCTACTGCTATTATTGAGGAATTTGTTTCATTTTACAAAAATCTTCTGGGAACTGTTGATGCCTCAGTTACTCCACCTACAGTTGACACTCTTTCTGGCATCCTTAAATACTTTGTCACTGCTGAACATTCTGAGGTTTTGCTGGAAAAGGTTACTCGTGAAGAGGGTCATGTTCCACATGGATGGTAAGAGAGCTCCTGGCCCAAACGGGTTCAACGCCAATTTCTATAAGTCTGCCTGGGGTATCATAGAGTCTGACTTTATTGATGCAGTGCTGGAATTTTTTTATTCTTCAAATAGCTGCAGGAGTTAAATGCAACATCTCATACCCTCATTCCAAAAGTTAAAAGTCCAATTCAGGTGAGTGAATACCGTCGATCTCTTGCTGCTCTTTGTTTTATAAATGTGTAGCTAAAATTCTAGCTTCCCGTTTGCAAAGAGTGTTGCCTGATCTTATTAGTCCTTCTCAATCTGGTTTCATTAAAGATAGAAACATTATTGATAATGTGCTGCTTGCTCAAGAGCTGGTCAAAATGTATAATCACTCTTCGGTTTCTCCTCGATGCACTCTTAAGGTGGATCTCATAAAAGCCTTTGATTTCAGTTAATTGGGATTACCTTTTGAATATGCTAGTTGCAATGAAATTCCCTGCACAATTTATAGGCTGGCTGAAAGCATGCATCTTCTCAGCTTCTTATAGTATTACTCTTAATGGTAGTTTGCATAGCTTCTTCCCGGCTAAGAAAGGGGTTCGCCAGGGTGATCCGTTGTCGCCCTATTTATTTGTTATTGCCATTGAGGGTTTGTCTAGGCTGTTGGACATGCAGGATCCTCCAGACAGTTACCGTATCATCCTCAGTGCCTCAAAATCAAGCTCACTCATCTAGCTTTTGCAGATGACATGATGGTTTTCTCGAATGGTAGTTATTATGGTATTGAGGTTATCATTTCTATTCTGCGTAAATTTGCCTCCTGTTCTGGATTGAGGGTTAACCCTTCTAAATGTGAATTGTTTGGTGCTGGTATACCAGATATTACCCTTTCTGGATTCCGATTGGGTCTTCTTCCGGTAAAATACCTAGGACTCCCTCTTATTGCTAGTAAACTGTCAATGAAAGACTGTGAGGTCTTGATTAGCAAAGTCACTAAGCATGCTATAGTTAGTCAACTCTGTCTTAATGAGCCTTGCCCATTTCTGGATGAGGGTCTTCCCTTTACCTCTCGGTGTTATTAAACGAATTCAACAGATTTGTGTTGGTTATCTTTGGGGAGGGAATGAAGGTCACTCTGGTGGTAAAGCTAAGGTTTCGTGGTCCGAGGTCACTTTTCCTAAAAAAATGGGTGGACTAGGGCTAAAAGACTTGAAATTGTGGAATCGAGCACATTTTTTCAGACTCTTGTGGGAGGTCTTTGCCAGCCAATGGTCCATTTGGGTGGCTTGGCTCCGATCCTACAGGGTTTAAGGGTCGTGATTTGTCTTCTCTTTCCCTTGGCTCTGGCTCGTGGGTATGGAGGCGGCTGATCAAGCATAGGCAAGCGTTCCTTTCACATTATTCCACAAATGGTGAGCTTCACAAATGGGATAACATTCCATATTGATGGTATTCAATTTTCGGTCATTTGGAACTCTATTCGTAATGTGAGGCCTCGGGTAAGCTGGTATCATTTGGTTTGGGGCTTAGGCTGTCGTCCAAGGAATAGCTTCTTCGCCTGGCTCTACTCCTTGCGTCGACTTTCCACCAAAGACCCGCTGATCAGATGGGGTATTCCTTGTGACCCCAGTTGTGTTTTGTGCTCTACAGGTGCCCCTGAAACCCATGAGCATTTATAATTCGACTGTGACTTCTCTAAAGAACTTTGTTCAACTCTATTGGGTAGAATTGCTGCAATTCCTTCCTTTGATGGTGCTCTGCTCAGTAGTAAGTTTTCGTTTTGGCAAAGGGTAAAGCTGCTAGGAGCATTCTTTCTAGGATCATTTGGACTGCAGTGATTGCTAGAATTTGGAAGGAGCGATGTTCCAGAACTCATAGTTCAGTTCCTAATTTGGCGGTGGTTCTCGCTAAGCAAATCTTGCAGGAACTTGGTTTACAGGCAGTTGGGAATTGCTATATCTCTTCAGCAGTTTCTAGTTTTGGATTCTCTCTTCAACTGTAAATACAGTATCTTTGGTTTCTCTTTCGATTGTAAGCTGTAACTCTAAGGTTGATCATTGACCGCCTTTCATTTTTTGGAATGAAATTAACCTATTCATCCAAAAAAAAGTGTTAACTAGTTAACAGCAAAAGAATGTTAACTAGTTTTTTTAAGAAAAAAATTTGAAAACAAAAATTTTGCCAGAGTGTCGCCGGAAAAGCTATCGGTGACGGCGGCCGGCCACCGGCGGTCCCCCGGGGAATTAAATTATTTATTTTAAATATAATGTTATCGAACGATGCTTTGGCATTCTGAAGGCCAGATTCCCGATTTTGAAATTTATGCGTAGTTATAGTTTCAAAAAGCAGACAGAGATTGTTATGGCCTGCTGCACAATCCATAATTTCATCAGGTTACATGCTACAAGAGATGAGTTTTTTTATCAATTTCAAGATAGTGATGCAGAAGATGCAATAGTTGAAGCATTTCATAGCAACATAATATATTAATAATTCACGTCAATAAGAGAAATGACTGAAAGACATGATTCAATCGCAAACAAATATGGAATAATCATCATAGTACTTGAGTGACTTGGTGATTCCTCATACGTAAAGGAAGTAGTTGGTAGCTAGGCTATTTTTGTAATGAAATTATTCTTCTAATAATGTTCATTTAAACACAATTTCAATTTCAGTTTTCCATTTCTAAAAAATTTAATTGTGCCAACTAAACATGTTTTCATTTTCAACTTTAGCTTTGAGTGCAATTTTTCTTTGTTTAGAAATTGTCTCTGTTTTCGAATCAAACCAAAATTGATACTAAACAGGGGCTAAGGTGTCCTAGTACATGCATAATTAACATTCAAACAAAATTCACATCTAAGGTGTCCTAATATAAGATAAATAGGTTGTCCTAGTGCAAGAATCTCCAAAATTGCAAAAATGAAAAATAAGTTGTCCTAGTGCAAGAATCAACAAAAATGCAGACATGATCACTAGGTTGTCCGAGTGCAAGAATCACAAAAATTACAGCAGCAACAAACTGAAAATTGTAGCACAAACAAACCAAAAATGGAGAAAAGACTAATTGTAGACATGATGAATATACTATCCTAGTGCAAGAATCACAAAAAATTACAGACATGATAAATAGACTGCCCCAGTGCAAGAATCATTAACATTGCAACATCAGGAAAACAAAAAATTGCATCACCAACAAACTGAATATAAGAGATTCAACATCTAAGCCGTCTCTCAACCAAACGAAAAATCACATTTAAGGTGTCTTAGTACAGTCATCATGAACACTTTAAACGAAATTCACATCTAAGTTGTCGTAGTACAGTAATTTTATAACTTTATAGTACAATACATACATCATGAATATTGAAACGAAATTCACATCTAAGTTGTCCTACTACAATAATTAGCAGTAATTTTATAACTTTATAGTACAATACATACATCATGAATATTGAAACGAAATTCACATCTAAGTTGTCCTACTACAATAATTAGCAGTAATTTTGTAACTTTATATTAGAGTACATGCATCATGAACATAGAAACGAAATTCACATCTAACTTGTCCTAGTACAGTAATGAACATTGAAGCCAAATAATACACAATGTAAATGGTTCAAAACGCGGACAAGTAGAAATAGAGTTTCAAGTAAGGATGAAATAGTCATGTATTTCATTTATTCACTAAATTCTCATATTTCTTCTTTTGATTCATATACCATATATTAATTTAACCTGTAGAATCTCTACATCTTGCATTCAATTTGAGAGATCAATCTTTTTAAAAAAGAAAAATGTTAACCTGCAAACTGTATAATGATTACTTATTAACGTATTACTATGATGGCAGCACTGCAAGGGGGCATATAAAGCATCATATATAACCAATGAACTTCAGCCAGCTAACCATTGGTTCTCCAGAACTAGCTGACTTTGTAGAGGGAGAAAGTAAAATTAGCAATCTTAAACTGAGAAGGAGGATTTGTGAATTCATCAATATTGACATAATAAGAGCTTGGATATACATGATTAAAATTTTATATTGGGATCTCAGGAGAGGAAATAACCAAATCACATATCCTAGTGCAAGAATCACCATACAAAGTTGCATCATAAAACAAATGAAAATTGAAGTACCAACAACCTAATCATAGTGCAAGAACCACTAAAAATACTAGACAGGATAACTAGGTTCTCCTAGTGCAAGAATCACTTCTTGAATGAACATCATCCTAGCAGAGGCATCATATTATATCCTCTATTCTATTGATTACTATTAGGGCTGACTAATGGGACGGGCTCAGGTACCCATACCCATTAAGGAACGGGTAGTGGGTACCCATTAGCCTCGAAACTCATCCCGTAGCCCAAACCCGTTCGGGTGGTGGGTACCCATTAATGATAATGGGATCGGGCAGGGGTACCCACTAAACCCACTAAAACCCACTATATAAAAAAAATATATAATTAAAAATTACTTTGAATAATTACTTAATTTTAATTACTTGATCAATTCCATTATTAAATAAACTAGTATTTTGCCTGCCCGTCGGCGGGGTTCAAGCTTCAGATAATATATAATTCTAAATTTTATAAAAAAATAATAAATAATATGGAACAAAATCATTGTTATTAAGATCAATTACCTCAATCATCATAACTTACAACACCATCGAAGTCTTAATACTCGGAATTTCATAAAATTAGTTTAATTAATATTAGTTGTTGTTTGGTTCTCAAACTTAGATTAATATAAATAGAAATTACTTCAACATACCAAGTAACTTGAATGTATAATGGTCAATATTTTGATTGATAATTTGTTATTTCTTTATTTGAATTAGTATAGATCTATGTATATTTATGAATGCATCTTTTACGTAGTGTTTTTTCAAATATGATGTATGTTGAATAAAAGTACTCATAGTGGGAGGGTCTCGTACTGCAGGTAGGAGAAGAGTTTATTGGAGATCCTTAATCAGCAATCTGTGGTATGAGAGATGTAGGAGAAATGCAGGATGTGGTGCAAGAAGACCTGAAGAGCTGGAAAATTTAATAAATTTTGAGTGTGCCTGTATTTTGTAATGAAACTGTTTCCTTCAACTGTGTTAGAGTTTGTTTGAGAAGTTCTCCTTAGGGAGTGTTTGGTTGTAGTGGTTGTGATTCTAGTAAGGGTTTCTCCCTACTAGTACTTGATGAATAAAATGGCTAATTATTCATATAAAAAAAAAATACTCATAGTGAGTAAAATTAATTATAATATGTTTGTTTGTCAAATTTGATGAACTCTCTTTTGTGTTAATTCGATGAACTCATGTAAATCTCTTCGTTGTGGGGCTATTTATTAAACTAATTCACTTAAAAACTATTGTTGTTTGGTTTTCCAAAATTGCTTTGGTACTCACTTCCCCTCTTTTTCATGCAACAAAAGTTTCACTTGTAAACCTATGAAAATAAACATATTTTTTTATATTTTATAGGGAGGACCTAGAAATGGTGAAACCAACATGATCGTGATAAGAAAAAAGGAAGATAAACAATTATTAAAAAATTTATAGTAACTATATTTAGTTGAATAAAACACATAATATCATTAACTCGCGTATATAAATTATGTGTAATCCTAGTGATAACTCTACACAACTAAAATAGTATAGTTTTAATAAGTCTAACAAATTTCATACCAACAAAGTAAAATAAATACAACAACAAAGTCTACATTGAAATTGAACATGATAAAAAAAAAATTACAATATTGAGCCCCAAAATTAATGCCAAATGAAGTATAAATGAGAAATTATAAGTGTTTTTACATGTAAAATTGAGTGAAAAATGCTTGGAGAAATGAGTAAAATAGAAGACAATAAATTAAGAATAATAAGTTATACTCAGTCCTCTTGGATCTATCTAGTTTGACCTCTTTTGAGGTGGTTACACCTGACTCACAATGGACATGGTGTTGTAAGAATCTTTCTTATAGTTACGCTCACCTTGACACACCCTGTTATAAGCCCGTTTTATATTGAAAAATTATAATTATATTTGAAATTTAATATTTTTTTCATATCATACTAAAAATGCAAACTTATTTTGAATGCCTGAGAAACATTCTCTTATTGTATCATTCATCATAGAGTTACATATCTATTTATTTTTAATAATAAACTTAATATTTACTTAAAAATTAAAAAATGGAAAGAGTGAAGTTAAATTACCAAGTTATAAAAATAATTATGAACTAATTAAATGGAACTAAATAGTTTATATTACGTAATTTTTAGATTAAAAATAATTTATCAATTTAAAGTAGAAACAATTGAATCAATAATAAAAAAAATAAAATGAGAAGCCTTTATCGATAATAAAAATTTTATGGATAATACATTAATAAAAAAATAAATCGCTACATTGTTAGCTTTATAGCACAATTTTTTCAGTGACCAAATTGAGATTTGGTCCACTAAATCAAATCAACCACAATCAATCATTTATTATTAAAATATCCTATCATCATTTAATATTTTTGGACAGTTAATATAATTAATAAATATGCGGCTGTTTTATTTAATATGTATTTTATTTAAATGTGCCGAAATTTTTTGAGAATCTTATTTAGTTATTTTGTTTCTCTTTTTGCCGTTTCTTTATCTCTTCATAACTAAGAATATTTCTTTCAGTACAATTCAAACACACCAATAAGTTCCAGCGAACACCATTCAAACACCATTCTCTTGCTCTTTCTTTCTTTTACAATCCTGGTAATATAATAATCAACCATGGATAATCATGGTTGGTTCGATCTGAACAAGTCTCTGGAAATCGACCTTAACATATCATCAGATTTCACGAACGAACAAGATTATGACGAGCAATCGAAGTTCAAAATAATGACGATTGGAATGACATCGTACTGAAGAAGGTTTGTTAATTGTTCGATGTATTTTCTACTCCTTCTCTATCATCTTATTTGTCATGCTTTACATTTTCAGTCAACTGAAAGCCTCGTGTTTTTTTTAGTTTCAAATGTTCCGTCGTGGATGCGTCTTCTAATTGAAGAATACTATTGATAGGCAAGGTTTGTTTTTAATCTCTTAATTCTGATGTTTCTGGTGGTAGAAAACTCTTGTGTCTGAACACAATAAATGCTCTTGACTTCTTGAAACAAGGATTAATTACACGGTTTTACACCTCTCCAAACAATGTTCAAACGAGGGTGTTTTGATTTTTTTTGGCTAAGTCTACTTTTATACTGCTACTCCTATGGAGGTTCTGAGAGAGCTCCAAAAGTAAAGGCGACTATGACTACTAGAAATGAAATTACAGAGAAAGTTGGAAATTTGGGCAGAGTGTCTGCTTGTGTGATTGCGCGGGGCCTCTTGTCTCTGTCGAATAACTCTCATATTTATAGACAAATGTGAGTGGTAACTGCAGATGGAGGTAGTAACTGCCATGGAGGTTACTTCCTCTCTCTTGAACGTGGCTATCATTGTGGTGGTGGCGGTTTCTTCTCTTCAACTGCTTTGGAGGAGTAGTGACGTTGGTGGAAGAAGCTTGTATTCCTGGGATAGGTTTGATATGATCACATCATCCCTTAGGGTTTCATTCTTCATGAGGAGATGACACCGTCTCTTGAAGTTGGCCTTATGGTTCCCTTCTTGATGAGGGGGCTAACCTCCTTGCTTCCCTCCTTCTCTCTTGATGAGGAAGCAGACATGATGATGGCTTCCTCCTTGCTTCTTGACGAGGAGGTCGTCATAATGACATCATCATCATGAGATCCCCTTCGAGGGATTGACATGAGATCCTGACTTCAATGGATCGACATGAAGTCCTGACTTCGATGGAGTCGGCCTTAGGGTTTCCATCTTGATGAGATGGCTTCCCTCCTTTCCTCTTGACGAGGAGGTCGTCATGATGACATCATCATCATGGAGTCGGCCTTAGGGTTTCCATCTTGATGAGATGGCTTCCCTCCTTAGGGTTTTCCATCTGATGAGATGGCTTTCCTCCTTTCCTCTTGACGAGAAGGTCGTCATGAGAACATCATCATCATGGAGTCGCCTTAGGGTTTCCATCTTGATGAGATGGCTTCCCTCCTTCCTTCCCTCCTTCCCTCTTGATGAGGAGGTCGTCATGATGACATCATCATCATGAAGTCGGCCTTAGGGTTTCCATCTTGATGAGATGGCTTCCCTCCTTAGGGTTTCCATCTTGATGAGATGCTTCCTCCTTTCCTCTTGACGGAGGTCATCATGATGACATCATCATCATGGAGTCGCCTGAGGGTTTCCATCTTGATGAGATGGCTTCCCTCCTTAGGGTTTCCATCTTGATGAGATGGCTTCCCTCCTTTCCTCTTGACGAGGAGGTCGTCATCATGATATCATCATCATGGAGTCGGCCTTAGGGTTTCTGCAACACCCGTCCCGAATCAACCCGGTGAAAACCATGGTTGAACCGTTCTTGAGTATTACCAATAAACAAAAACAATTTAAAACGTAAATAAAACCAAACCTTTATTTAAATCAACAAAGAGGCCTCAGTAATCCGTGAAAACCACAATGGAACAGTGTACAACCCATCTCAACAAAAACCATAAAATCCAACACAACTAAGAAGTTACATAAATCCATAGAAAACTCCCAAAATATTCAAAGTCAACTAAAATATGAAACAGGTCAACTCCAAGAAGGCTCCAGTCTTCACCTCATAGCTTCAGTCCAGAACTTCCGAAATCCGCCCTCAACACTGATCACCAACCCACTCTCACTAGCCACGGGTCCTGAAAGGGAGAAAGGGATCAATTTCCTATTGAAATTGAGTGAACCCACCGGGCCTACCTACACGTTGGCCTATTCCATGGAGCGGTTCCAACTCCGCACAAGACATCCAACAATGGAACCCAACCTAACCCCTTTCCGTGTTTTAATTCCCTAAAAACAGTCTAGGTGATCACGTTGGTCAGTTTGTTCTCAAGCACAATTCGTACAGTAGAATAAAATAGGACAAGCATCAATTCACTTCACAAGCAACATAATCACCACACTCCAATCACCCCAAATCACAAACACACCACAATCACATCAACTTGTCAAAGGTGAGTATTAGGCGCCAATAAGGAGTTTACCCCGCACCCACCTCTGCCGGCCCGACGAAACCTCCTCTCCCCTGGAGAGGTCCAAAAACGCATCCTCTCCTTGAAGGATAACCACGAAACCTTTCCCTTGAAGGAATCGTAAACTTGACTAACCAAACAAATCACGCCTTTCCTTGAAGACGTGACCGCACGTCTTTCCCCCGAAGAGGCACTTAGCACCCATAGTGCAGTTTTGGGGGGCAGTGCAGGCTCCTTCAGTTTCTATCATTCACATTCAACAATTTCACCTCAGTTCATAATTCCCCAAATCACATCCCATCACTTCTACAATTTCCACATCACTTTCCAACACCTCACATTCAAATCCACAAATCAACACATTCAACACAACACTTAATCAAGGTAACCGGCTAGCTCACCGGCCCCCCCCACCTGCAAGTACAGGGGAAGCCATGTCATGAGTCTAGGGGTCACCACCTGTTCCTCGTACTCAGAGCAACCCCCACATTGGCAGGGCTACTCTCCTGCAACCACAAGTGGCAATTTATAACATCAAGGCACTTGCACACATTTCCCCATCACCCTATCCCTCATTTCTACGTCAATTCATTAATCAATTCATTTCAGTCCATACCCAAAACCCACACCACGGCAATCAACAACGACAATCCACCACGGTAATTCATAAACAACCAAGCACATTCACAACACAATTTACCCCTTTTACACTCTCATTTTCATGCATCACCTAGGTTCATCCAAGTCAAAATTGGAACTCCTCACATCATCCAAACATCTACACATAGCTAAGCCCTCACCTGGAGAGAAGACGAGACTCTAAAACGACTCCCGAAACCCGATCGACAAGCTCTCAGACACCCAGAAACGTAGCTATCCTCCTTTTCACCGACAGTAGAAATACTCCGAAATATCCAGAACCTCAGGGTGCGATCTCTTCCTCTCTCACAACGAACTCATAGCAAGAAACGGATCACCAATGGATCTCTACAACTCTCAGAATCGAGGTTTGAAGTTTTGGAGTTTTTCCGGCTTAGACACAAAAACGTAGCTCTTCCTTCTTCCACGGACAGCTGCCTGCTACGACCCAGCCAGAATCACGACTAGCGATCTTTTCCCTCTCGCCGCCACGAACGTGTAGCAAGAAACGGATCGTCAATCGGAGCTCTACAACTCCGGAATCAAGGATTGACCCAAATGGGGTTTTTGGTTTCTTCAAACACGGGTTTGGGGGAGAGGAAAATGGAGAAATGAAAATAAAATTGAAGAAACTCCTAAAAACCGAATTTCAATCACCCAATGCTTGAAACACGGCCCACGTATCATCAACTGCACCCCCAAAAGTGTTTTAAACTCGACCCAACTCAAATTTGAACATCCCGAACTTCGATGGGACCTCAAGAACTCTGTTTCCAATGCTCAATCCCCGAACTCGAGTTCCAATCCGTTTGGTTGGGCGGGGATGTTACAAGTCTCCAAACTTCAAGGATTTTCGTCCCGAAATAAACCCAGCTCATCCTAGCAACATGATTCGAAAAGTACAGCAAAATTACAGCAATCCAAGCATCCTATTAACCCCCCAAAATCCCTAACGACGATCTAACAGCCCTCCTTCAAACCACCCAACATTCCTACACCAATCCCCACACTAGGCCTCACCAAACACTCCCTAGACCCCCTTGAGACCCTCACCACAACAAGCAACCACCAAACACACATCAAAGGAATGCAAATACCTGAAGCATAAGCTTCCACTAATTCCGGGTACCGCCGCCTCATACCCCCCCTCGGTTCTCCCAAGTAGCCGACTCACTCTCGTGGTTCCTCCATTCCACCTTGAGCTGCGGAATCTGCTTATTCCCCAAAACCCGAACTTGCCTATCCACTATAGCAACTAGCTTCTCCTCATAAGTCAAATCTTGCTCGATCCCACTTCCTCCGGCTGAATCCAATGTGCAGGGTCCCCCATGATACTGTTAAGCATACTCAATGAAACACGTTGTGCATCCTTTCCCCAAATCTTTCGCAGTGCCAGCACATACGCCACCGGACCCGACTTAGCTAGAATCTCGTAAGGACCGATGTATCGAGGTGCCAACTTTCCTTTCCTACCAAAAGATCAGCCCCTTCCATGGCGACACCTTCCAAAAATACCTTCTCCCCAACATCAAACTCAGCTCTCTTGTACGACCATCTGCATACGCCTTTTGCCTATCCTGAGCTGCTCTCAACCTATCCTTGATTACCTTAATACAATCAGCCTCTCTTGCACAACTTGAGACCCGACAACACTCTCGCACCTTCTTCATCCCAACACAATGGTGTCCTACACTTCCTCCCATACAAACCTCAAAAGGAGGCAGACTTCAAACTACTATATATGATGTTTATTGTAGGCGAACTCAACCAAAGGTTAGCATTCAGTCCATGGAGTTGGATTCCATCGCACAACTCCTCAATAACTCCTCCAAAGTTAGAATCGTCCTCTCCGATTGCCCATCAGTCTGGGGGGAACGCCGTTGAGAATTTTCAGCTTTGTTCCCAACGCCGTATGCAGCCCCTCCCAAAAAGTGAAGATGTTAAAAACTCAGATCACGATCAGAGAGATGGACTGAGGAACCCCATGCAACCTTACTATTTCCTCTATATACAACTTGGCCAACTCCTCCACATTTGGCTTAAACCGAATGGGTATGAAATGAGCAACCTTTGTCAAATGATCGACTATTACCCACACGGCATCTTTACCCTCTCTAGTTGGCGGAAAACCCGACACGAAGTCCATGGTGATGTCCACGAACTTCCACTCCGAAATTGGTAGAGTTGGGAGTAACCCTCCCGGAACTCTATGCTCCGCCTTTGCCTTCTGACAAACCAGACAAGTCGCCACAAACGTGCCACGTCCTTCTTCATCCCGGCCACCAAAAACTCAACTTCAGGTCATTTTACATCTTAGTCATTCCGGGGTGCATAACATACATCGAAGAGTGAGCCTCCTCTAATATCCCCCTCCTCAACTCCTCCATCTCCGGCACACACACTCGCCCCTGCACCTCAGCAACCCGCCAACTACCTCAAACCCATTATCCAAGCCCTTTTCAACTTCCCTCGAATAGCCACTAAAGTAGATCCTTGAGTTGCTCCTCACCAATCCTATCATCCAGCATGGGTCGGATACTAAGCTTAGCAAGCAACTTCCCACATCATCCATCTGCATTTCCACTCTCAACGCCCTAAGATCAACTAACTCTTCCGACTCAATGCATCTGCAACCACATTAGCCTTACCGGGATGGTAGTCAATGGTGCAGTCATAGTCCTTCAAGGCTCCAATCCAACGCCGTTGCCTACCATTCAACTCCTTCTGATCATCAGGTGCTTAAGGCTCTTATGGTCGGTCATGATCTTAAACGTCTCTCCATACAGATAATGCCTTCCACAACTTCAGGCGAACACCACTGCAGCTAACTCCAAGTCGTGGGTCGGATAGTTCACCTCTGCACTCTAAGCTGACGTGAGGCATAAGCAACAACCTTCCCATTCTGCATCAGTACACACCCCAACCCTTGCAGTGAAGCATCACTAAATACCACATACTCGCCACCTTCCACGGCAAGGTCAACACCGGAGCCGAAGTCAAACCGCTTTTTCAACTCTCGAAGCTTTTATGGCACGCCTCACTCCACTCATACTTTGACTCCTTCCTCAACAAATTATGTAGAGGGGAGGCTATAGTGGAGAATCCCTCGACAAACCTTCGATAATAACCAGCCAAACCCAAGAAGCTCCTTAGTTGCGACACGTCCTAGGTGGGGACCAGTTAACCACCGTTCAATCTCTTCGGGTCAACCTCCACACCTCTCTTAGGACCACATGTCCAAGAAACAACACCTCTTCCAACCAAAAGGCACACTTCGAGAACTTGGAAAAAAAAGTTGCTGCTCCCTCAACTTATGGAAAACAATCCTCAGATGCTCCTCATGCTCCTTCTCATTCTTGGAATAGATGAGAATATCATCGATGAAACCTATCACGAACTGTCCAAGTATTCATGAAAAACCTTGTTCATGAGAGCCATGAACGCGGCCGGAGCAATTAGTGAGACCGAAGGGCATCACAAGGAAACTCGTAGTGCCCATTACCGCGTCCTAAAGGCGTGTCATGGCACCGACCCGTCCCTCCACCTTCAACTGGTGATAACCCGATCTCAAACTATTTCGAGAACACTTCAGCCCCTTGCAATTGATCAAAGAGATCATCTATCCTTGGAAGTGGATAACGATTCTTGATCGTTGCCTGTTCAAACCGCCTATAAGTCGATGCACATCCTCATCGACCCGTCCTTCTTCTTCACAAACAACACTGGTGCTCCCCACGGGGGATACACTTGGGCGGATGAAACCCCTTATCCAAGAGCTTCTGCAATTGCTCCTTCAACTCCTTCAATTCAGCTGGTGCCATACGATAGGGTGGGATGGAGATAGGAGCAGTTCCAGTAACCAACTCTATGCTGAACTCCACCTCACGCTCAATCGGTCCACCAGGTAATTCCTCAAACACATCAGCAAAACTCCCGAGCTTACCGGCACCTTTTCCAACTCCTCATTCTGCTAAACCGATACCTGAACCAACAGAGCCTCACACCCCTCTCGAACCAAAGAGAAAGCTTGCATTGCTGAAATTAATTCCCATAGGTGCTGTCTCCCTCTTTCTAACACCCTTGAACACCACCTGGCCAACACCTTCCATCTGAAGTAACACCTCCTTCTTCGACAATCAAGCAAAGCCCATGCTTAGCCAACCAATCCCATTCCTAGGATGACGTCGAATTCGTTGAAAGGGAGCACCACCAAATCCGCCAGAACTCTACACCTCCCATAACACCTTACAACCCCTACACACACTATCTACCCGAAACGAAATCCCCAAAGGGGTTCTGACATCCCAACTAACGCCAGGCTACTAGCTACAACACCAAAACTACTCAAACATTTCTCAGACACAAGGAATGGGTCGAGCCCGAATCAAACAAAGCGTAAGCGGAAAGATCTGAGATAGAGATCATACCGGTTACCACGTCGTTAGCATTCTCTGCCGCACCCCTGGTGAGGCATACAGCCGCCCTTGATCTCCTCTAGTTCCCACAGGCATGGCATTAGCACCCGTTCCTCATCCGGCACCCGTGGTCCCTCTACCATAGCTGCCTCCTCCTCCACCTCCATGGCCCCTGATGGAGCTCTGGGTCCTTGCACCGATCCCACAGACTGGGGTTGGCGCCACACTCCTGGTTGGGCAAAACATTGCCAGTGCCCACGCTGCCCGCAAGTGTAGCATGTCACTGAGGCAGTCCTCAACAGATGACAGTGCCAAAATGAGGTTTCCCACACGTGCCACAGATGGGAAGTCCAGAGGACGCCCCTCCGATCGTCCGAACCAGCATTCCTCATCTTACAGGTTGCCTCTTGTGCCCCGGGTTCCCACAGGGGGAAACAAGTCACCGTTCCCCGCATCGGAGCCGACTGAGCACTCCTGAACCCTGAGTATGACTGCTGAGGTCGCTTAACGGCCGGCTCTGAGCCACAGACTGAGAAGGCGGTGTTGTCGCTTTCCTCTTCCGGTCCTCTTTCTTCCCCAGCTCAAGTGTTCCCTCTCCATGGCAGCCCCTTTCACCGTAACCAAAATTCCCATGTCGCCAGATGTGACACCCTCCTGAATCTCCCATCTCAGCCCCCTTTTTAAACCGGTGAATAACTTCTGTTCCCGGTTAACCTGCTCATCGTACCACTGGGAGAGATTGGTGAACTCCATGTAGTACTGCATAACCGTCCTCTCACCCTGTACCAGCTCTAGGAACTCCTTAGCCTTTGCCTCCCTCCATACATCTGGACAAAACTGATCACGGAACACCCCTAGAAACTCCTCAAACCCCAACTCAGGTGGAAAACACCTGACTCTCTGGCAAGGACTCCCACCACTCTAGGGCATGACCCTTAAGCAGAAAGGTCATGGCTTGCAACCTCATCCCATCCTCAAATCCAGCCCTCAAGAACTTGAAGTTGCACTCCTTAATCAACTTTTTCAGCCATAGCCGGATCAGCCACTTCCCCAGCAAACTCACTGAAGTTCCAACCCTTCAAATCCGATGGTCGAAACCGGCGCCCCATTACTCCATGTCCGGGAGTGACCAACGGAAGGACTTCTATCGACTGGTTTCACTACAGGAGGACATTAACATTTCAGTTGACCGCTCCTAAATCAAATATTTTCAAACATTTTTCTTTCAAAACCCCCCTCCGTTTAAAAACAGTTGCAAAAACCCCTAGAAAGTTGGTCCCCGTGCCGATGCTTCATACCCTTCTCCCTATGAGGTTAATTACTCCTCTAGAAGAAGAGACAATTCACCCACACAGCAGCAACTAACCAGGCTCTGATACCACTTGAACACCCGTCCCGAATCAACCCGGTGAAAACCCATGGTTGAACCATTCTTGAGTATTACCAATAAAAAAAACAATTTAAAACGTAAATAAAAACCAGACCTTTATTTAAATCAACAAAGAGGCCTCCAGTAATCCGTGAAAACCACAATGGAACAGTGTACAACCCATCTCAACATAAACCATAAAATCCAACACACACTCAGAAGTTACATAAATCCATAGAACACTCCCAAAATAATTCAAAGTCAACTGAAATATGAAACAGGTCAACCCCAAGAAGGCTCCAGTCTTCACCTCATAGCTTCAGTCCAGAACTTCTCGAAATTCGCCCTCAACATGATCACCCACACCACTCTCATAGCCACGGGATCCTGAAAGGGAGAAAGGGATCAATTCCTATTGAAATTGAAGTGAACCCACCGGGCCTACCTACACGTTGGCCTATTCCATGGAGCGGTTCCAACTCTGCACAAGACATCCAACAATGGAACCAACCTAACCCCTTTCCGTGTTTTAATTCCCTAAAAACAGTCTAGGTGATCACGTTGGTCAGTTCTTGTTCTCAAGCACAATTCGTACAGTAGAATAAAATAGGACAAGCATCAATTCACTTCACAAGCAACATAATCACCACACTCCAATCACACCAAATCACAAACACACCACAATCACATTCAACTTTTCTAGGTGAGTTATTAGGCGCCAATAAGGGGTTTACCCCCGCACCACCCCTGCCGGCCCGACGCACCTCTTTTCCCCCGGAGAGGTCCAAAAACGCATCCTTTTCCCCTTTAAGGATACCACGAAATTTCCCTGAAGGAATCGTAAACTTGATCAAACCAAACAAATCACGCCTTTCCCTTGAAGACGTGACCGCCCCGTCTTTCCCCCGAAGAGCACTTAGCACCCATAGTGCAGTTTTAGGGGGCAGTGCAGGCTCCTTCAGTTTCTATCATTCACATTCAACAATTTCACCTCAGTTCATAATTCCCACAAATCACATCCATCACTTCTACAATTTCCACATCACTTTCCAACACCTCACATTCAATCCACAATCAACACATTCAACACAACACTTAATCAAGGTAACCGGCTAGCTCACCGGCCACCCCCACCTGCAAGTACAGGGGAAGCCATGTCATGAGTCTAGGGGTCACCCACCTGTTCCTCGTACTCAGAGCAACCCCACATTGGCAGGGCTACTCTCTGCAACCACAACTGGCAATTTTATAACATCAAGGCACTTGCACACATTTCCCTATCACCCTATCCCTCATTTCTACGTCAATTATTAATCAATTCATTTCAGTCCATACCCAAACACCACACCACATCAATCAACAACGACAATCCACCACGGCAATCATAAACAACCAAGCACATTCACAAACACATTTACCCCTTTTACACTCATCATTTTCATGCATAACCTAGGGTTCATCCAGGTCAAAATTGGAACTCCCTACATCATCCAAACTATCTACACAACCTAAGCCCTCCCTGGAAGAGAAGACGAGACTCTAAACGACTTCCGAAACCCGATCGACCAAGCTCTCAGACACCCAGAAACGTAGCTATCCTCCTTTTTACCGACAGTAGAAATACTCCGAAATATCCAGAACCTCAGGGTGCGATCTCATTCCCCTCTTCACAATGAACTTATAGCAAAGAACGGATCACCAATCGGATCTCTACAACTCTCAGAATCGAGGTTTGAAGTTTTGGAGATTTCCGGCTTAGACACAAAAAACGTAGCTCTTCCTTCTTCCACGGACAGCTTTCCCGCTCCGACCCAGCCAGAATCACGACTAGCGACTCTTCCTCTTGCCGCCATAAAACGTGTAGCAAGAAACGGATCGTCAATCGGAGCTCTACAACTCCCGGAATCAAGGATTGACCCAAATGAGTTTTTGGTTTCTTCAAACACGGGTTTGGGGGAGAGGAAATGGAGAAAAAGAAAATAAAATTGAAGAAACTCCTAAAATCCGAATTTCAATCACCCAATGCTTGAACCCCGGCCCACGTATCATCAACTGCACCCCCAAAGTGTTTTAAACTCGACCCAACTCAAATTCGAACATCCCGAACTTCGATGGGACCTCAAGAACTTTTGTTTCCAATGCCTCAATCACCGAACTCGAGTTCCAAACCGTTTTGGGTTGGGCGGGGACGTTACAGTTTCCATCTTGATGAGATGGCTTCCCTCCTTAGCTTTTCCATCTTGATGAGATGGCTTCCCTCCTTAGGGTTTCCATCTTGATGAGATGACTTCCTTCCTTTCCTCTTGACGAGGAGGTCGTCATCATGATATCATCATCATGGAGTCGGCCTTAGGGTTTCCATCTTCATGAGATGGCTTCCCTCCTTGGGGTTTCCATCTTGATGAGATGGCTTCCCTCCTTAGGGTTTCCATCTTGATGAGATGACTTCCTTCCTTTCCAAGAAGGTCGTCATCATGGAGTCGGCCTTAGGGTTTCGATATGAAGTCCGGGACTTCGATGGATCGATGCCCCTCCTTGATTCCTTGATGAGGAGGCAGGCTTCCCTCTTCGATGGGATCGATGCCCTCCTCCTTGATGAGGAGGCAGGCTTCCCTCTTCGATGGGATCGATGCCCTCCTCCTTGATGAAGAAGACCCGTGAGGATAAAATAGTAAATACATGGCCTCACTTAATCAATTTAAGTTAATAGAATGATTAAAGCTTAATAAAGCCATTCAATCCTCCACAAACAAGCAATGTGGGTATTTTTGGTCGTCATATTGCAAAGGCCATATCTCAATGGTCCGGTGGAACTGAGTTGTCATCTATATATGGATGGAAAGATAATTTCGTTATCTTTCCATCGCCACTGATTTTACATCAATCGAAGTTCGTATGAAGAAGTTATGGCCAAAATACTACTCTAGATAGAATTAACACGAAAAAATAGGTCAAAAGATGACGTCATGGCCCAATTTATGTTATTTAATTACTAAGGCAATTAATGGCCTAATAAAGCCATTTAATTCCTTAATTTCTTCAATGTGGTATTGGCTCAAAATAATTTAAGTGTAAACAAATGCCCCCAACAACTTAATACACAAGAATTGTGTATTAAGTTGTTGATACCAAGTTAATGGAGGTTTTTTTTTATTACTCTCATTACTTGATACATCATGCCATTTTGAAGGAGTAGAATATGAAGTTCCTTCACTCATAATGACCCATTCATTAGGACCATTGAGTCTCCACGCCAATACCATCATAAGTGAGCCATGGCATGGTGCATCACCTTGGTTTCAAAATTGAAACCCTTTAACGTCCCACAAAGAGGGGACGTAAGGCTTCAGATACTTTCCATTGATAAGACGTTCATGTAACACCCCATCGAGGTCCTTCAATAGATATGCTCCGTTGGGTCGAGTAGCATGGATGATAAAAGGCCCTCGCCAATTTGGTGACCATTTACCAAACTTAGGATCCTTATCACCAATAGGCAAATGAACTTTCCATACTAACTCTCCCTCTTCAAATGACTTATGTTTGACTTTCTTGTTGTAGGCACGAGCAACCCTTTCTTTTTGTACCCGTATGTTGTCCAACGCCCTGATTTGTATTTCATCCAAGTCAGATAGTTCCAACATCATAGACTCATAGTACTCTGAGGGAGTCATTTCATGTTGATTGTAGATACCGTAATGACTTCACAGTCACTTCAACTGGTAGGAATGCCTCATGGCCATATGTTAAAGCAAATGGTGTCACCTTGGTGCTACTTCGTGGTGACATCCTGTATTCCCATAAGGCTTATGATAACAACATATGCCATTCCCTTGGATTGTCTTCGATCATTTTAGACAATATTCCTTTCACCACCTTGTTAGAAGCCTCAGCTTGTCCATTGGCCTGAGCATAGTATGGCGTGGAATGAATAATCTTGATTCCTAATTCATTGGCAAATGCCATCACTTGCTCTCCCGTGAACACGGTCCCTTGATCCGCTATTATAGTAGCAGGAAGGCCAAACCTATGGACCATGTTTTCCTTAATGAAAGTAATCACTTCCCATTGGTTTACCACTTTCATTGGCTTAGCTTCCACCCACTTGGTGAAGTAGTCTGTCGCTAGAATAACAAAAGTGTGTTGTTTAGAGGATGGGGGTAGATTTTCCCTATCAAGTCCATTTCCCAACCAAAGAAAGGGCGAGGTTTGATGATGGACTTTATGTCGATAGCAGGAGCTTTTTGCACTGGACCATGGCGTTGACAAGCTTCACAACCTTTGGCATATGATGCACAATCTTCTCCAATGGTAGGCCAATAGTAGCCATACCTATGAAGTATCCACCTCATGAAGGGCCAGCTTGGTGGGCTCCGTATATTCCTTCATGAACTTCAGCCATGGCTTGTAGAGCCTCCTTGCCCCCTAAGCACTTTAGTAGTAAACCATCTGCTCTTCTCTTAAATAGCGTTTCATCTATCACTACATAATTTCTTGCTTTGAATTTGGTAGTATGGTCGGTTTCACCATTTGGGTTCTTTAGATATGTTAGTAGTGGGACTCGCCAATCATTTGTATCCTCCTCAATCATGTATACTTCTGCTACTTGTTCTAGACGGTCTCGTAATGGAAGGAGAGATTTCACAAAGATTTGTCCTCCTCCCTCATGTGAAAATTCTCTAAAACCAGAAGCCAACTGTGCCAAGTAGTTAGCTTTGCCATTGTCTTGACGAGGGATGAATTTAATTGACACGTTATTAAAGTGGGAGAGTAGATCTTGGACATGGTTGAGGTATGTCTCTAACACATAGTTGACACATCGGAAATCACCAAGTACTTGGTGGACTACTAATTGTGAATCTCCTTTGATATCTACGTTCTTTGCCTTTAATTCAACAAGGATCTCCATGCCAACCACCAAAGCCTCATATTCGTTTGGTTGTTGGTAAAAAAGGGGGAAGTCAAGGGGGGGAAAGGAAAAGTGAATGGAGGGGCCCCACTGGCAAAGGGTTAGTACCACTCCAGCTCCTCCCCCAGAAGTTTTTTTTTGGAACCATAAAAAGAAAAAAGCCCAAAGGAAACCTCTCCTATCATCCCAATTTTACTGTTCACCTGGCACGTCCACACATGGGTGGTCTGCCAAGAAGTCAGCGGGCTTGCCCTTTAACTTTTTTTGTGGAACATACTGAAAATTTAAATTCAGATAGGGAAAGGGGGTCCACTTCCCAACCCTCCCAGGGGGATGATTGGTGTGATAAATATATTTGATAAAGTCAGTCTTACAAATGAGTTGTACTTGAACGGGCACAATTTAATCCCTTAGCTTCATAAAACCCAAAGAACAAAGCTAGACAAAACCTTTTCTTTTGAGAGAGTTTTTCCTCTCCGTTTTCATTTAAACCCTTTACTTAAATAATACAGGGGCTTGTTCATTTCCCAAGTCATTATCCGGGGTAACAAACTTTCTACTGACGTGTTAGTGGCTGAGAGATACAACTTTAGAGGTTGATGTGGGGTGGGTGAATTGAGTACTGGCGGGTTCGCCCAAAAACCTCTTGATGTATCAAAAGCTTGTTGTTTCTCTTCGGCCAGCAAACTCTTCTTTCCCTTTCCCCAAAATTAAAAAAAGATGAAACCCTTGGGGCCCGGGGCCCCAAAATTGGGGAAACCCCCAAAAATTTTTGATTTGGGGCCCAAAGGGAAACCCCCAAAAACCCTTTTTTTTTAAGGGGGGGCCCCGATGAGGCCTTTGGGTTTTTTTTTTCGCCCCCAATGCCACTTGGGGTTTTCAAGGAAACCAAAATTCCAAGCCCCCCAAAAAAAAATTTTTTAAAAGGAAATTTAAAATTTTAAAACCCTGACCCCATGCGTGGGGGGAAACCATACGTAAATTATAAAAGGGGCAAACCCCCCCCTTTGACTTAACACTTTGTTAGAAACCTCCACAAATTCACCATCAATCATGAAAAATGGTTTTCATGCTCTTTTATGGGGCCCCCAACATTTTTAAAACCCAAAGGGGGATGGGCCACCCATTTATGATCCAAGGCACCGGGGCAACAAATCGTTTGGGGATTCCTCATCCTATGAAAAACTGATTCCCCCCCTACAACCTTAAAAAAAAACTTTGCCTAGTAACCTCAACAACTGCACAAACGGCGGGGGGTTTCTCACCTTAAGGGGTTTTTTAAATTTTTAAAAACCCCAAAAACACGAATTTCCTTTTTTTTCCTAAGGGGGACCCCCTTTTTCAAACCCTCTACCCTACCTACCGTTTTTAAAAATTTTTCCCCTTTAAAAAGGGGTTTATTTTCCCTTTTTTATCTCGGGAAAACCTATCCAAAACCCTTTGGGGGGGTTTTTTGAAAACTTAAACCCCTTTTTTAATTTTGGGAGGGCCCATGTTCAAACCTTTTCCCAACCCCCGGCATCTCTGATAATCCCGAAAAAAAACCCCTTAAAACCTTTAAATTTTTAAATAAAAACCTGTCAACCCCCCCCAGGTGGGGACGATAAAAAGGGGGGCTTGAGGGCCTCATGCCAAAAGGTTTATTCCCCAAAAAAAATCAAGGGGCAAGTGTTTCCCCTCATTTTCAAAAAACCCATCTCCCTTTGCCTTTCCCGGGGAAATCATCATTGGAACACAATCACCATCAAAAACAGGGTCTCCTACTAGCCTCTGCTCAATTTTTAGAGGGCCCAAACCCCTTTTTCCTTAAAGGGGCCCTGATTGGCCCCCTCCCCCCTTTTTTTGATGGTTATCTCTCAAAACTTTGGGGGCTCAGGGGGACCCCCAAAAGGGGAAAAAGGGGGGGGTTCAAATCCTTTCAAGGCAAACCCCGCCCTTTCTAAAAATTTGGCACCGGAAAGCCACCGTAAGGTCCCCATCCAAAACCCCAATTCCAAGGGAAAAAAACACCGGGGGGAAGGGGGTTCCACGTTGGCCCCTATCAAAAAAAAGGCTTTTTACTTAAATTTTACCCAAACCTTTTTCCCTTTCCTTTTTCCACAAACAGAAAAAATGTAATGATAGGAACCCCATTTTTTTGCAGGACCCCCTCTTTTCCCCCCCAAAAACATTGTAATGACGACACCATCCCCCAAAAAAAAAGGCAATCACTTTCCTGGTTTCCCCAAATCCCTTCCCTTTGGAAAAAAACCCTTTCGCCCGGGGGACCCCATTTAAGTGGGAAAACACCTCATGGGGGTTAAAATCACCTGTTTTTTTTCCAAGTTCTTCAAAATCCTTTTGGGGCACCGGGCAAAAACTCCCTTGAAACCCAACCCCCTTAACGGGGCCCTTTACCCAAAAACTTCCTTAATATAGAGGGGGCCTTTAAACCTTTTAAAATTTTTTGGGTCGGCTCCTTAAACCCCCCAAGGGGTTTTGGGGACCCTTTAAAATCCTTTTCCTTTTTAAAACCCTTTTCCCTTTTTGAAGCCCATGACATGACAGCCTCCTATTGGGCAAGCATCCCCTTTTGTCAATAAAATCTCAGGGTTTTCAAAATTTTGGGCCCCATGTGGGGGTTTTCCCCGGGGAAAGAAGTTGCTCCCCGGGGCCTTTTTGGGAAAACCCATAGAAAAGGGTAACGCCCCCCCCTCTTCCCCCAAACAAACCCACATTTTGGCCGTTTTTATATAACCCTTTTAAAATTTGTAAAATTTTGTTTTTGCCTTTTGGGGGTTTGGGGCCAAAACGACCCTACCCCCCAAAACCCAACCTTTTCACCCCCCATGGTCGTTTACCCCCTATCGGGGTGAAATTTAACCCCTTGGGAAAAAGTCCCCAAAAAGATTGATCCCCTCACTTTTTTTCGTTCTCCCTTTTTCCCCATTACCTTTTTTTTCCCCCCTTTTTTAAAAAGGGAAAAACCGGGATATGAAAATTTGTACCTTTTGGGGGGCAACTTCCAAAAGATAGTTACAGGGGGCCCCTTGGGGCATCCCATACCCCCCTTACCCCCCCCAAACCCCGGGTTTCAGATCCACATTTTTAAAACCCTCAAAGTCGTTTAAAATTTCCATCAACCCTGCATTTTACAATCCAAGTCCAAACATTGTCTAAAGGGGGTTTTTTTTTCTTCCCCCCTTCTAAATTACCTCTTAAACCCCCTTTTTGGGGTGGGGGACCTTGCCCTTTTTCCAAAACAGTGACTTTGAACCAAAGGGGCATATTTTCCACCCTTTTATCAGCTTGAAGGGCCAACCCTTTACCTGGGCTGTTGCAATTCCAATTCAGGGGGGCCTTTCATTTTGGGGCCCTAAGCTTTGAGCATTCTTGGAAAAACCTTTTCTTTTGGTCCCCTTTCAAGTCACCAAAGCATTGGGGTTTTTGCCCCCGGGGGGTTCATGGGGATCCCCCAAACCCCATTTGGGACTCGGGGAACGAAAAGTTTTTTTTTGGGGGGCCAGGGCCCAAAAATTCCCTTTTGGGTGCCACCAGGGTTTTTGGGACCCCCCCCTTCTCGATATGGGGGTCCCTTGGGTTTTTGGGGGGGGGCCCAAACCCCAGGGGGGGGTTGCTTGGGGGAAAACCCCATCGGTTGAGGGGCCCCTTTCCGAAAAAAAAAATTTCCTTTTTGCCCACCCTGAGGCAGGATGGGTTGACATTTTAAGAGAACCCCCTTTTAAAGGGGGGGTGTGTCCAACACCACTTTAACCCCGGGGGGGTCAATCTTTGGGGAAAAGGGGGTTAAAACCGTTACGCAAAAATGGGGGGAAAAAAAACTTTTTCCCCAAAAATGGGATCTTTCCTTGCCCCAGGGGAAATTTATGCGTCCCCCTTTTAATGGGATCCGTAAAAAATTTTTGAAAAAAAAACCCCCTTGGGGTCTAAGTAGACTGAAATTTTGCCCCCTTACAATACTCTTCCCCTTTAATTTTTCGGGGGTTTTGGGGGGGTTTTTCCCCCCGAGGGTTTATTTACCTCCTTGTAAAATTGGGAAAAAAAAAATTTCCTTTATCACTCAATGAAACTTCCTTGGTTTTGGGGCCCATTAGGGGTTTCCCCCCCTTTTGGGCCCCCATCAATTTAGACAATTTAACTACAACATAGGGGGTTTTCCCCGTCACTATCCTGCCCCAAAAAGACCTCAAATCAAAACCCCCCCCCTCGATTTTTGGGGGAGGGAAAAAACAAAATTTTTTGGGGGTTTCCCCCCTTTAGGCCCCTCCTCCCTCTTCCTCAGGAGGGGGATTCTTTCAACGCCAGGGCTTTTGGGGGAACGTCGAAATTTTAATCTTGGGGAAATTTTTTCCCAAGTTGAAATTAATCCTCCTTTACCCCTTGAAAAAAATCTCTTTTGTTAGGTTAAAAAAAGCAAAGGTTTTTGCTTCTTGAAACTAGTCAAAAAAACTCTCAAATGCCCTCCGGGTGTGGCGATCTCCAAGTCTCCTGGAAACCCCTGGTCAATCTATAAAAATTGGGCCCTGGAAGGGTCGCTCCATTTTTGCCCAATCTTAGGGGTTGGGGAAACCAATTTGGGCGTACCAACAAGGCTGGGGGGTTCAACGATTTTTCCCAAAAAACCCAAGTTTTTTGAAGTCCCCTACCACCACATTGGGCATGAAACTTTTAAATGCTCCCCGGGAGATTCCGGGCCCATGAAAGGGGGAAATGGGTACCCAAAGCCTTAGGGAAAAAGGGTGGGTCTTTCCCCCCCCCCCTGGAAAGGTTCCATACCCAGGCGGATGGTTGGGGCCCCCCCCCCCCAAAAGCTCAATTTGGGAACGGGGCCACCCGTTCCCCAAAAAATTTTTTTCATTACCCTTTGGTTCCCCCCCGGGGGGGGGATGAACCTTTGGATCCCTTCCCCGCTATTTCTTGGGGGGGTTTGGGGGGGGGAAACCCGTTTGGGGGGACTCCCCTTGGAGGGGGGAAATTTTTTTCCCCCTTGAATGGAGGAGGGGGGCCCAATGGCCCAGCCTTGGGATAGTTGTCGACAAAAACCTTTGGGGGGGTTTTGCCAACATGGTTGGTTGAGTGGGGGCAAAAATTTTTGCCCCCCATTGTGGGGAAAGGGGTTGATTGCCCGGGGGGGAAAGGGTTTTCCCCCGGGGTTGGGCCCTTTACCCCTAGAAGGGGGAAAATTCCAACCCCTTTCTATCGTCCAACCCCGGGGGGAAAGGTCGAGGAAAAAAAAAAGGGTCGTTTAAAAAAATTTTTTGAACTCCCGAAAAATTTTTTGATTTTGTTAACCCCCTCAAAAACTTGAATTAAAAAAGTCTTTCAACATTTAAACTTAAAAAACCAATTTTTAGAATTCCCTGGCGGGGTTCCCCCCCTTGAAGCCTCCCTGAGTTGGGGGTTTCCATTTTTTGGGGGGATGATTCCTTTTTTCCCCCCTTTGAAGGGGGTATCATAAATTTTCTCATAAGGGGGTTGGGGCCTTTTGGGTTTTTCCCTCTTATGGAGGCTTCCCCCCGGGGGGTTTTCCCTTTTTATGAAAGGGCCCTTCCCCCCTTTTGGGTTTCCCAATTTGATGAATGATTCCCCCCCCTTTTCCCGGGGGTGCATCATGGAGGGGCCCTTGGGGGTTTCGCATAAAAGTTGACTTCGAGGGGGCGATGCCCCCCCCTTTGTTTTCCTTTGGGGGGGGCATGTTTCCCCCTTTTTAGGGGACGTGCCCCCCCCTTGAGAGGAGGCGGGGTTTTCCCCTTTTTTGATGGGATCGATGCCCCCCCCCCTTGAAAAAAACCCTGAGGAAAAAAATTGTAAAAGGGGGGCCCCCCATTCAATTTAAGTTTTTTAGAAGTTTAAAAGCTTTTTTAAACCCTTTTAAATCCCCCAAAAAAACAATGGGGTTTTTTTTTGGGGGCTTTTTTAAAAGGGGCCTTTCTCAATGGGGGGGAAATGAGTTGTCATTTTTAAAATGGAGGAAAAAAATTTTGTTTTTTTAAACCCAAATGTTTTTCAATCAAATGGGATTTCAAAAAGGGTTATGGCCAAAATCCCCCCAGATAAAAAACACAAAAATGGGGCCAAAAAATGCCCTCCCCCCTTTTTTGTTTTTTAATTACTGGAAATTAAGGGCCCAAAAACCTTTAAATTTTTAAAAAATTTTTCTTGGGGGTTTTGGGCCTAAAAAAATTTAAGGGGTAAAAATCCGATCCGATCGATTTTTTTTTGGGGGTTGAGAAGTTCTGTTTTTTTAAATTCTTTCCCTTGTTTTTGTTGTATAGCCTTCAATCCTGGGTTTGATTTTGGGAAACCAAAAACGACCCTTTTGTTTTTATCCGAAGTATTTACCCCAACTTAAACTTCTTGCTTCATTATCCATTTTCTTTTAAAAATTTCCCTTCAAGTCTATTTGTTCTGGGCCTTTTTTCCCTTAATGAAAACCCAAGTTCACGGCTAGGAAAAAAGGGGTTTTTGGGGGTTGACCGTTTTTTAAACCCTTTTACCTCTTTTGACCCTTTTGGAACCCCAAAAAACAATTTCAACATCCTCCTCTTCAGCCTCAATGTTTGGTTGGGGCCCTATATGAAAGGATTTTGTCTCGCATTGAAAATCTCCCAAAATCCAGTGCATAAATTCATTTTTCCCAATGATGTCATTTTTATAGATGTGATCCCCCTAAAAAACCCCAAAAACGCTCAATGCTTTAAAAATTTGGGGCCCCCTTAGAGGGCCCTTTCATCACTTCTACATTTTATTCGGACTGCACTTTTTTGGGATAGATTTCTGGCATTGTTCCTGCAAAGTTCAAAATAAAAGGTTAACTTCAGCCCTAGTCAGGTGTGAAAAACAATTATAATGTTGTCCTTGTACGTTTTTTTTTGCAACTAAAATGTCCCATACACTTAGTTCTACCAGCTAATTGTCCTTTTGTAAACTTAGCTGAACACCAGCAGTAACTGTCCTTTGTACATTTAGTTTTAACACAAAAAAAACCAAAAAAAAATAGTTGAACACCCCAAAAGCCAGCGCTAAACTTCCTTTAAAAAAAATTAGTTGAACGCCAAACCCCAAACTCAAAAAATTGTAACATAACAAAAAAGTAGCTAAAACTTTAGTTAAACCCCCCAAAAAACCCAAATTTTAAAAAACTTAAAACACTGTTTTGAACCACTTTCGAAAATTTGCAGTCCTTGTTTTATTAATTTTTAAAACCCAGGTTTTGTAATAGCGAAAAAATTTAAAAACTACATAGGTTGGCCCAAAATAAAATTTTAAAAAAAAAATCGTATTTGAGACTATAATAAGTTGTTTAATGCACCCAAAAAAATAACCTGTCCCAGTTTCGTGATTTTATGCGGAAATTTTTTTCAAACCAGCAGCTAGGTTCGATTTACAAACATGGGAAACCCCTTTTTCTTACCTCAGACAAAATGCTTCCAGGGTTTGATTTATGCTTTTGAGAATACAACGAGGATTCCAAGTCGGCAAAAATTGTGGAATGAAAATCCAAAGGGAAACCAAAAGGGAAGAATTTTGGAAACCGGGAAAACAAAAACCCCCCAAAAATTAAGGGGAAAAAAAGGTACCCCCCCCCCAACCCCGGGGTTTAGGACGAAAGAGAAGAAGAGTTGGAAACCCAAACGAACCCCTTACCTGTAGCAGGGACAATCCCGGGAGACGGGGAAAGAATCGCCCCCCAAAAGAATTTTTTTCCGGGGGGGGAAACGGGGCCCGATGGTCCAATCGGGGGAAAGGGGGGGAAAAATGGCCCCCCCCCCCCCCCCCCCCCCCCCCCCCCCCCCCCCCCCCCCCCCCCCCCCCCCCCCCCTTGGAGTGAAATTTATTTGTCGATGGGAAAAAAAGCGTTGGTGATAGGCGGGTGAAAAGGCGCCGGAAAAAGGTTTTTAATCGGCGGCCCGGTTTGGGGGGGGTTATTTAGCCCCATTTGGGTTGGGGGAAAAATCGTCGGCATTCGCGTGGGAAGTCAATTTTGGGTTTTGGGAAAATCGGGGGGGAGGTCGCCCGGGGGCAGCTATTTCGCCGCCGACGCGCTTTGAGAAATGGAGGGGTTTTTTTGGGGAAAAAGGGAAGGGAAAAAGGGCGTGCGGGGTTTGGGGGGGGGGGTTTTGGGGAAAATCCAAAAAGGGGGTTTTTTTCTTCCTTGTTATTTGGGGTGAAATCAGGGGGTTTTTTATTTAAATTTATTTTGTCCCTTTTTTTCAGTTTTCCCCATTTATTTTTGTTTTTTTGGTTTTTTTTTATTGCATTGGATTTGGTTAGGGGCCCCCGGGTTCAGATCTGATGGGATTTCAATTTGGGCTTTTCCGCCTCGTCGTTTGGCCCAATAGTTGAAACCCAAGCCTTTGGGCTTCAGGGGGGGGGTGTACCTCGTAATTCTTCTTTTTTCACCCCCCCTTTGCTCTCTGTTCTTTGCCCCTTTTTTTTTTTGGGGCAGTTGTTGTTTAACCTTCCTTAAAGGGGAAAACTACCTATTGCCCATTCCCCTTTTAAAAGATGTCGGAGTTGTGCCTCCGGGTACGTAATTTCCCAAATTTTTGTTCTAAAAACGTTTTTTTTTGGGGGCCCTTTCCTTTTTTTTTCTTTTGTAATTGAGTTTTAAATGATAGTCGAAACCCAGATTCTCTTCCCTTGGGTTCTGATTTTTCACCTTACCAGTGTTCGTCTCCTGGTCCTGTTTTCCAGTGATTATTCTAAAACCCCAATCCCCTATGGAATCTTATTCCCTTTCCCTTTAGCAAAGGGGAAGATACAGATGATTTCCCCCGCTTACCTTTCTGGGGCTCCCCAAGTGGGTTCCAAGTGCCCCAAACTTGAGACGCCCCCGAGAAAGCCCTTTGATAAAGGCCCCTTAGCCTAGGCAACGGGGACCCATGTGGCAAGGATGCCTGTGAGAAAAAAAGGTGTTGGTCTTGGGTATTTCCCCTGGGGCACTGCTCAGAAAATGCCAATTTTTCCCTTTGTCTAGCCCCCTGTCGGGAAGTTCCGGGGGACCCCGGCTTTCCCACCTTGGAATTTCCCCCCGGTGGCATGGATAGGGCCCGAGGCGTTCACTAACGGTTTCGCCTTCCCCATCCCCGTTCGTGGGTGGGTTCTCGAGTGTTTCAGGGCCCCTTGGGCTTTAATGTGGGATTTTGGGCGCCCGCGTCGGTTTTGAGTGTTTTGTAGGGCAAACTATCGCCCGGCCCTTTGTATTCCAGCTTATCCATTCCCCAAGAAAAAATTAAATGGCATAAGTTCTGTGGGGGCTAGTCCCCTGAGAAGGGAACCCTATTCCCTAAATCCCCCCATGGTCCCACCCCTTTTTTTATTTCAAGCCAGGACTGGACCTTTTGGGGACGCTTTTTCCCCCCCGTGGTTACTGGCTATTAAAGTGCTTCAAGCGATCTCGACCCTTTCCCCGCGAGGCCCTTGAGAGTCAAGTTTTTCGTGACTGCCATATTTGCCACTCAAGCGGGATACGGGTTCTAGGGGGGTTCGGGAGGTAAAAATATATATGCCGGTTTGTCCTTCCTGCCCGGGGAAAGGAAAAAAAATTTTTTATGAAAAAATGTTCATCTTGGGATTTGTTGTCGCTTTGTTCAAGTTGCGGTGTCTCACTTCCTTTTTTCAGGTTTTACCAACCTTGTTGGGTGCTATTAGCCCCACCGCTCGCGAATGTGGCAAGCTCCCCCCAAAGTCCCCCGGTAATTCTGCCCCTTTCCCCCCCTGTGCTTCCCTTCCGCGTTGTCGTGAGGGGAAGGGAAAAAAGAAAAAGGAAGGCGACTGAGGGCGACGGGACCCTGCTCCTAAAAAAGGGAAGAATTTTGGGGCCTCTCCCCCAAAAAGGAAAGTTGGGAGTGTGGGGCCATCAGCCCCGGCCACCCAGCTGATCGATTTGTTGGGTCAACAACCCCTTGTCAGCCACCTCGTGATGGATAAAGAGGAGGGTGAGTTGTTTTGTCGCTCCTGTGTGTTTCCCCTTCAGGACGAGAATCAGCCACCTCTAAGAGGCCATACAATGAAGCGAGGGGGACCCCATCCCAGTGTGTTGGAAAAGTCCCCAAGCTTGCCCTTTCTCGCTGTCTAAATTTTCTTGCGGTAAGAGTCAGAGTCATCGCCCGATATGACCCTCGCCCCAGAGAAAGCCCCGAGACAAACCCGCCGCCCCCCCATTTCGCTTGTGGTTGAGGGGGAATACTACTTTGACCCATTGCCCCCCGGCGAGGGGGAGAGGGGCCCCCCGTTCCCAATTTGCTATCGCCCCCCCATGTTTTTATATCACCCAGATGGGGAATGATGTAGGAGGGTTTTCCCGCGGAGTCTACCAGGTGTGACCGACCCCGGGGTGGCTGGAGGGGAAGATTCGGGGTGCTGCCCAAGTGAGGTGAGCAAAACCCCCAATCCCTTGAAAATATTAATCTAATATCGCAGGTTGCCTAAAGGGAAGTTAAACGTTGTAACGGCTTTTGCAGCTTGGCGATTTGATTCGTGCAAAAATCTCAAGGGGCTCGAATGAAGGGGAAAATGTTGAGAACTTCATTCGCTTCGTTGAGCCTTACTCGGCTTCTATGAGGAGCAGTTTTGGGGTTTTTTCGCTTCGCTGACCACCTGTGGCCGTGCCAAAGTGGCGAGCATCGCTCTCTGCAACTTGAAGGGGAGTCTAGAGACCGAACCACCAGTTGGGCCCCCTTGAAGCCCCGCAACAAGTCCGAGGAGGATTGATCGCCCGAGAGGAGCTTTGGGAAACCCCCCGACAACTCTTGTCTGAAACTGAGTGACGGAGACACAAAAGGGAAAGGTGCCAGCGTGGAGCGATTACCGAGGAGTGCGATAAACGGAAGGAATTTAAATGATTCTTTGGAGGCCCCGGCAGCGACTGATTCCCAGTTAGCTGCCCCGAAGGATTTTACATGAAAACCGTTGGTACTTCACCCCAAACTCTTGGGAGGTATTGCGTGGTTTTGCGTAGCGCCGGAAGTTTTTAGAGTTTTTCCATCAAGAACTGGCCCGGCCGCAAGAGTTCGCGTTTTGTTGAAGGGTCTCAACGTAAGCTGGGGTTTCCCCACCTTTTCACCCCAAAAAGAAAAAATCGCTTTCCGGGCGGCGACGCTTGGAGGGGAGGGGGGTCTGCTGAGGATGCGGATTGTAGCGATGAACGTCGAAAGCGTGGCTTCCCGTTTGAACCCCGAGGTTCAGAAATTCAGCCCCCAAATTTTTGAGGGGGCAAACCCCCTGGGAACCGGGTCAGTTCTAGTGCCCCGACTACTACAAGGGAAAAGGGGTTCCCCCCTTTAAAAATGTTATCCACGTTTTATCGTCCGTCATTTTTTCTTCTTTTTTTTTCTCTGAAAAGTTTTATTTTGACGGCACCCTGAATATTTATCGCTTCCCCATTCTTGCTGTTTTGGCGATTATTTTCTCACTGCTCCCCTTTAAATTTTTTGGTAGTTACATTTGTGGTATGACTTCTTCCTTTGGCGATCGTCGGCCCCATGGGTCCTATATAGCGATTTCAACGCCCCAGGTCTTATATGATGATTTTGATGCCCGTAGGTCATACACGCGCTTTTAATGGCTGTAGGTTTTTATAGCGATTTCAAAGCCCTTAGGTTTTATGATGATTTGATGCCCGAGGTCTTAACGTCGACTTTTAAAGCCCCTAGGTCTTACATAGCGATTTCAATGCCCTTAGGTCTTAATGATGATTTTGAGGCCCGTGGTCTTACACGGCAACTTTTTAATGCCCGTAGGTCTTACATACGATTTTAATGCCCTTAGGGCTTATATGTGATTTCGGGCCCATAGGTCTTATATGATAACCTTTTTAAATTGCAAAGATTTTGAGATTAATATTTTGACCCTTGGTATTTCATTAAAACTGGCATCACTTACGGGGCCTTTTTAATATAATACGCTAAGAGCGGGACTTTCGTTTTGGGGATTTTTCCCGTCAAACTCTGCGTTTGAAGGTATTGGCCCCACCACTGCCCTATTGTACGGGGCCTTCCAACCGGATTGGCTTGGGTGCCCGATGTGGTCTGAAGATTTTGCGCACTAAATCTTGAGAATGTGTGATGTGGGCGGAGTTTCAGATTAATCGCTAGCCAGCGTTCCTTTTTCCCCGATCAGTCGCATTGCGCCCTTTTTTTCTTTTCTCAATCATGTCCACATTTGGGATTAATTTTTTGTTCGTTTACTTACCCTGTATTACTGGATTGTATGGATGGGGTTGAAATTTCCACCGGGGGGACCGCCCGGTTCCCTAATTTTTCTTAGGGAGTTCGCTGTCGCGTTTTGTAAGCCTTCGGGAGCTCTAGGAAAGTGGTCAAGCTCTTTGACCCAACACCCTTTTCATCCCTTACTTTTTCTTTAACCCCTTGAAGATAAGTTTGTGGCCGCCTGCTGTTATTGGCTTTTGGGTAAGCGACGAGGCGGAAACTTAAATTATCCTTAGGTCGTCAGGGGAAAAATTTTGAAGACCTGTGAGTCGAACTGAGTACCCTGATCACAAATGATCTTTCTGGTATTCCGAAAATGAGGCTTCTGGAAATGGGCCCCGGGTGTCCATTCCCCACTTTCGAAGGCCATGGGTGACGTTTTTGTTTTAAGGTTGTTGCTGGCAACGTGGTAGCTTTCAAAAAATTTTGGATTGTGGCCTTTTTCACCAAGCGCTGCTTCCTTTCTATCGTTGGCCCCAAAATTAGAAAACCCTTTGGGATATTAAAATTCCTTTCTAGATTCTTGTCCCCAAGTGGTGCCAACACCCCCGAATGTACCTCATCTAGAGCCCCAGCTGATCATTTTCCCAAGCACCAAGATACGGGCCCATAGGTTTAA
>JAVBHU010000036.1:0-74801 GCA_034768395.1 Linum lewisii
TCATAATTCGTCGGGAGGTGATCTCCCATTGTATCTTGGGTGTACAGGGGACCATCGGTGAAGCGTCGGGTCGGGGCACGGGGGTGCCGGAGGCGCTATGGGTAGGTCAAGGCACGTTGGGCAGGGCAGCGACGTCGAGCAGTGGGAGGCGGCGACGGCGGCCAGTGGGGAGGCGGCGGCGATGGCCAGTGGAGAGCTGGCGGTGGCGGGCAGTGGGGAGCTGGCGGCGGCGGGCAGTGGGGAGCCGACGATGGCGAGCGGTGGGGAGCCGGCGATGGCGGGCGTGGGGAGCCGGCGGGCGTCAGCTAGTCGGTGGTGTCGGGCATCATCGTGTCGGGGCAGCCGGGGTCGAGTAGGACCGGTGCTGAGCGTTGGGCAGGGACTCGCCGAACTCGTGGTTGGGGGCCACGTCGGGTGGTGATGCGCCAGAGGGCGTCGGGCAGCGACAGGTCGGGGCCGGGTGCTGGGGCGGCCAGGGCCTGGTCGGGCAGGGTGGCGCCGGGTGCTGGGGCGCTAGGACTGGGCGGGCAGTGCCAGTCGGGGCCGAGCGCTGGGGCGCAGGGGCTGGTCAAGCAGTGCCAGCCGGGGTCGGGGCCGAGCGCTGGGACGCCAGGGCCTGGTCGGGCAGCGCCGGGGCTGGGGCCAAGGCTGGTGTCGGGTGCTAGGGTTTTAGAGGTGAACCCTACAAACTTCTCAAGCCCTTCGGGCATAACTTCTTCTCCCTCATCTGATTCTTCTTCTTCTTCCTTCTTATCCTCTTCTTCATCATCTGTCTCGATTCCTCCTTCTCTTACCACCATTGTTCGTTGATTAGGGCAGTCCCTTGAGATATGTCCCCTACCTTGACATTTAAAGCACACAATTCCACTGGGACATGGTTAGAGTTTTGAACCTTAGAAGTAGGTGGAGCAGGTGTTACCGGTGGTGCCGAATCCCTAGGGTTAGGGGTTGGCCGTGAGCTTGAGCCTCGGGGCTGTTCGGGCTTCCATGGGGCTTGGCTTGCATTCGGGCCTCCTCTCTATGGGGCATTGGTCGCTCTTCTCGTGTAGCCCTTCCTTACCTCTCTGTCCACATGGGTAGCTAGGGCTTTGAGATCCTTGTAGTCAACATAGTTAAGTAGGTTGACTTGGTGCATGGTCTCGGGGTGTAGCTCACCCACAAACCGGGCTATCTTTGCTTCTGGTTCTTCTCGGAGGTCGAGTCTGGCTACCAACATCTCTATCTCCTTGGTGTATTGCTCCACGTACATGGTGCCTTGCTTTAAGTTCCGGAGGGAGGTGTGTAGGTCTCGGGTATAGGTTCCCGGAACAAACCTCTTCCTCATGATTCTCTTGAGACCTCTCCACGACTCAATGGGGTCTTCCTCATCTCTTTGAACTCGGCTCTTGAACTGGCTCCACCATAGAGCATCATAGTTACTGAATTCAAGGGTGGCTAGGATTACCTTCTTACGTTCAGAATAGTGGTGGCACTCGAGGAAGTCCTCCATACTTCTCTCCCAATCCAGGTACTCATCGGCATTGTACTTGCCGGCAAATTTAGGCACCTTGAGCTTGAGGTTGCTCAAATCATCATCAATCTCCTGAGCTAGCCGTTGGGCTCTTCGGTTCAGGCCTTCAGGGCTGTCCTCTCGGCACTCATCTCGTCCTCTCCCGGCTTGAAGCTTGGCTAGGGTTTCTTGGACGGCGGCCATGGTAGCGTCAAGGTTCTGAAGGTGGCCTTCCATGTTGGCTAATCTCTCGTCTGCCATGGTTAGTACTAGCAAACGGAAGCAGTTTTCTATCCCCTCTTCTTAGAAATAAACTTACAACGAAAGGAAAATAACGTGCAAAGGGTGGCCTTGCTTTCTTTTCTTTTTCTTAACCACCAATTTTCTTATGCCTTACAAATCGAAACTGAAACAAGAATTAAAATAGAAGGGAATTTTTGAAGATATTTTCCAAAAACAGTAAAGGATATGAATCCAAGGTTTCAAACCTGGAGACTGGGATAGATTGTGGTCCTTGAGCTGAACCGTGCTCTGATACCAACTGATGTGAACCGCTGCAATCGTGGGCAGACGACCCTTGAACACCGCAAGTTGAGACCGTGCAACGAGGTAGAACCGTCGGGAACTGGGGATGGAGAGGACTTTGACCCGTCAGCTATATAACAGCTGGGAACCAAAAGTATCAAGTCGTAGACGCCACGCCAAGAGATGGATGCTCTTGATGATAAGTCAAACCTTCAGTATCGCAACATGCACATACAACAAGGGGTTTCAAGAACAAACTTCTATCAAAAGGGGGTTTATTTCATAAAAATCGTGAGAACAAAGGGTGGCCGGCGGCCTCCTTATATAGGTGAGGGAACAACCTCTCCTCCCTAAACACTACTCCTAAATAAGAATAAAATAAAGAGTCCTACTCCTAAAAAGAATCCTAGAACCCCTAAATAATCCTACTAAAAAGGAATAAAACATAAAATAATCGTTGAAGTCTTTAAAGCAGAATAAAAGACCTAAATTAGGTCAAAAACCCTAATCTGGCCGTGTACGGCTACTCGGGCTGGTTGGGTGTGTGTGGCGGCCCGGTGGGCTTGACCGGCCGAGCGCCGGGCTTGATTCGGGTGGCAGTCACTGGCCTGGTGCTCCGGGCTGGTTCAGTGGCAAGGGCCTTGTCCAAAAGGCCAGGTCTTCGTGGCCGATTTCATGGGATCCCTCGGATTGGTCCGGCTGTCGGTCTAGGGCTCGGGACGGGCCTTTCTTCAGCTCCTTTCCATTTCTGCTCGGGCCTTCCTTCCTAAGCTTCAGGTAGGCCTCCAGGCAGCTCCGAGGGTGGTCCAAGTGTCATGCTTCGGGGCCAAGGACTCCAATTCTTCTCATGGCTCGGCTCAGGGTCAATCCTTGGAAGCTCTCCTTTTCGGGCCAAGTGTTCTTGGGCTCTCTTCCTCCTGTATTCCAGAAATGCTTCCAAAGGGTCACTCAAGGAACCGACTTCTTCTTCAGGGCTCCTGGAGGTCAGGCTAGGAGCAGGCTGAAGTTTCTCTTTGGTGCTAGGGCTTATACCCTCGGCCAGCAGCATGGCCTGGAATAGCATTCCATCTCTCGGTTTCTTTTTACCTGCAAGGGAAGGACTTAGTCAATATTTCTTGTTATACCTTGGCCTTAGGGCTTGAAGATGGCCTGCCCTTGGTTCCATACGCTTCTTGAGAGGTCCTAGGGTCCTGCCTAGGCCAGGTGACCCTGGTGGGGTGTAGGAGTACCGATTGGCATCAGGGCAGCACGGTTGGATCATATCACGAGCCCTAGACCAAGAACCGGGCCGATCTGGGCTATTCTATGAGGGCAGCCACTATTTGGCCCGAGCCTTTTCGCAAGGCCCTGGCCCCTGGACAAGCCCGGAGCATCAGGCCCCAAGGCCCGATGAAGGACCACCAATGAAGAAGAAGCCCGGTGCCAAGGCCCAAACCGAGCCCGGCGGACCGCCGAGTCCTAGTCCCACCCGGACTAGGAAACCCTAAACCGCCGGATTAGGGTTTTAGGAGTTTTAAGACTAGTTAATTTTTTTTCGCTTTTTAATAGGATTATTTAGGGGTTTTAGGATTCTTTTTAGGAGTAGGACTCTTTATTTTATTCCTATTTAGGAAGTAGTGTTTAGGGAGGAGAGCTTTTCCCTCACCTATATAAGGAGGCCGCCGGCCACCCTTTGTAACCATGACTTTTATGAAATAAACCCCCTTTTTATAGAACTTTGTTCTTGAAACCCTTGTTGTATCTGCATGTTGCGATACTGAAGGTTTTACTTATCATCAAGAGCATCCATCTCTTGGCGTAGCGTCTACGACTTGATACTTCTGTTTCCCAGCTGTTATATAGCTGAAGGGTCAAAGCCCTCTCCATCCCCGGTTCCCGACGGTTCTACCTCGTTGCACGGTCTCAACTTGCGGTGTTCGAGGGTCGTCTGCCCACGGTTGCAGCGGTTCACATCACTAGGACCCCTTGGTTGATATGAAGTGTTCTCTTTGTGATAAAGAGGATGAAAGCTGAGAACATTTGTTCGCTGGCTGTGATTATTCAAGAGCTATAATATGCAGGTTGTTTCCAGAATTTGGCAGCTGCAGTTTTGGGGATATGGTGTCTGAAGTGATGAAGTGGGGTGGTGATATTTGTTTGAATCTAAAACAGCTCATTTGGCGTGTAATGATCTCGAAGATATGGAGGGAAAGGTGCAATCGAATCTTTGTGAATCAAGCTCAGGAGGATAAAAACGAGGCTTATACTTATATTAAGACTGAGGTTTGGCATTTGGGGAAGGGAGTCCGTACATGAGTAGTATAGATACTTTAGTATAGTGGGTTTTTTTTCCCCTTGGGGTTAGTTTCCTTTCTTTTTTGTACTGGTATTCCTTGATTTTGATGAAAAAAAATTGTTCAATTCATAAAAAAAAAGTAAATATCAAATAACTATCCAGGTTTAAACTATTCAGGTTTAAACACATTGTGCTTGGTGTGAGTTCCACGACTTCTAAACTAATAAGCAAGGAAATTGAAATGAAAATAAAGGACAGAATGATTGATTGGTTTGACTTAATGAGATGACAGACAAGCTTAGACTCTAATCCCCCCTAAGATCACCGGGGCATTGACAATCACAAGACCAGTGGTTTTCAATCCTAATTCATTCAATTCTCAGACACCACCATAACTCCTTACCCTTAGGTATAAGTTCCGCGAATGTTCGCTCTATCGAATCTAACTACCAAGATTAATTAACCGCCCTTGCGTTCACTTCTGCAACGAAAAACTAACTGGTGCAATTGATTAAGAACAATGAGTTACTCTACTTTTGATGTGATCCTGGCCACCAAGCCCGGCTTGGACACAACTGATGCCGACCCGGCCCCAGCACTGATGCCGGGCCGAGAGTACACCAGGCCTAGACCTACACCAGCACCACGCCCGGAGCCTAGGAGAGCAAAAGCCCCGGAGCAAGAAGGCACCCCTCGGAGGATGCTGATCCTCAACCAGGAACCAAGGCCAGCTCCTACTGAAGCCAAGATCATACTGATATCCCGACAGGAGCTGATGCTGGCACTGAGCCCTGACCCGGACCCCAAACCGAGCCTAGCACTATGTCTAGGACCCAAACCGACTCCCACAAGCTCCAGAGCTAAAATAGCACTTAAAGACACTCCAGAGGCATCCTTGACAACCTGGCCTAGACAGAAGTCAAAAGGCTCGGACAGATTTGAAGAAGGCCAAGTTTTGAGCCAAACCCGAGCACCGGACCTGATGTCGAACGTCACAGAGGAGCACTTATGGCCGAGCTCCCAATTGGCTCAGGCCTTTTTGGAAATATCAAGTACCTTGGATAGCTTGAAGCCTCAGGAGCACCCTCCAACAAATGGAGCTGAATTTGGAGTAGAATCAAAGGAGATAGGGCTAGAACAAGTCCTAGTGATGCTTGGCCTAAGCATCAAGGAGTGGAGCTCGGATGCTGATCCGAGGGAGCCAACACTACGAGATAGGATCAGGCCACTTCCTGAGCCTGATCCAATGAAGGATGATTGACCATCAAGGACACGGGACATGAAGAGAAGATGCCAGATACATCCAAGCAAGGAATCCTAATCAAGCTAGGATTTCCCGGTTTTGGATAGATTCCTAGTCTGACGAAGATTGGCGAATTTGGGCCACATGGAGACAGAATTTGGGCTGAATCCCAACATGAAAGTTGAAGCCCATGACGTCTACTAGTGATCTGACAAAGGGATTATTTTTCCTATTTTATTTGGTATTTATTTGGCAATTTCTCCCAGAACCTATTCTGCTGTATTTTAGGATTTTTCAGCCTCCTTTTTAGGAGTTCTAGTTTAGGTAGGATTCTTTTCCCTTATGGGATTGGAATCCGAATTTTTTCTTTTTTTAGTCTAGGTTAGGATTAGTTAAAGTCCTCTTTAGGTTTTCTAATTAGGACTCTTTTTATTTCTTTATTTTATTCTTATTTAGGAAGTAGTGTTTAGGGAGGAGAGCTTGTTCCCTCACCTATATAAGGAGGCCGCCGGCCACCCTTGTACGACAGACTTTTATGAAATAAACCCCCTTTGATAGAACTTTGTTCTTGAAACCTCTTGTTGTATCTGCATGTTGCGATACTGAATGTTCGACTTATCATCAAGAGCATCCATCTCTTGGCGTGGCATCATCGACTTGATACTTCTGGTTCCTAGCTGTTATATAGCTAACGGGTCAAAGTCCTCTTCCGCCCCCGGTTCTCGACGGTTCTACCTCGTTGCACGGTCTGAACTTGCGGTGTTCAAGGGTCATCTGCCCACGGTTGCAGCGGTTCACATCAGTTGGTATCAGAGCACGGTTCAGCTCAAGGACCACAATCTATCCCAGTCTTCAGGTTTGAAACCCTGGATTCATATCCTTTACTGCTTTTTAGAAAATAGCTTCAAAAATTCCCTTCTATTTCAGTTCTTGTTTTCAGTTTTTGAGTTGTAAGGCAGAAAAAGCTAGGTGGCCATCATACCATCAAGAAAAATATCAAAAGAGTCAGAAAAACAGAAAATACTCAAAAAATCAAGCAAGGTCACCCTTGCCAAGTTCTTTATTTTCGTTGTATTAGTGTGTTTAAGAAGAGGGGATAGATTAGCTTTCGTTGCTTGTAGTGATTCACCGAGCCACGACCCTACTTTTAGCCATTAAGTTGTTATTTGCATCGAGTCCTAGAAAATAGAGTACTAGAAAATTTATATTAGAAAAGGTTTTTGGGTGATCGCTGTTACACTAACCATGGCAGAAAGGGATCTATGTCTATTGGAGCTTCAGTGCCTGATTGCACGCTTAGCCCTACAGAACATGAAATATTCTTTTAAAAGGTTAGTTGAAGACAGGAGAGGCAACACCGTGCCCAAGACTCGGCCCCACACCGAGCCCTGCCCCGAGCCGAGCACTTGCCCAGCACCAGCGCGCCGAGCAGGCGCTCCAGCACATCGAGAGCGCCTGCCCAGCACCAGCGCTCGAGCAGCGCCGACCAGCACGCCGACCGGCGCCCAGCGCCCGCCTGAGTCCAGCGCCCGATGCCCGACTGGTCCCAGCGCACGACCGGTCTAGCGCTGACCGCACGTCACCAGCCCCGGAGCAGCCCCACATCCGAGACCACCCCCGGCCCCAACCACGGCACCCAGCGCCTGCCCCGACTCCAGCACAACCCATCCCCGGCAACCAGCGGCCCCCGCCCGCCGCGCCCCAGCGCCACCGCACCGGCGCCCCCCGCGCACAGCTCCGGCGCCCCCGCGCCCAGCCCGGCGCCCCCCCGCCCCGCCCAGCCCCCGCGCCCAGCCCCGGTGGTGAACCGCCCGTCGTTGTTATGCAGACGTTCAACCAAATAAAATTTTAAACTAACAAAGCTAACAAGCAGTGATAGGTCGTATTCCAAGGGCTTTCTATGATTGGCTACTTCAGAACTAGCAAAATACTCGAACGTAAACAAATTGCGTGGTGTGAGTTCCACGACTTCTAATTCTAAGAATCAGAAAAATTAAAACAAATTAAACTAAAGCAGATTGTGAATTAGGGTTTGAAAACAGAGATGACAGACGAACTTAGACTTTGAATCCCTTCGTTCCCAGAGCATTGGCAATCAACAGATCAGCGGATTTTGATTCTCGTTCAATCAATTACTAAGACATCACCGTAACTCCTTACCTTTAGGTTTAAGACCGGCGAACGTTCACTCTATCCGTTCTAACTACCAAGATTAACTAGCCGCCCGGGTACGGTCGCCTCTCGCAACGACTTAATTAATTGGTGCAATTACTAATGATTAATGAGTTACTCTTGCAGTGAATTAACCCTAACCGGTTCCTACGAAAGGCACGCTCTAATTATAAGGTTAATTGTTCAATTTGATGTTCTAAAGTAAGGCGAGCGTTCGCTTCTATCCTTAGCTTAACCAGAATCTAACCTAGGTGATCAATCCAGACAAGAAACCTGAACAATGAAGAACAAATCAAACATGAAAAAGAACTGATTGAATTTCGAATCTAATCACCGCCGATCTGGACCGCTTTAAAGCCCTGGGTCACTTAGGGTTCATCTAGTCTAAGCTCTAACGAGTTTAGCTACTCATGATCATTACAAAAGAAACAAAGACAAAGAAAGAGTTCATCATTCAGAGGAAGAACTGAAAAGAATCTGAAAAACCTAATGTAGACGACTCTGGCAACTTCGATCTTCGGTAGATAACACTCCTAGCTCCGGTTCTCCGAGATGGAAGGGATGGCGTCACGATCTCTATCCGGCTCTTCGAACTCTAACTCTTCGCTCCAGAATTTCAGAGAAATCTGATTCGAAAAGTATTCTGATTTGTAAATTATGATGTATCTTTATTTTGGGCCGCCGGGTTAAGTATAAATACTTAACCCTAAATTAGCCGGATCATTTCAATATTTTCGCTGAAAATAATGAATTATTTTCGCCGAAAATATGCTTGTGAATGGAAGGCTCCGCCGGCTGATTCTTCTGTCCTTTTCGCCGAATAGGTTCTCGGCGAAAACTTATAGTTTTTTCGCCGAAAACTTCCTTGAATGAGCATCAGAGGATTTGTCCTTGCATTTTTGCCAAAACCCTAGGGTATTTTCGACGAAAATGTCAGTGTGAATCGGGCAGACTTTTGGTTGGACTTTGATTGGCTCCTTTGATCGATTTCGGTTCAGTTCCTCGATGTTCCAATGCCTTAGACACGTCCATGGCAACTTTATTTGACAGCAAAAACCTGTGATAACACAAAAATACTAGAAAACCATCAAATAGACCCGAAACGGGCCAAGGTAACACAAATGGCACGAGATAGGGCAATCGATTGAATATTCGTTATTCTACCCTAAAAACCATGTCTTAAGCAAAGAAATGTCACTTAAATGAGGCTGATAATCACGTCAAGTCGAGTGTCATCACCCGGCGCCTCAACGCCCGACCCCAACACCCGACGGGCCCCATGACCCCGGCGCCACCCTGACCGACCCCGACCGACGCCGCCTGACCCCGGCCTGGCGCCGCCTGACCCCGACCCGACGCCGCCCGACCATGGCGCACCCGTCGGACCCCCTGATTCCAGCGCCGCCCTATCCACCCCCGGCCCGACGCCGCCCGACCCCGGCACCGCCCTATCCAACCTTCGACCCGAGCCCCGGCCGAGTCCGGCCCGTGCCCCAACACGAGCCCCGGTACCAGCCCCGGTATCTGATGGCGCCCAAGCCCAGAGTCCCCATACCAGCCCCGGTATGGCCCGAGCCCCGAGCACCCGTACCAGCCCCGGGACGGCCCGAACACCCCTGGAGCACCAATGAACCACAAGGTCCAGTCCTATGTGCCCTTGAGATTATTGTTATTATTTCTAACAGATCATCAGGCAAGGATTCGAGGACGAATCCTCTTCAAAAAGAGGGGGATGATGTGATCCTGGCCACCAAGCCCGGCTTGGACACAACTGATGCCGACCCGGCCCCAGCACTAATGTCGGGCCGAGAGTACATCAGGCCTAGATCTACACCAGCACCACCCCCGGAGCCCAGGAGAGCCAAAGCCCCGGAGCAAGAAGACACCCCTGGGAGGATGCTGATCCTCAACCAGGCACCAAGGTCAGCTCCTACTGAAGCCAATATCAGACTGATGTCCCGACAGGAGCTGATGCTAGCACCGAGCCCTGACCCGAACCCTAGACCGAGCCTAGTACTATGTCTAGGCCCCAGACCGACTCCCGCAAGCTCCATAGCTCAAATAGCACTTAAAGACACTCCAGAGGAATCCTTGACAACCTAGCCCAGACAGAAGTCAAAAGACTCTGACAGATTTGAAGAAGGCCAAGTTTTGAGCCAAACTCGAGCACCGGACCTGATGTCGGACGTCACAGAGGAGCACTTATGGCCGAGGTCCCAATTGGCTCAGACCTTTTGGGAAATATCAAGTGCGTTGGATAGCTTGAAGCCTCAGGAGCACCCTCCAACAAATAGAGCTAAATTTGGAGGAGAATCAAATGAGATAGGGCTAGAACAATTCCTAGTGATGCTTGGCCTAAGCATCAAGGAGTGGAGCTCGGATGCTGATCCGAGGGAGCCAACACTAGGAGCTAGGATCAGGCCACCTCCTGAGCCTGATCCAATGAAGGATTCTTGACCATCAAGGACGCATGACATGCAGAGTGTAACATCCCTGCCCAACCGAACAGGTTAGAACTCAAGTCTGGGTGACTAGAGTGCCGGAAACGGTACTTAAGAGGGTCTCTTAAGGTCTGGGACGTTTGGGTGTGTGCCGGGTTGAAGTTGCAAAAGAGGGAACAGTGTACAGTACCAAAAGTGCTGATTTTGGGCCCTAAAGTGCGCAGGCGCACTTTTGGAAGTGCCAGGCACACTTTTCGTGCATAAAAAGGCGGATCCAGCACGGAAATTCACAAATTCCTTCCTCTTTTTTCCCCCAACTTTGTTTTTGACGAACTGAAATTCCCCAAGTGTCAATCCTTGATTCCGGGAGTTGTAGAACTCCGATTTGCGATCCGTTTTTGCTACGCGTTCGTGGCGACGAGAGGAAGAGATTGCACATCGTGGTTCTGGGTGGTTCGGAGTAGGCTGCTGTCGGTGAGGAGGAGAAGAGCTACGACTTTGGGTGGTAGAGCTTGGTCGTTCGGGTTCCGGGAGTTGTTTTAGAGCCTCGTCTTCTTGTCAGGTGAGGATTTAGCGTACGATAGGTAGAATTGGTCGACGTGAGGAGTTGAAACTTGACTTAGAAGAATGTAGGGCATTACATGAAATTGAAAGAGAGTAAAAGGGGATTTCGTTATGTGATTGATTGTTGAGTATTTGCGATTGTTGTTGGTTGTTGTATGCTTGATGATATGATGAATTGCATGATGATAGCGGGCTGTTCGTTATGTGCGATGAATGGGGGAAAGAGTAACCTTGATGCTTAATGGATTGGATGTAGTAACGAGTGTAGGAGGGCAGGGGTATGATGTTGTAAGTGTATTTCTGCCTGGAATTGTTAATCTGTGGTTGCAGGAGGGTGGTCCTGCCAATGTGGGGTCGCCCTTAATTGACGAACAGGTGGATGGTCCCACCAATGTGGGGTCATCCAATGAAGGACGTACACAGGAGGGTAACCCTACGACTCATGACATGGCTTCCCCTGTACTTGCAGGTGGGGGTGGCCGGTGAGCTAGCCGTTTACCCTTAAACTGTTTGTGCCGTGGGAGGCGTTGAATGACTTGTGATGTGTGGTTATGTGTGATGTGGAATTGTGATGATGCTATTTTGTGTGTGTGGTTGTCGAGGTGTGTGAATGAGTGCAAGTGGTGTAGTTTGGGATATGGTTGAGTATGCGATTGATGTTGATGTTGGTGGTGGGAATTGATGTGAGTTCTGATGGTTGGATTGGATGATGCGAATAAGCTATGGGATGAGTATGACGGTTGGTTGCAAGTGTTGAGTAATTGGTTGTGTTGATTGAATGATAGAACCGGTAGGAGTCCACACTGGCCACCTTGAGATGTGATGAGTTGTGTCCAGTTCACGTTGAGTGAATCACTCTGGTTAGCTACCAGGGATTTATGTTGAGTCGGTCTACGTCGAGTGGATCACCCGGGTCAAGTACCTGGGATTATGGTTGTGGTATCGGTCTACGTTGAGTAGATCACCCTGAGTTGTATTACCGGGGATTGTTGGCCGGCAGTGGTGGTGTGGAGCAACTCCTAGGCGCCTAATAACTCACCTAGAATTTAATGAGTCGAGTCGTGTTGTGATAGTATGATGTGTGGAGTCTGTGGGACAGGGGTTGGTAGTGTTGTGCTTGGTTGATGTTAGTAACTGTGAAACTGTGAATTGCGAGTTGTGTGGTTGAAGTATGAAAGTGGGTGCTATTCGTGTTGGAAGATGTATTGTAATTAAGTGTTGTATCGTGTGTATGATGACTCCGTTGATGCTATTATATTGCGGTATGAGATTGACCGGTGTGCATGTTCTAACCCTGATAGTGATGTTGTAGTGAGGATTGATGACTTGTGTACATTGCTGAATTTTATTAATTGTGTGTACTGGTGGAGGTAAGTTCTTGTGTGATCACCTAGTAGCATGCTAGGATTAAAATGATAATGGCTGTGTCAGATTCCGTTGTGTTGTTTGTGTGCGGAGTTGGGATCACTCCTAGGCTAGGTTCGGCGCATAGGTAGACCCAGTGGGTTCACTCAGTTTCATTAGCAAGCTGATCCCCCCAGTTTCTCTTTTCAGGTGTTCGGTTGAGTTCGGAGGAGTTGCAGGTTGGAGTTGTGAAGTGAAGATTAGGAAGCTATTGTGGAGTGACCATTGTTTTAATTTTAGATTTCAGTTGACACCTTTGGTTGGGAATTTTTTAATCGTTTTGAGATTTGGTTTCGGATTTAAGATTTTATGTAATGAAGGCCTTCAGTTGATTTTGAGTTATTTTTTTAACGGAGAGTTGTTTCTGTTTCCGCTGCGTTTTACCCTTTTCTTTTAAAGCTGGTTCTTCAAGTAGCACTCAAACCGGTTCGACCATGGGTGAACCCGGGTCGGTTTGGGATGGGTGTTACAAGTGGTATCAGAGCCTGGTTAGTTGCTGCTGTGTTGGTGATTCATTTCTTCTTCTAGAGGAGTAATTAACCTCGTAGGGAGAAAGGGTGAAGCATCGGCACAGGACCAACTCTCCAGGGATTTTCAAACTGTTTTGAATGGGTGGGAAGTTTTGAAAGGAAAGGTGTTTGATTTTGAAAGGAAAAGTGATTTGAAATGCAAAGTGATTTATGAAAATTGGTCAACTGAAACGTTTTGTGTCCTCATGTAGTGAAGAGGGTGGCGGAGTAGTTGAGAGTGGAAGTACACTACAAAAAATGGGCTCTTTAGCGTCGCTTACCGGGGAAGGATTTAGCGTCGGTCGATTAAAAACCGACGCTAAACCCTTGACTCGCGTTTGACCAAGGGTTTAGCGTCGGTCGACAAGCGACCGACGCTAAATCTGACCGACGCCCGACGCTAAATGTGGTTTTCGGTTAGAAACAAAGCCAACCAGCTTTGGCGTCGGTTGCCGACATGTTTTAGCGTCGGTCGACGACCGACGCTAAAACACATATATATTAAAACTTCTCAGCCGCCACCCTAACCCTAATCGAATCTCTCTCCTCCATCTTTCTTCTTCTTCCTTTCTTCTTCCTCCTCCAACCTTCTTCTTCTTCCTCTTCTCTTTTTCTGAAATTCTTCTTCTTCCTTTTCCAGATCTTCTCTATCTTTCTTCTTCCTTTCTTCTTCCTCCTCCACCTTCTTCTTCCTTTTCCAGATCTCCTTCATCTTTCTTCTTCTCTTTTCTTTCTTCCTTTTCCAGATCTCCTTCACCTTTCTTCTTCTTCCTTTCTTCTTCCTCCTCCACCTTCTTCTTCCTCTTCCTCTTCTTCCTTTTTTAGATCTCCAGATCCAACCTTCCCTTTCTTCCTCTTCTTCTCCTCTTCCTCTTCTCATCCAGTCATCCGTCACCGTCATCGTCGTCGACCCCACCGTCATCGTCGCCGCCGCCACCACCATCATCACGTTGATCGGTCAAGGATTGACTGATTGGACAAGTAGTGACCAAAAGGGTGACCTAATAAATTTAAGTGACCAAAGTGTATAACTGGAAAATGGAGTGACTGATTGGACATCAATAGAAAATAGAGTGACAAAATAGAAAATGAAAATAAAAAACGAATAAAAAAACGAAAACAAAAAAAAATTGGGTTCGTCAGCGACCCAACCGGTCAAGGAATTGGCGTCGCTCGTTATACGGATTTAGCGTCGGTCGTGTGTCGGCCGACGCTAAAATTTAGCGTCGGTAGTTTTGGCGTCGCTTTTTTTGACCGACGCTAAATCCCTTAGCGTCGGTCAGCAAGCGACGCTATCAAGCGTTTCTGACCGACGCTAAACAAGCGGATTTTTGTAGTGGTAGTAGCAGGTTGGGAAATTGGTTAGAAGAGTAGAGCCTTGTAGAATTTGGTTAAGTGAGTAGAGTGCTTGAGGGTGTGAGTTTTAGTCGAAGGTGTTAGCTTCATAGTTCTTGTTGGTGTGAGTTGTGCTTTGTTGAGCTCTTGCGTTGTGGTTGTGCTCTTGAGTGAGTTTTGTTTGATTGTGTTTTGGTTGTGTTCTTGTTGTGAGTAGTGCTATTCAGGTTCAGTTGTGCGTGTCTGTTAGGTAGAAGTTTAAAGTAGTGTGGGAGTAGTGCCCTTAGAAGGTGTGTGTTGCTAGAGCCGTTAAAAGGGAGTTTCGGGAGGTGATGTGATCCTTGTATTGCTGCATTTGTTGCTGTGATGTATGGTTGCATTGCTAGAGCAAGTCGGGTTGTGATTTCGGGGACGAAATCTCTTAAAGTTGGGGAGACTTGTAACATCCCCGCCCAACCGAACGGGTTAGAACTCAAGTCTGGGTGACTAGAGTGCCGGAAACGGTACTTAAGAGGGTCTCTTGAGGTCTGGGACGTTTGGGTGTGTGCCGGGTTGAAGTTGCAAAAGAGGGGAACAGTGTACAGTACCAAAAGTGCTGATTTTGGGCCCTAAAGTGCGCAGACGCACTTTTGGAAGTGCCAGGCGCACTTTTCGTGCATAAAAAGGCGGATCCAGCACGGAAATTCACAAATTCCTTCCTCTTTTTTCCCCCAACTTCGTTTTTGACGAACTGAAATTCCCCAAGTTTCAATCCTTGATTCCGGGAGTTGTAGAACTCCGATTTGCGATCCGTTTGTTGCTACGCGTTCGTGGCGACGAGAGGAAGAGATCGCACATCGTGGTTCTAGGTGGTTCAGAGTAGGATACTGTCGGTGAGGAGGAGAAGAGCTACGACTTTGGGTGGTAGAGCTTGGTCGTTCGGGTTCCGGGAGTTGTTTTAGAGCCTCGTCTTCTTGTCAGGTGAGGGTTTAGCGTACGATAGGTAGAATTGGTCGACGTGAGGAGTTGAAACTTGACTTAGAAGAATGTAGGGCATTGCATGAAATTGAAAGAGAGTAAAAGGGGATTTCGTTATGTGATTGATTGTTGAGTATTTGCGATTGTTGTTGGTTGTTGTATGCTTGATGATATGATGAATTGCATGATGATAGCGGGCTGTTCATTATGTGCGATGAATGGGGGAAAGATTAACCTTGATGCTTAATGGATTGGATGTAGTAACGAGTGTAGGAGGGCAGGGGTATGATGTTGTAAGTGTATTTCTGCCTAGAATTGTTAATCTGTGGTTGCAGGAGGGTGGTCCTGCCAATGTGGGGTCGCCCTTAATTGACGAACAGGTGGATGGTCCCACCAATGTGGGGTCGTCCAATGAAGGACGTACAGGAGGGTAACCCTACGACTCATGACATGGCTTCCCCTGTACTTGCAGGTGGGGGTGGCCGGTGAGCTAGCCGTTTACCCTTAAACTGTTTGTGCCGTGGGAGGCGTTGAATGACTTGTGATGTGTGGTTATGTGTGATGTGGAATTGTGATGATGCTATGTGTGTGTGTGTGTGTGGTTGTCGAGGTGTGTGAATGAGTGCAAGTGGTGTAGTTTGGGATATGGTTGAGTATGCGATTGATGTTGATGTTGGTGGTGGGAATTGATGTGAGTTCTGATGGTTGGATTGGATTATGCGAATAAGCTATGGGATGAGTATGACAGTTGGTTGCAAGTGTTGAGTAATTGGTTGTGTTGATTGAATGATAGAACCGGTAGGAGTCCACACTGCCCACCTTGAGATGTGATGAGTTGTGTCCGGTTCACGTTGAGTGAATCACTCTGGTTAGCTACCAGGGATTTATGTTGAGTCGGTCTACGTCGAGTGGATCACCCGGGTCAAGTACCTGGGATTATGGTTGTGGTATCGGTCTACGTTGAGTAGATCACCCTGGGTTGTATTACCGGGGATTGTTGGCCGGCAGTGGTGGTGTGGAGCAACTCCTAGGCGCCTAATAACTCACCTAGAATTTAATGAGTCGAGTCATGTTGTGACAGTATGATGTGTGGAGTCTGTGGGACAGGGGTTGGTAGTGTTGTGCTTGGTTGATGTTAGTAACTGTGAAACTGTGAATTGCGAGTTGTGTGGTTGAAGTATGAAAGTGGGTGCTATTCGTGTTGGAAGATATATTGTAATTAAGTGTTGTATCGTGTGTATGATGACTCCGTTGATGCTATTATATTGCGGTATGAGATTGACCGGTGTGCATGTTCTAACCCTGATAGTGATGTTGTAGTGAGGATTGATGACTTGTGTACATTGCTGAATTTTATTAATTGTGTGTACTGGTGGAGGTAAGTTCTTGTGTGATCACCTAGTAGCATGCTAGGATTAAAATGATAATGGCTGTGTCAGATTCCGTTGTGTTGTTTGTGTGCGGAGTTGGGATCACTCCTAGGCTAGGTTCGGCGCATAGGTAGACCCAGTGGGTTCACTCAGTTTCATTAGGAAGCTGATCCCCCCCAGTTTCTCTTTTCAGGTGTTCGGTTGAGTTCGGAGGAGTTGCAGGTTGGAGTTGTGAAGTGAAGATTAGGAAGCTATTGTGGAGTGACCATTGTTTTAATTTTAGATTTCAGTTGACACCTTTGGTTGGGAATTTTGTAATCGTTTTGAGATTTGGTTTCAGATTTAAGATTTTATGTAATGAAGGCCTTCAGTTGATTTTGAGTTATTTTTTTAACGGAGAGTTGTTTCTGTTTCCGCTGCGTTTTACCCTTTTCTTTTAAAGCTGGTTCTTCAAGTAGCACTCAAACCAGTTCGACCACGGGTGAACCCGGGTCGGTTTGGGATGGGTGTTACACAGAGAAGATGCCAAATACATCCAAGCAAGGAATCCTAATCAAGCTAGGATTTCTCCGTTTTGGACAGATTCCTAGTCTGACGAAGATTGACAAATTTGGGCCACATGAAGATAAATTTGGGCTGAAGACCAACATGAAAGTTGAAGCCCATGACGTCTACTAGTGATCTATTAAAGGGCTTATTTTTTTTATTTTATTTGGTATTTATTTGGCAATTTCTCCCAGAACCCGTTTTGCTGTATTTTAGGATTTTTCAGCCTCCTTTTCAGGAGTTCTAGTTTAAGTAGGATTCTTTTCCCTTATGGGATTGAAATCCCAATTTTCCCTCTTTTTAGTCTAGGTTAGGATTAGTTAAAGTCCTCTTTAGGTTTTCTAATTAGGACTCTTTTTATTTCTTTATTTTATTCTTATTTAGGAAGTAGTGTTTAGGGAGGAGAGCTTGTTCCCTCACCTATATAAGGAGGCCGCCGGCCACCCTTGTACGAAAAACTTTTATGAAATAAACCCCTTTGATAGAACTTTGTTCTTGAAACCCCTTGTTGTATCTGCATGTTGCGATACTGAAGGTTCGACTTATCATCAAGAGCATCCATCTCTTGGCGTGGCGTCATCGACTTGATACTTCTGGTTCCTAGCTGTTATATAGCTAACGGGTCAAAGTCCTCTTCCGCCCCCGGTTCCTGACGGTTCTACCTCATTGCACGGTCTCAACTTGCGGTGTTCAAGGGTCATCTGCCCAAGTTGCAGCGGTGCACATCAACTTTCAAAAAAAACAATAAGTTACTCTAGAAGCGGATCAACCCACGAAAGGTACACTCAATTGAATAGGTTAATTGATTGATTTGATGTTCTAAAGTAAGGTGGATGTTTGCCACTATCCTTAGCTTAACACGAATCTAATCTAGGTGATCAAGCTAGACAAGAAACACAGACAATGAAGAACAAAACAATCACGCAAGAGAAACTGTCTGAATTTAAATCTAATTACCACCAATTTGTGACCGCTTTAAAGCCCCGGGTCACTTAGGGTTCATCTAATAAGCTCTACGAGTTTAGCTACTCATGACTATAACAAAAGAAACGAAAACTACAAAGGAGTTCATCATACAAAGGAATAATAGATAAGGATTGAAAAACCTAATTCTGACGACTCCAGCGCAGCTCCGATCTTTGGCAATCTTCACTCCTAGCTCCGAGCACTCCGATGGAAAGATGGCGTCAATATCTCTCCAGAAAACTCTGAACTCTCTCTCTCAAGCTCTCAAGTCTGGAAGTTTAACTCCGAGAATAAGTGTTTTAATAATTGGTCCGTCGACTGCTTTATATAAGTTTTCCAACTCAGTGCCGAAAAAGGAGATACTTCTCGGTGAGAACTTTGAGAGTTCTTGCCGAGAACTTTAGTGTAAATGTCCAGCTAAATCTCGACGAGATTTCTTCATGCATTCCTTCATAGGTTCTCGGTGAGAAATTTGAGACTTCTCGCCGAGAATTCCAGTGTAATTTATTTTCTGCACAGCGACGGTATTTGGCCATTGATTTCTGGATGAGTCTTTGGCAAGAATTATGAGGATTCTCGCCGAGAATTTGGTGCTGGGCAGGAGGAAATCACTTCTTCACTTGGTTTAATTTCTGGCTTCGATTCCGGGCAATTCCTCGAGGCTCCATGCTTCCCGAACACGTCCAAGGCTACATAATTGATGGTCAACACATGTGTACTCATAGAGACGCTATAAAACACATCAAATAGACCCATAAGGGGCCAAAGTAACCAAAACGGTATGAAATAGTGCAATTGAGTGAAAACACCCTAAACTACCCAAAAAACCGTGTTTCAAGCAAGGAAATGTCACTTAAATGGGGTTGATAATCACGTTAATTCTAGTGTCATCAATTATTGAAATAAAAAAAACTTGTTTATAATAATGAAGTGTTCTCATAGGAGAATGTTTATATAGAAAACTGATTGCGTTTATCTAAAAATAGTTTAATTGATTTGTATCGTAGAATTATAGAATAGACTGTTTATCCCTTTTAATGGTGATTGGTAGAATCCCTACACTCAAGCAGAAGACGAATAAAAGAGGGTATATTTTTTTGGTAAGAGAGCGCGCGTCGAGTGCCTTAATCATTCAGAATAATTGAACGATGTTCAGAAACACCCATACAGTCGAAGCGTAAGTGTAAACCAAGTCTAGCATTTGAAACTGAGATTGAATGAGTACCCGAAGGGTAAGATGAGCCCAAGCCTGCCAAAAAAACCAGCCGCGCGGTTCCCTTCCCTGAAAATATGGCGGGTTTGGATTTCCCAATCCCGTTTAGAAGCATTTGAAAGCCCATGACCTCCATCGCGTGTTCGTGAGTCGGAATATCGTCCTCATGAAATAGATTAATCACAGCCTTAGAGTCAACCTGGACTTCGACCTTCCTTAACCCATAATCTCATGCGCATCTGAGGCCTGCAATAGCACCTCTCAACTCTGCACGCATGATAGAACATCAGCCGATGTTCATTGTGAAGGCTGTAACGCAATGTCCCAGCTCGTTCCGGATGAGCCCCCCTGCTGCAGCTTTCCCCAAAGCTCGATTAAAAGCCTTGTTTGTGTTAATAGTCAACCACCCCGTGAGGCCCGATTCCCAAGCAATGTCCACCATCTGACGCTTTTTAATTACCCCAATAGCCTCTCATCCTAATTTTGAGCAACAGAGACGACCCCTATCCAAGAAGCTGCACGAAAGGCAACCGTCTTTGCAGAGTCCAAATTGTCGGAGAAGATTCTAGCGTTTCATGCTTTCCATAAAAACCAGCAAATGATACTGAAGCCTAGACTACCTTCTGAAGATAAATGAGTGGATAGCTATTTCACAATGTTCTCGGACCAGCAAGCTGCATTTAGCAAAAGAGAGCAGTATTATGTCCAAACAACTTAAGCGAACCTACAATCTTGGAGAATATGAATTGAGGATTCAGTCTGACCTGGGCAAAGGGGGCATTCAGGATTGTACATAAGCTTCCTCTTAACCCTTTGCTCGTTAGTGAGTAGACGATCGTGTCCCGCCAACTAGAGGAAATGTTTAACTCTATTGTGGCCTCTCTATTTCCAAGTCTTCATCCAAAGCTCTTGCCGGTCTAGAGACACAACATCCTCTACTGCTAGCAAATTATAGGTGGACTTAATCGAGAACTTCCTGTTGGGTTCAACGCCCCAAACCCAACCATCCTCCCCGCGATTCTTGTTAGGCAGCGACATTCCAACCACAGCATTAATCCCATCCTAATTCAGTCATGTCTCCAGCTTTGTGATATTCTAGTTTCTAGTAGCGTCAACAAAATCAGCAACTGTCTCTTCTAAATTGAGGTCATCCCCGTTGAGAAAAGTAAGATCGAGGAGGTTGTTCCCTCCGTCTAGCCAACTCGTGGTCCAAAAATTAGTGTTATGGCCATTTCTGACTGTAGACCTACTTCCTTTGAGCATAACACCCAGCTCGGATATAATCCCTTTCCAGACCGCAGAGAGAGACGAAGTGTGGCGGGGTCTTTAGCCATCGCTTGTCTCCTTAAAATATTTGCTGTGAATCAAACGGATCCATAAGGGTTCCTGATCCTTGAGGAAAAGAAATGCGAGCTTAGTCATATACGCTCGGTTCAGAATCCTTGCAGAGCGTAGACCCAAACCTCCTTGTTCTTTCGGCAAGCAATTTTTTCCCAAGAAATAAGATGAGTCTTCCTTTCGTTGGCCGAGGACCCCCAGATGAAGTCATGGATCCGTTTGTCAATCTCCGAACAGGTAGTAACGGGCAGCAAAGAGGTCTTCATGTGATGCACGCATTTTCACGCGCGTGTAGTGAAATAACTATCAAACACAAAACAAGATAGATCATATTCCACAGGTCTTTTCTAACTGACTACTCAAATGAGTCGGCAGATTACTCAGGTTTAACACAAGTTTGCGTAGTGTGAGTTCCATGACTTCTAATCTATAAAGCAGGAAAATAAGAAATGAAAACAGAAAACAATTGAAAGATTGGTTGACTTAACAAGACGACAGACAAGCTTAGAATTCGAATCCCCCTAAGATCACCAGAACATTGGCAATCACAAGACCAGCGGTTTTCGATCCTAATTCATTCAGTTCTCAGACACCACCATAACTCCTAACCCTTAGGTTTAAGACTGGCGAACGTTCGCTCTATCCGATCTCCAATTTTTACTCTCGAGGCATCACACTCGATTTCAAAAGGTTTAGTGAAATCGGGTAGCATAAAAAGTGGGGCTTCGGTGACCTTCTTCTTGAAGGCTTCAAAGGCCTCTTGTTGTTGTGTACCCCCAATGGAAAGGTACATCCTTGTTGATCACGGCTATGAGTGGGGCAGCAATGGTGTTGAAATCCCTTACAAATCTCTGGTAGAAGCTAGCCAATCCATGAAAGCTCCTAACATCAGTGATGTTTGAGAAGTTGGCCAGGATTTGATAGCTTCTATCTTGTCTTCATCCACCCTAATACCTGCTGAGCTAACAACAAAGCGAAGAAAGACAAGGTGATCTGTGCAGAAGGTGCGCTTGTCATGTTAGCATAGAGGTGTTCTTTACTTAGGGTTTCTAAGACAATTTTTAGATGCCCTAGGTGGTTATCTAGATTCTTGGAGTAGATAATAATGTCATCAAAGTATACCACAACAAATTTCCCAATGTAGGATCTAAGAACTTGATTCATTAACCTCATGAAACTACTAGGTGCATTAGTTAAGCCAAAGGGCATAACCATCCACTCATATAGGCCTAATTTGGTTTTGAAGGTAGTTTTCCATTCATCACTTTCCTTCATTCGGATTTGGTGGTAGCCTGACTTAAGATCAATTTTAGAGAAGATGGTGGATCCATGTAACTCATCAAGCATGTCATCTAATCTAGGGATGGGGTGTCGATACTTAACTGTAATGTTGTTGATAGCTCGGCAATCAACACACATCCTCCATGTTCCTTCTTTCTTGGGGACTAGGATGACTCGCACGACACAAGGGCTCATGCTCTCTCTGACATATCCCTTGTCCATCAGCTCTTCTACTTGAGATTGTATTTCTTTAGTCTCTTCTGGATTGGTGCGGTAGGCTGGCTTGTTGGGCAAGGAAGCTCCGGGCACCAAGTCTATTTGGTGTTCAACTCCTCTGAGTGGGGGCAGCCCACTTGGGATCTCTTCGGGGAAGACATAATTAAATTCATGTAAGAGAGATACAACAACACTAGGAAATGAAGTATTAGGGTTAGAAATCAAGCATTCCTTGTAGAGGATGACCATGAGGGGTTTCCTAGTAACTAGGGCTTGTTTGATCTCACTAGGGGTGGCTAGCGTGTTTTATCTTCTCCCAGTCTCACTCTTTTGAGCTCTTGGACTTTTAGGGTCTTGTAATTCTGTTTTTTTTACTCAAGGGACCACTTGTTTGTTCTCTCTTCTCTCTAGTCTTGAGCTCTCTTTTTTTTCTTAGATGGCTCTCCTATCTATTTGATCTTGAAGAATTTCTGTTGGTGATAGGGTTTTTGTATGTACTTCATGTCTCCATGAATAAGGTTGTATCGGTTGGTCCTCCCATCATGTTTGGAGTACCTATCAAACTGCCAATGTCTCCCAAGCAATATGTTGGCAGCTTCCATGGGTACCACATCACATAGGATGAGATCAGTGTACCTCCCTATGCAAAAAGGAACGTGAGCTTGACGGGTCACCCTTAATTCCCCACAGTTGCTAAGCCAATGTAGCTTGTAGGGTTTTGGATGTTTTAGGGTTGGGAGGTCAAGACCTTCCACTAGATCAGTGCTTACCGCGTTGGTACATCTTCCTCCATCAATTACCATGCTACAAATTTTATTTTTAATCACGCACCTGGTATGGAAGAGATTATCACGTTGCTCCAATCCTTCTTCCACGACTTGAGCACTAAGAACTCTTCGGCCCTAGTTTGAGCCTGAGGCCTTCAGTATCCATCTGAAACCTCTATCAGATGCTTCGCTCGGCTCGGGGCCAGCGGTTGCGCCCGGTCTCAACATCATTGCCCGAGGTGGCGCCATTTCTTGGTCTCGACCCGACTCTGGCTCCTAGGAGTGATGACACTCGATTTGACGTGATTTTCAGCCCCATTTAAGCGACATTTCCTTGCTTAAGACTTGGTTTTTAGGGCAGAATAACGAATATTCACTCAACTGCTCTATCTCGTGCCATTTTGGTTACTTTGGCCCGTTTCGGGTCTATTTGATGGTTTTCTAGTGTTTTTGTGATAGCACAGGTTTTTTCCATCAAATAATGTAACCTAGGACGTGACTAAGGCGCTGGAACCTTGAGGAATTGCACCAGGATCGATCCAGGGAGTCAATCAAATCAACACAAATCCTGCCCAGCTTTTCAAAGACGATTTTGCCGAAAAGACCCAAGGATTTCGGCAAAAATACAAAAAGAAATTGTCAGAGTTTAGAAGGAGAAGTTTTCGGCGAGAAGTCTAAGTCTTCACCGAAAACTCTCGATCAAAATAACACAGGAGAACAGTCGACCGGTGCCAGCCTTTTCAAAGAAGTTTTCGGCGAAAAGTCCTTAAGTATTCGCCGAAAACCTTAAACCTAATCCGGCTGGGAAAGGGTTAAGTATAAATATAAACCGGCGGCTCAAAAAGAAATACACTTTTTCATATACAACTTATCACAAGTTCCAGACCTGAGAAGTTCGAGAGAACAAAGTTTTGAGAGTTCGAAGAGCCAGGAAGAGATCGTGGCGCCATCTTTTCACCTCGGAGACTCGGAGCTAGGAGTGAAGATTACCGGAGAGCGGAGCTTTGCTAGAGTCGTCTTAATTAGGTTTTATAGTTTCTATCTGTTTTTCCTTTTCGTGATGAACTCTATTTTTGTCTTTGTTTCTGCTGTTATGAACATGAGTAGCTAAACTCATAGAGCTTAGACTAGATGAACCCTAAGTGACCCAGAGCTTTAAAGCGGTCACGGATCGGCGGTGATTAGATTCAAAGTTCAATCAGTTTCTCTTGCATGTTTGATTTGTTCTTCGTTGTTTGTGTTTCTTTTCTGGTTTGATCACCTAGATTAGATTTGATGTGATTATATTTGGTGCATTTTAAGCCTTTGATTAGCCTAAGGATTTCCCTGTTTGATCTCATTTTGCCATGATTCATACGCTTTTATTGAAGTTTTGTGCAAAGTGTCCTTTTGTTGCCGGGTTGCCACTTTGAGGCCAATTCCATGTCTATTGGAGCTGTTTTCATTGTATTTTCAGGTCTTGGCATTGTAGTACTGGTGACAAGGAGCACGTAGGATCAAACGGGAGGTCGATCGGAGCTAGGACGGAGGAGATACGGCCGATGCAAGATTGAAGAAAATACGACTTTCAGTTGAAGGAGTTCTCGGCGAAACTATCATAGTATCTTCGCCGAAAAGGAAGTCTCGCGAAATCTTCAAAACCTCGGATCGAAAACTCGAGACAGACGAAGGATTTTTGCTCTTTGTCAGCAGTTTCGGCGAAACCATTCACCGTTTTCGCCGAAACACTAAGGAGGAATTTCAAGCCGTATTCTCAAAGACAGCTTTGGCGAAAACTAATTGTGATTTTCGCCGAAAATTCCAGGTCCTATGAAGCCGGCTATTTAAAGAGGAGCGGACGAAAGCAAGAGGGAGATCACTCATTCAATTATTCCAATTACACACTCGCCGACTCTCTCCCTCAACTCATCAACATCACCGATCATCATCTCCTCCTCTCAACAAACACTTTCCTCCCCCAATTGTTGATCAACTTGAAGATCAAGGATCTAACTGAAGCCTTCCACACCTTGGATTGGAGCTTGAAGAGCCAAGTGGGAAGATCTTCCATGGAAGCAAGGATGGTCTCCTCTACTCAATTTCAGGTTTCTTCCATGGTTATGCTAGGCTAAGCTTAGGTTTAGTTTAGTGGGGGATGGATCAAGCTAGGATGGGTGATTGATTGTATGGATTGAGTTTCTCTTAGCCATTTGTGTAAGATGATGATCCTAAACCTTGTGCTTATTGTCCATGGGACTTGACTTGTTCTTTGGTTCATTGTTTATGTCTTTCAATACATGAGAATGATTGTTTGATGTTGATCTAAGGTTGTAGGATTGTAATTGGATGATTTGAGAGATTGAATTATGCAATTTCAACCATTTTTTAGCTTGTTTTCCTTGGTGACATTTTATCGAACACTTGGTGTACATTTAGTTTTCCATCATTTGAAGGTTGAAAGACCCTTGTGATTGCTAGGCTAGTGTTATATGATTGACATGAGAGTGTCTTGCATCATTTACCTTGTGCTAGATGTTTGTTGACATAGAATTCAAGTTCCAAGCATTTCATTGAGCTAGTTTAAAGCATTCCATTCCTTTTGTTCACATAGCGAGAGCATGGTGCATTTGGTCTAGGAATAGTGAGTCAATTGTGCGAGAGTTCGTTGATTCTAATTGAGTGAGATGCATGGTCATTACTTACACGTTGTTGCTTGAGATTCGATCCAACTTTCATAAACCTTGAGCTTGAAGAAATCCCTAGCTAGACTAAACTCCTTCCTCTCTTGTTTGATCCTCAATTTCTCTTGTCAATTTTATCTTGCTTGTTTATGTTTTTAAATTGTTCTCTTTCAAAACCAAGACTCAATTTAAATGTTTAGACCGTTTACGAGAGTTGTGAGTATTAGCCTATGAGGGGACCCTGAGGAATACGACCTTGATAAATTCCTTATCAATCCGCATTTAACAAACTCGGGCCAGGATCAAGGGCTACAATCGAAAACTCTCTCTCTTTTTTCTCTTTTCTTTCTTTTCTCTCTTTTTTTTCTTTCTCTTCTTCTCTTTTCTTTCTTTTTCTTCATTATTTTTCCTCTTTTTTTTTTCTTCTCTTTGGTTGTGTTTGTTGTGCGTGTTTGTAGGTCCCTTATCCATCAATTCATTCTCTACCTCACTTAGTTCATGGGAGCAAGTTTGCAAGAAAGATGAATTCGTGGAATGGAGGTAATGGTTATGGACCCTATCAAGGGTGGAATCCATCTCCTAACCCATTTTATGGTCATCCTACTCCATCCAACTATCACCAAGGAACTTGTGAGGAAGATAGCCATTGGTGGGGTCAAGAACAACAAGCTTCAACACCCATGTGGAATGAGCAATGTCCTTATCCTTCTCCACCCTACCATCAAGTCTTGCCGGAGTATTATCAAGAAGATTTCACAAGTCAAGAACAACATTCTCCACCGCCTTCAATGTTAGAGGAGCTCTTTGAGATGGTTAGAGAAAGCGAGCGCCCTCAAGAGGATTTCACAAGCTATGAGCAACCCTCTCAACCTCCTTCTATGTTAGAGGAGCTCTTGAAAATGGTGAAGGAAAGTGAGCGTCCTCGAGAGGAGTTTGTAAGCTATGAGGAACCTCCTCCACCTCTTTCCACACTTGAGGAAGCTTTGAAGCTTGCGGAAGATAATGCGAATCAACTTAATCACTTAGCTCAAAGCATGGCGCACATCAATGGGATGCTTGAAAATGAACATCAACCCCATAAGGTGGAGCAACACTCTCCCTCTCCATCCATGCTAGATGAGTTCTTGAAGATTGCGGACGACAATGCGGTTCGGCTCAATCACTTGGCTCAAAGTATGAATCTAGTCATGGAAGCTCTAGAGAATGAGAATCAGCCCAAGGGGGTGGAGTACGCTTATGATGATGAAGATGACACTTGTGAATCCGAGGAGCTTGACACGGAAGAAGAATTGGTAGTGGAGGGAATTGAAGAGCATGCTTTTCCCATGGAAATGCCGAGTAACGATGATGTGGGGTATGAAGAACCAAGGAGACTTGAGGATGGTGACACTTTAGAGGTGGTGAGAGATGATTTGAAGACTCTTCAAGAACAGGTGGCACCGAGAGTGGAGCACGAGAGTGATCAACACCACCCTCTTGTGATCCCACCAAAGGTTGTGAGTACTCTTCAATCCTCTTGCTTGATCATGAAGTACTTGTGTCAAGAGACGGACACAAGCTTCATAACCTCCTCTAAGGTGATAATGGAAGAGAAGCCACCTATTTTTGAACCGGAAGACTCTTCGAGTGGCATCACCAACTTGGAGACGATGGATCTAAATGGAGGCTCCCTACCATACTTTCTTCCTCAAGCTTCGACACTCAAAGGTAGCAAGTCACCCCAAGGTCTCAAGTGCTATACAAGCATCAATGTGCATTGGCTAGTCTACCATTCCTCCAAGATGCTACTTGGAGCTCAACTTTCATCATGGAAGAAGCTACTTGACATCAAGGAGGTACTAAGTTGGACACCATAACACAGGTATCGTCGAGCTTAAGACGGTAACCAAGCGCTTCTTGGGAGGCACCCCATGTTATCTTTACTTTTATTGCTATTGTTTGCTCTTTTTAGTTTTTGTGTTGTTTTTAGCTTTTTGAATAAGGTTGGACAAGCATTTTGGATCACTCTTCACCAAGGATCATCATGGAACTTTTTCACCTCTATTATGTCCTATGCTCCTCTCTACCAACGCGGTAACTTCGTTCCACCTTACCCTCTCTCTCTTGATCATTGAGGACAATGCTCATGTTAGTCGTAGGGGAGTTTGAGGTTTAGTGTGATCATTTGTGGTAGAGATGTAATGCTATGCTTGATTTGCATGATCTTAATTGAATGTCGAATTCCTCTATTGTAGAATCATTCGGTTCTTGACTTTTGGTGTTTAATTGACTTCAAGTTTTCACAATGATGTTTAGACTGTTCCACTTAGAACCTATAACCAGCATGTTTAGCACTAATATCAAATGAGTCTAGGCCAGAACAGAGATTTTATCACTCTTGTATGTTGGTTGATTGGTTTGATGCGTGTTTTTATACCACTCGATAACACCGGTCTAGGATGATGAAGGCAATTCTCCATTTTCCATGTTTTTCGTCACCTTTTTGATCCTTCGTGATTGTGGCTTGAGATTAGACGGAATCCAATTCGAAATCTTGTGTGGAAGTTGTAAGGGGCTAAGGATCAAGTGGCTAAATTGTGAAGAAAAGAAAAAAAGAGAAAATGCTCAAAAGAAAAGCTAGGCAAGCTCGGCACCTAAGTGAAGTGTCGGGTTGAGCACTAGCAAAGGCAAAAGCTGTGAGCTAGGCAGGTTCAACACCTAAGTGAAGTGTTGGATCGAGCACTAGTATGCAGTAAGAAAAAAAAGAGAAAAAAATGAAGAAGAAAAGAGAAAGAAAAGGAAAAAAAAGAGAGTTCTCAAAATGTAGCCTTTGATCCTACGCCCGAGTTGTAAAGTGCGGATCTAGAAGCGAATGAAGTCGATTTGATAGCCACATCATAATCACTCACCACTTTCAAATTCCTTTTCCCGAGTTCAAGTCCTTTTAATTAGAGTTGGTGTTGTCGTGGTCGGTTTTTGCTGTGTCCCGATCAACCACTACTTGGAGTGTGCAGAAAATAGTGAGGTCTAGACTTGTTTGGTTGACGTTCTTGCATGTGTAGGTTTAGTTTGTTCGTGGAACAGTTTAAGCCAAATTGTTGTGCTTGAATCTCAATTGGACCGATCTTGTCATTTGTGAACTTGGATGTTTTCTAATTCATTTGCTTGAGGACAAGCAAAGCTTAGTCGTAGGGGAATTTGATGTGATTATATTTGGTGCATTTTAAGCCTTTGATTAGCCTAAGGATTTCCCGTGTTTGATCTCATTTTGCCATGATTCATACGCTTTTATTGAAGTTTTGTGCAAAGTGTCCTTTTGTTGCCAGGTTGCCACTTTGAGGCCAATTCCATGTCTATTGGAGCTGTTTTCTTTGTATTTTCAGGTCTTGGCATTGTAGTACTGGTGACAAGGAGCACGTAGGATCAAACGGGAGGTCGATCGGAGCTAGGACGGAGGAGATACGGCCGATGCAAGATTGAAGAAAATACGACTTTCAGCTGAAGGAATTTTCGGCGAAACTATCACATAGTTTTCGCCGAAGAAGAAGCTTTCGGTGAAGTTGTTAAGTCTTCGGTCCGAAAACTAGAGGCAGACGGCGAGCATTTGGAACTTGAAGCTGGTTTCGGTGAAAACTTTTCATCAGTTTCGCCAAAAACTTTAGAAGGAATCAAGCAGCCGTTCGGTGTTCTCAAGGGTAATTTCGGCGAAAACATTACATCAGTTTCGCCGAAATTTCAAGGCTAGTCCGGTGCAGTATATATAGAGGAAGGGGGGCGAAAATTAGGAGGACATTCTGAATTTTACACTCGCCGATCAAACCCTTTTTCCTCTCACTTTTCTCTCAACTTCCTCCTCATCAACCAACCCTTCACAACCCTAGAGCAAGGTGCAAATTGGAGTAAGGAGCTTGGATTGAAGCCCACAACCTTGGGGAGAGGAGCTTGCAAGAAGAGGATTGCCATGGAACCCTTGGTGACCATCTCTCTTTCTTTCTCTTGTGTACCCTTGGCCATGTGTGGCTGATTTCCTAGGTTTTCTTGGATTGATAGATGGTTGTGCTAGGATAGAGGTGAATTGTACAAACATGCTATGATTGTTCTTGGATTGTATGAGGATGGTCTCTATGACTTGTTGTTAATTCCATTGATGGCTATGGCTTGATTGGTCTATTATTTGTAATGTAATGCATGAGAGTGCTTGGATTACATGGATTGTAGGTCTAGGGATTGAAGAGAGTGTGTTCTAAGAGATTAGATCATCTCAATTCAACCATAGTTGCATGATTTCTCACTTGTGCATTTTATCGAACACTTGGTGTGCATTAGGATTTTCACTCAATTGAACTTTGATTAGTCTTTGGATGATTCTCTTAGTGTTAGGACATTGACATGATAGTGTGGTGTCTAGCCTAGTGGTCATAGAGTCATAGGAGAGGGTTTTGTAGCTTGGCATTTCATCAAACACCTTTAATGCATCCTTAGTCACTTAGCTTGAGAGCGAGAGCCTAGGTTGAGTGGTTATAGGATAGGGATTTGGTGCGACGAGAGTGCATTGAGTCTATAGAAGTGAAATGCGTGGTCATTCGATTGCATCCTCGATCATGTTTGGCTTGTTTGTGCATTTATACCTCTTGAGCATGATGAACCTATCTTTCCAAGTTAACCTCCTTTACCTTTGATTTGCACCCTTTTGATTTGCTTGTTTGTTTAGTTTCTTTTATGTTTTTATTTCCTTTCAAAACCAAACATTATTTTAAATGAATAGACCGTCCATGAACCGTGTGAGTACAAGCTTTTGAGAGAGCCCTCGTGGAATACGACCTTGTATGTTGTGAGGTGAAATCTCGCGCATCAAGATTCCTGTTAAGCTGAGGATAGTAGCGAACGTTCGCCTTACTTTAAAACACCAAATCAACAATTAACCTATTCATTGGAATGTGCCTTTCGTAGGAATCAGTTAGGGTTAATCCACTTCAAGAGTAACTCACAAATCGTTAGTAATTCCACTAGTTAGTTTAGTCGTCACAATAAGCAACCGTACTCGGTCGGCTAATTAATCTTGGTAGCTAGATCGGATAGAGCGAACGTTCGCCAGTCTTAAACCTAAGGGTAAGGAGTTATGGTGGTGTCTTAGAATTGATTGAACGAGAATTGAAAATCGCTGGTCTGTTGACTGTCAATGCTCTGGTGATCTAAGGGGGATTCAAAGGTTAAGCTTGTATGTCGTCTTTGTTAAGTCAACCAATCTTTCAATCTATCGTTTAATTTAGTTTTTAATTTATCCGAATTTCTAGAATAGAAGTCGTGGAACTCACACCACGCACAACGTGTTTGAACTTGAGTAATCTGCCTTTATATTTGTGTAGACGATTATTAGAAGACCCGTGGAATACGATCTGCTTAGCCTTTAGCTTAGTAGTTATTTGATACGCTTCACAATGTTCATCAAATTGGCGCCGTTGCCGGGGAATTCTTTTAATTGTTTGAAAAAAGAACTGGCATTTTATTCTTCTACTTTCCATCTTTCATATTTCCATCCACTTTGATTTTACACTGGCTGTGCTTGTTTTTGTCATTTGTAGGTTGTCTACAGGTTTATGCAGCACCGCCCTCTTACTCGCTCCTTAACCAAGACTGACAAGGCTAAGAGTGTAGAGAGACCAGGTAGCTCTGCTCCACCAAGACGACCACAGATTCCGAAGAAAGGCAGAATCAATCCACCTCCATCCTTCACACCAATTAAGATTGAGGAACCGAAGGAGAGTTCCTCATCTTCATCTTCATCCGCTTCATCAATCGCATCACTTTCACCCACTCCATCTCCTAGGATGGGTGATTGATGAACCGTCTTGTAGAGCAGTTGGTCAAATAACTACCAAGCTCGAGAGCTAGGGTAGATCGTATTCCAAATGTCTTCTAATAATTGACTACTCAAAGAAGCTGACAACTTATTCAGGTTTGAACACGTTGTGCGTGGTGTGAGTTCCACGACTTCTAATCTAAGAAAATGCAAGGAAATTAAAAATTTAAACTGAAAGACGGATTGGAAATTGGTTGGTTAAACAAAGATGACAGACAAACCTAGACTTCGAATCCCCCTTCATTCCCCAGAGCATAGGCAATCAACAAATCAGCAGATTTCAATTCTAATTCAATCGGTTTCTAAGACATCACCATAACTCCTGACCCTTAGGTTTAAGACTGGCAAACGTTCGCTCTATTCGATCTAGCTACCAAGATTAATTAGTCGCCCGGGTACGGTCTCCTCTCGCAACGACTTAACTAACTAGTGCAATTACTAACGATTTATGAGTTACTCTTGCAGTGGATTAACCCTAACTGGTTCCTACGAAAGGCACACTCCAATGATTAGGTTAATTGTTCGATTCGGTGTTTTAAAGTAAGGCGAGCGTTCGCTTCTATCCTTAACTTAACAAGAATCGTATCTAGGTGATCAATCCAGACAAGAAACATAAACAACGAAGAACAAATCAAACATGAAAGAGAAACTGCTTGAACTTTGAATCTAATCACCGCCGATCTGTGACCGCTATAAAGCCCTGGGTCACTTAGGGTTCATCTAGTCTAAGCTCTAAGAGTTTAGCTACTCATGTTCATAGCAAAAGAATCAAAGACAGAAACAGAGTTCATCTTACAAAGGAAGAACAGGTCAGAACTGTAAAACCTAATTCTAATGACTCTGGCAAAGCTTCGCTTCTCTGGTAATCTTCAATCCTAGCTCCGAGTCTCTGAGATGAAAGGGATTGCGTCACCATCTCTTCCTGGCTCTTCGAACTCTAAACTCTGCTCTCGAACTCGTGAGAATTCTGAGAATTGTGTAAATTATGAGGTATATCCTTTAATGGGCCGCCGGTTAAGTATTATACTTAACCCTAATACCGCCAGATTTTGTCTGGAATTTTTGCCGAAAACCTAGGGAGTTTTTGCCGAAATTCCTTTGTAAAATGACTGACTGCTCGGCTGTATTCTCCTGTGATTTTTGGACCTTGGGGTTCTCGGCGAAAACTTGGTGTTTTCGCCGAAAACTTCTTCTTGTCAGCACTGCCGATTTCTTCATGAGTTTTCGCCGAAAACTGTGAGGGATTTCGCCGAAAACTTCAGTGTAAAATGGGGCAGGATTTGGTTCGGCTTGATTGACTCCCTCGATCGATTCCGGTGCGGTTCCTTGAGGTTCCAATGCCTTAGACACATCCTTGGCTACTTATTTGACGGCAAAAACCTGTGCTAACATAGAAACACTAGAAAACCATCAGATAGACCCGAAACGGGCCAAAGTAACACAAATGGCATGAGATAGAGCAATTGAGTGAATATTCGTTATTCTACCCTAAAAACCATGTCTTAAGCAAGGAAATGTCGCTTAAATGAGGCTGATAATCACGTCAAATCGAGTGTCATCAAGATACCCCACACTTAAGCTTTTGCTTGTCCTCAAGCAAACTGAATAGAACACGCTCATGTTCACAAATGATAAGATCGATCAAATTGAAGTTCAAGCACACACAATGAATTATTAGACAGATAATTCCTAGAACAAGAAACCTAACATGCATACTGATCAGCCAAACAACCTGGTAATAACCGCACACGGCAAGTAATAGTAACCAATTATGCACGAATTTGACCTGACCGACCAGACTCCTCACACAGGAAATATGTAGTACAAGGGGAAACTCTCACTCTCTGTGTTTAAGGACGTGTTTATGCTCTGAATCATTTTCTGTCATTGAATTCTGTTATAAGTTTGCATTTCGACCACATCTCCACCACTGTGACAACACGAGGAACTAGTCAAGAAGGACTTCCCTGCTAGGACTGTAACGAATCTCTACACTACAAGGGTTTATAATGAGATGGATGATGGGAATGTATGATGATGGCTTTGGTGCGGTGTAGCTTTCGACTAACTTCCCTCGAATCTAGCCTATGGTTTCCTACCATCTAACCAGACACGGGTGGAATAGTGTACGCTCGTCCTATGATACCCTCAAGCAACCTAGCATTTATTTTCTTTACATTCTTTTTTCCTTTTCAACTTTTCTTTTGACTTTGTTCTTCCATATATAGGGAGAAGAACGTTTATTGAACTAAAAACTTGAAACTTTTGGAACTTTTCTGATTTTTTCTTTCTTTCTCTTTTTTTTCGAAATTTTTCTACTTTCTTCTTTTTCTATTTTTTTCTTTTGTGCCGATTATTTCTTTTAGTTGCTAGAGGGGTTTACACGTCTAGACATAATAGCTAAGACCACCTTTTTAATGGCTATAGGTAAGCTACCACAAACCGACTTCCGGTAGGCTAATCTAGAACTACAACCACAGGGGATCAATGGGGAATGAAAGAATGGGGAAATGGTTGTAATGTATATCGACCAAAAGAACAGGCCAAGCTCAAGGGTTTAAACCTAATGGATTTTAACGTTAGGCAGGCTATCTGGCTTAGTAGCTGAATCTAGGTGCCCCTATCATTCTAGAACTCGTGTCATCGTGTGGTCTCGAGTAGGTCTCATGCAAATTCTAACTCATTCACGCAAACAGAAAACCACTCAAAAAGAATTGAAATTGCAAGTTACTTGCAATGGATCAAAAGCTCACAGTTGGTTTGCTAGTCAGATTCGGTCATTTTCATGCAATCAAGGTTACAAACTACAAGTGTGATTTTTTTTCAAAAAAATCTGTTCTAACCAGGCAATTTAGCATCAAAGTATACAAGTTGGTTCTCAGGTTCTAGGTTAAGCAGTCTAAGCATCATTATGACATATTGAACATCAACTTATCATCAAAAATCAAGAATCGAGCAATTCTAATGCTAGAGAGACTGTAAAGGAACCACGGAACACACAGAAACACAATCAAGGGCAATCAAGTTTATGCAAGGTTCTCTAGCATCCTACCCCACACTTAAATCATTCTGTGTCCTCATAGGACTAACCCTAGAGTAGAGAGTGGAATAGAAGAACCTGGACCAAGGTGGCTGGTGTAGGGGATGAACACGGATCCTCAGAGCAGAGGAAATCTCCCAACTGCCTGCAAAACAAAAACAAATGAAAGATAGAAAGGAAACCGGGACAAGTGTCCCGGTTCCACACAAAAAAAAGTTGGATCAAAATCTGAAAAGAAGAAATAAAAAGAAAGGACGAGAAAAAGGAATACAACTCGATCACTGCTCGTCAGGCGCATCGGGAGGGGGAAGGTGGAGGGCGGCGCCAACCTGTCGCTGCCACGCCAGCTGCGCCTCATATCTCTCATCAGTGAGGAGTGGCGTTGTCTGTGACTCGCCACTCTTGGAGATGCTCGTACAGCTCTCCGATGTTCGCGGGATGGTGTCGGGGCTGAGGATGAGATGCCTTGAGAGGATCTGGGATAGGCACCTGAGGCTAAAATGCATACCCCGCTTGCTGCTGTGGCGAGGGGATATGATCTTGGAACTCTGCCTCCGGCTGAGGAAGCTGCTCCTTAGCATCATTTTCTTCCTCCGATTCTGCCACGTGCTGGAGAGGAGGAGGTGCTGCTACCTGTGGACTAAGGTCCAGATCGAGGGCGTACTCGATCGCTAAATCACTCCCCACGGTGTGCACTATGCGTCGTGGGACGGCCGAGTCATATTCCTGGTTAAGACCGAGGGAGATGATGAGGCGACCGACAAAGTTGCCTCCCAGGAGTGAGCGAGGTGGCTTCTTCTTCTGAGTCTTCTGGCTGAAGAGGCGGGTGAGCACCCATCCGGGATGAAGAGGATACCCTTCCCGGATGGCGCGGAGAAGCAGGAGCTCCTCTCGGCTGATATGGCGGCGGTCCTTATCTGGAGCAAACAAAAGAGATCTACGCCAAACCATATGAATGAATTTATAGAGAGGGTGAGAGAGGGACTTAACTGAGTTACGCTTCGTGGTCTGATCACCGGGTACTCCGGTCATGTGGCTCCACAGCTCATCGTACTCCCCTCCGTCGCGGAGTTGTTCTCCCTGCCGAGGTGATGTCTCTCGTAATGCTCGCGGGGGATGCCGAGATGAGCAGCAAACTCATCATAGGTGAACTCCTTGTACACCCCGCCGAGATAGAAGGAGATAACCTTCTTATGCTGCCGCCTCTTATGCTCGTCCAGATCGAACGTGGCCCAGAACTCCTGGAGCGCAATGTCTGGGAAATCAGCGGCGAGGGTGGTCAGCTCCAGCAGTCCTGCAGGGATCAACGCATCGAGCACATTCTGGTGCCAGTCCTCATCATAGTCAAGGAGGGAATCCATGGATAGGGGGCAAACATCGGCTCCTGGAACATGCTCAAGCCTCTGGAAGCGCTCGAAGTAGTAGACGGGGAGGCGTGCGACGGTGCCATGATATCCGACCGACCAGGAAAAGCTGGTGGAGGACCGTGGACAACTGGAGTGACGGGAGCAGGAACTCGGGAGCTGGAGGCGGTGTCAAGTCTCTGCTTGGTCCTGCGCTCATAAGTTACATTCCTAAGACATAGCAAGAAAATAAACCAGATTAGTCAAACTAAAACCCTACCCCATACTTAGTAGAAAAACTCAATTTCACAAAGAAATGAGGAAAACCGAGCGGGGGTAAGCAAAAAGCAGATTAACCGGTAATCACAAACAATTATAACACATGCTTAGGAACAGCCAGAACGGAATCATCACAATCAGAGTTCAGAAGTCAAACCGACATTCAAAAAGTTAACATCATAACACATTGAACCCTAATCATGGCATACTAGCTCAAAGCGGGAAATGACGGCATAATTATAAACACGGATGGCAAGCACAGCAATAAGAACGTGAATGAACATACATGGCAGCCAAACGAGCATAAACAGTTCATGGTCAAACAGACATTTCTCAAAAGTCAACACCACAAAGAATAAGTCTTTAAGCATAGCAACACGAGGTCAATCGGTAAGAATTCAGCACAAGTCTCCCTAAACATGCTAGAATAGTGAAAAGCAATCAGCTAACCCAGTTCACACGAAATCAGTCTGCACGTAAATCAGATAGACCGAAAAAGTCAACCGAAGTCAACCCCGATGAAATTCAGCATTCAACATGTCAAAAGATTTGGAATGAAAAGTTCTACAACTTACCTTGTAGCCATGAGTGCTGAAAATGAACGGAGAGGGAGAAATCGGCGTAAAACTTGAAAAATTAGGGTTTGGCTGAACGGGAGCTCTAGAGCTCCGATTCGAACGATCTACGTCTCAAAATGACCGGAAGAGAGAGGGAGACGTGCGGTGGCGGTCAGCAACGGCGGCGGTGAGGGGAACGGGTGGCAGCGGGTTTTCGAAAACAGGGGGAGTGGGTTTTTGAATTTTCGTCATTCGAAAATGGAAAGTGAGGAGAGAGAGAGAGTGGACCAGAAAAATAAAGGGGAAAAGTTCTGAATTTGTCTCAAGTTTCGGCGAAAATATGTGCAAGTTTTTGCCAAAAACTCAAGTTAAAATCATCTGCCGGTTTTCAAACAAGTTTTCGCCGAAATCTCAAGGAGTTTTCGCCAAAAAGTTTAACTAAAATCGTCTGGAAAACACATTGGGATTGAAAGGGCAGTTTTCGCCAAAAAAATTGACCTGCACGAGTTGAAAATATTTTCACAATCCCGGCAAACTTCAGAAAACCACAATTAAATCGACAAAAATTGGAACAACCTCAAACAACTTGCGATTAAAACGATGACACACAGACTATACACGAAAAACAAGAAATCAAACAAACTGACACTTTTGGCTCCCCCGAACCGACTCTAAAACACTAAGTTTGACATAAATCAAAAACTGACTCCAGCCGTGGGTTGCCTCCCACGAAGCGCTCTTTTATTAGCGTCCTTGAGCTGGACGATACCTGGACGGTGTTAGGAGACATCCCAACTCAGGATCTCCTTAACGCTAGCGTCGGAGTTCATGAAGTAGAGCTTCAGGGTATCTCCGTCAAGCGTAAATTTCTTCACGTTAGCGTGTGTGAGCTTGGTACGTCCATCGGGAAGGTGATCAGTGATCTTGAACGGTCCGAACAGTTCTCTGGAGAGTTCATCCTTCTTGAGTGTCACGATGGAAGGAATGAGGACTGTCGGCTTCATCTTCTTTTTAACCCCCGGCTTCATTTCACCTGGATCCATAATCTTTGGAGCTTCTTTAGGAGATGCTTCTGGCTTCTCCTTCTTCTTCTGCTCATGCGCCAGTGGCTTGTCAAGGACTGGCAGTGTGGCTGGCTCGGAAGAAGATGGTGGAGCAATTGGCCTCCAGACCATTTGAGTCTTCTTCTTCTGGGATTTACTCAAAGAGCTGCAGATTCCTTCTTGCGTTTAGAGAGGCTTGCCAATTTCCTTCTTCTTTGGCAGCTTCTGAACCGAAATTTCTGGCTTCTTCTTTACAACCTGTTTAACATCTGTAGCAACAATTGATCTAGACAAACTGGAAAAAGTATTAGTATCGGAGTTGACCGGAGTCAACTCCACAGTTTCAACAGCTAGACAGTGAGATTCTTCATTCCTAGGAGCATATTTCATGTCGTCCTTAAGACGGAATGTTATCGTTTCCTTCCCAACCCTCAAAGTCAAAGAACCATTCGGAACATTAATTTGAATTCTGGATGTTGCCATGAAAGGTCGACCTATAAGAATGGTAGAATCCTCTTCACTAGTATCTATGATCACAAAGTCAGCTAGGAAAGTGAACGGACCACATTTAGTAACAACGTCTTTGATTTCTCCTCTAGGTGTTTTCAATGATTTATCAGCAAAGACAAGTTGTATGCTAGTCGGTTCAAGTTCTCCTAGATTCAATTTTTCATACAGACTCATAGGCATAACATTAACAGATGCGCCTAGATCAATTAAACAATGTTCTATCTCAACATCATTAATGACTAGAGGTAGAGTGAAAGAACCAGGATCAGAGCACTTAGCTGGATATGGAGATGAAGGTTTCTTGCTATAGATGGAAGGGTATCCTTCTTTGTTTCCCTTCATGCTAGTCTCGATCCTTGCATTCGGTAGTAATGCTCTTGGAAAAGGAGGCTTCACGTAGTACGGAGCAAGAGGAGGATCATACTCCTTAGGCGCCACTTTCTGTGCTTCCTTCTTCTCCGGAGTTTCAGGGATCCTGCATAAATCAGAAGAGCATCAGCAGATGAGCTTGTAAAATCTTGAACAGTTACCATTTTAGCTTGCTCCTTTCTTGGGTTTGGCTCTGTCTGGCTTGGAAGTTGGCCAAATGGTCGACCAGATGTTAGCATGCTAGAGATCTGGTTCACTGCTTGCTCAATTCTCTGACCGGATGCAATCTGTTCTTGATTAAGGAGAGCTTGAGCCTTGAACTAACTGTCATGATCGTCAAGTCTGGTGATGATCTGACTGAGCTTCTTGTCGAGTTCACTAACGTTGTTCTCCTTCTGGTGCTGCTGACCTATGTAGGTATTATTAAGATATTGATTCTGGCGATTGCCAGGAGTAGTTCCATAGTTACCCGGATTACGGTGAGGCGGATGGTTGGGTTTCTGATCCTGAGCTGGACCAGCTGGTCGGCTATTCTGGTTCTGGTTGGCACTGGCATTGTAGGGAGGTCTATCTTCATAATTCCCTTGTTATCTGAAGTTGCGGTAGCCAACATAACCGTTCTGATTATTGTTGAAGCCTTGTTGAACAAAGTTGACTTCTTCGGCAGACCAGACTTCTGTCTTACCAAAATTCTGGCATCAGCCTCCATTATGCCACAAGCTCCACACCACTCGTAGTCAGCAACATAGACAGAAGCTGCTGGCGGTTTGATGGGTGTAGAAGACTTCTTCAGATGCTTCTCTACTTCTGCCTTGATGGTAGCTTCACGATCGAGCTTACTCCTTGATCCTTCTGACTGACGTTCCCAGTTCCTTGGCTTGGAAGCACAGTTCGCGAAACGAAGAAGAGCAGCTTCAGGTGTGAGTGTAGTGCAATCCCCTTTAGCTAGGGAATTGACCCATTTGGCAGATTTTTCACGAAGACCTCGAGCAAAGATTTCAGCTAGTTGTCTCTGCTCGAAACCGTGGTGAGGACAGTTGTAGAGAAGTTCTTGGGATTGATTCCAAGTTTCATATAAGCTTACACCTTCTTTCTGAGAGAATCTGGCGATGCTGTCCTTAAAGGCTATTATTCTGGCCGGAGGGAAGTACTCTTCGACGAAGTCCTGAGCGAGAGTCTCCCAATCAGTGTAGTATCCAAGTGGTTTGCCAGTAAGCCACCTCTTAGCTGCGCCTTTTAGAGAGAATGGGAAAGCTCTCAAGCAAAGAGTGTTCTTGTCGAGATTCCCATTCTTAAAAGTGCTGCAGAGATCAAGGAAATCCGCCAGATGCGTGCACGGATTTTCTAGTGGCCTGCCTTCAAATTGTAGATCCCTAGAGATCATAGTCAAGAATGGAATCTTGATCTCATAGTCAGGATCTCCTTCAATGCGCGGCACGGCAATGGAAGATCGAACGCTAGTCGCGCTCGGCTTGTTGTAGTCGGCTAGACTCTTTAGTGCAATTTGTGGGACTTTCAAGAACGGGAATCTCGACAAGAACACCCTATGCTTGAGAGCCTTCCCGTTCTCTCTTAAAGGCGCAGCTAAGAGGTGGCTCACTGGCTAGCCACCCGGTTACTACACAGATTGGGATACTCTTGCTCAAGACTTCGTGGAGGAGTACTTCCCTCCCTTAAGAACAAACGCCTTCAAGGACAACATCTCTAGATTTTCCCAGAAGGAAGGTGCGGGCTTATATGACACTTGGAATGAATTTCAAGAACTTGTCTATAATTGCCCTCACCATGGTTTTGAGTAGAGGCGGCTTGCTGAAATTTTTGCTCGAGGTCTTCATGAAGAATCTGCTAAATGGGTCAATTCCTTAGCTAAAGGGGATTGTACTACCCTCACACCTGAAGCTGCTCTTCTCCATTTTGCAAACTGTGCTTCCAAGTCAAGGAACTGGGAATGACAATCAGAAGGATCAAGAAGCAAGCTCGATATTGAAGCAACCATTAAAGCAGAAGTTGAAAAGCATTTGAAGAAGTCTACTACACCTAATAAGCCGCCATCAGCCTTCGTTCTTGTAAGTGGTGTGGAGCTTGTGCTCATAACGGAGGATGATGCCAAAACTGTGGCAAGGCAGATGTCTGGTCTACCGAAGAAGTCAACTTCATCTCCCAAGGCTTTAACAACAATCAACAAGGTTATGTTGGCTACCGCAACTACAGACAACAGGGAAATTTCCAAGAGCGACCTCCCTACTCTATCGGTGCCAACCAGAACCAAGGTTAGAATCTGAATAACCGACCAGCTAGTTAACTCCAGGATCAGAAGCCAACCAATTCGATTGGAGGCATCTACCAGCTGCCTCACAGAAATCAAGTAAACTATGGAACAGCTCCTGGCAATCGCCAGAATCAATACTTGATCAACACTTATCCACGGCAGCAACATCAGAAAGACAACAAGGATAATGATCTTGACAAGAAGCTCCATCAGATCATCACCAGACTTGACAATCATGATAGTCAGTTCAAGGCTCAAACTCTCCTCAACCAAGAACAAATCGCTTTCGGACAACGAATAGAGCATGCGGTGAACCAGATCTCCAGCATGCTAGCAAATGGACGCCCCTCTGGCCAGCTCCCAAACCAAACCGAGCCAAATCCAAGGAAGGAGCAGGCTAAGATGGTCTCTATTCAAAGTCCAATGAGCTCACCTGTTGATACTTCTTCTAATCCATTCAAGGCCATTGAAGTTCTGAAGAAGAAGAAAGCAAAGGAGGACGCGCCAAAAGAATACGATCCTCCTCTTGCTCCATACTACGAGAAGCCTCCCTTCCCAAATGCTTTGCTACCAAACGGAAGGATCGAAACCAGCATCTGGGGGAACAAAGAAGAACGCTCTACCATCCGTAGTAAGAAACCTTCCTCGCCATACCCAGCTAAGTGCCTCGTTCCTGGTTCTTTCACTTTACCTCTTATCATTAATGATATTGAGATAGAACGTAGCTTGGTTGATCTAGGTGCTTCCATAAATGTCATGCCTATGAGTCTGTTCGAAAAGTTGAATCTAGGAGAACCTAAACAAACTAGCATGCAACTTCTTTTTGCTAATAGATCATTAAAAATGCCTAGGGGAGAAATTAAAGATGTTGTCACTCGATGTGGTCCATTTACTTTCCTAGATGATTTTGTGGTTATAGATACTCGAGAGGAGGATTCTACTATCCTTATAAGTCGACCCTTCATGGCAACAACCGGGACGCAAATCAATGTCCCGAGTGGTTCCTTGATGATGACACTCGATTTGACGTGATTATCAGCCTCATTTAAGCGACATTTCTTTGCTTAAGACATGGTTTTTAGGGTAGAATAGCAAATATTCAATCGATTGCCCTATCTCGTGCCATTTGTGTTACCTTGGCCCGTTTTGGGTCTATTTAATGGTTTTCTAGTGTTTTTGTGTTAGCACAGGTTTTTGCCGTCAAATAAAGTAGCCATGGACGTGTCTAAGGCATTGGAACATCGAGGAACTGAACCGGAATCGATCAAAGGAGCCAATCAAAGTACAAACAAAAGTCTGCCCGAATACAAAGGAATTTTCGCCGAAAATACCCTAGGGTTTTCGGCGAAAATATCAGTTCATTCACACTGAGGCCAATTCAAGGATGACTTCGGCGAAAACATCAAGTTTTTGCCGAGTACTTATTCGGTGAAAAAGACAGGAGATTCAGCCGAAGGAGCCGTGCAAAACACAAGGATTTTCGCCGAAAATTCCTTGTTATTTTTGGCGAAAATAATGTACTATTCCGGCCAGATTAGGGTTAAGTATTTATACTTAACCCGGCGGCCCAAATAAGAAAGAATACAATTCAATTAATCATAATTCGCAAAATCACAACTTCTTCGAATCAGTTTTCTCTGAAAATCTGGAGCGAAGAGTTCGAGTTCGAAGAGCCGAATAGAGATCCTGATGCCATCCCTTCCATCTCGAAGAACCGGAGCTAGGATGTAATCTACCGAAGATCGAAGTCTGCCGGAGTCGTCTAAATTAGGTTTTTCAGATTCTTTTATGTTCTTCCTCTGAATGATGAACTCCTTCTCTGTCTTTGTTTCTTCTGTGATAAACATGAGTAGCTAAACTCGTTAGAGCTTAGACTAGATGAACCCTAAGTGACCCAGGGCTTTAAAGCGGTCACGGATCGGCGGTGATTAGATTTGAAATTCAATCAGTTCTTTTTCATGTTTGATTTGTTCTTCATTGTTCTTGTTTCTCGTCAGGATTGATCACCTAGATTAGATTCTGGTTAAAGCTAAGGATAGAAGCGAACGCTCGCCTTACTTTAGAACATCAAGTTGAACAATTAACCTTATAATTGGAGTGTGCCTTTCGTAGGAACCGGTTAGGATTAATCCACTGCAAGAGTAACTCATAAATCATTAGTAATTACACCAATTAATTAAGTCATTGCGAGAGGCGACCGTACCGGGCGGCTAGTTAATCTTGGTAGTTAGAATGGATAGAGCGAACGTTCGTCGGTCTTAAACCTAAGGGTAAGGAGTTATGGTGGTGTCTTAGTAATTGATTGAACAAGAATCGAAATCCGCTGATCTGTTGATTGCCAATGCTCTGGGGAACGAAGGGGGATTCAAAGTCTAAGTTCGTCTGCCATCTCTGTTTCCAAACCCTAATTCACAATCTGCTTTAGTTTAATTTGTTTTAATTTTTCTGCATTCTTAGAAATTAGAAGTCGTGGAACTCACACCACGCACAATTTGTTTACATTCGAGTATCTTGCTAGTTCTGAATTAGCCATTCATAGAAAACCCCTGGAATACGACCTATCACTGCTTTTAGCTTTGTTAGTTTATAAATTTTATTTGTGTGAACCCGAACAACGACCGGGCGGGTCACCAAATTGGCGCCGTTGCCGGGGAAACTTCTTTTGATTGTTGAAAGAAGAACGTGCAATTTATTCTTCTATTTTCCATCTTTCATCTTTCCACCCACTTCGATTTTACACTGGTTTTGTTTGTCTTTGTTATCTGTAGGATTACAGGTGCATGCCTCACCGTCCTTGGACTCGCTCTCAAACTGAACAAGCTAAAAGTGCAGGGAGACCAAGCAGTTCTGCTACACCTTTACGATCACAGATTCTAAAGAAAGGCAGATCCAATCCATTCATCACTCCGATCAAGATCGAGGAACCGAAGGAGAGTTCCTCATCTCCATCTTCACCCGTACCATCATCATCATCCGCTTCATACACCGAGTCACTTTCACCTCCTCCATCTCCTACCATGGACAACCAATTACCACCACCAAATGGTAATCAACCACCACCACCGCCCCCACCTGCACAGAAGAGTCTAGCCGACTATAACAAGCCGAGCGCGACTAGCGTTCGATCTGCCATTGTCGTTCCGCGCATTGAAGGAGATCCTGACTATGAGATCAAGATTCCATTCTTGACCATGATCTCTAGGGATTTACAGTTCGAAGGCAGGCCCCTAGACAATCTGTGCACTCATCTTGCTAGACTTCCTTGATCTCTGCAGTACTTTCAAGAGCGGAAACCTCGACAAAAACACTCTTTGTCTGAGAGCTTTTCCGTTCTCTCTAAAAGGCCCTGCTAAGAGGTGGCTTACTGGCAAAACACCTGGCTATTACACCGATTGGGATACTCTGGCTCAGGACTTTGTTGAAGAATAATTCCCTCCAGCCAAAACAACCGCCATCAAGGATAGCATCGCCAGATTCTCCCAAAAAGAGGGAGAAAGCTTATATGATACTTGGAATCGATTCCAAGAACTTCTCTACACCTGCTCTCATCATGGATTCGAGCAGAGGCAGTTAGATGAAATCTTCTCTCGAGGACTTCGAGAAGAATCCGCCAAGTGGGTCAATTCTCTAGCTGAAGGGGATTGCACTACACTCACTCCTGAAGCTGCTCTTCGTCACTTCGCAAACTGTGCTTCCAAGTCAAGGAACTGGGAGCGATAATCTGAAGGATCAAGGGGCAAGCTAGATCTCGAAGCAGCTATCAAGGTAGAAGTAGAAAAGCATTTAAAGAAGTCTACCACACCGATCAAGCCGCCGGCAGCTTCTGTCTATGTTGCCGATTACGAATGGTGTGGAACGTGCGCACATAACGGAGGCCGTTGTCAAAATTTTGGTAAAGCAGAAGTCTGGTCTACCGAAGAAGTAAATTTCATCCAACAAGGCTTCGTCAATAATCAGAATAGTTATGCTGGCTACCGTAACTTCAGGCAGCAAGGGAACTATCAAGACAGACCTCCCTACAAGCGGCGCCAACCATAACCAGAACCAGAACAACCGTCCAGCTCAGGATCAGAAGCCTAACCATCCACGGCAGGTGTCTACCAGCCGCCGCATCGTAATCCGGGTAATTATGGAACTCCTCCTGGCAATCGCCAGAATCAATACCTCAATAATACCTATCCAGGGCAGCAGCATCAAAGAGAGAACAATGTCAGTGACATGGATAAGAAGCTCAGCCAGATCATCACCAGACTCGATGATCATGACAGTCAGTTCAAGGCTCAAGCTCTCCTCAATCAAGAACAGATAGCATCTGGACAAAGAATTGAGCAAGCTGTGAACAACATCTCGAGCATGCTGGCATCGGGTCGACCATTTGGCCAACTCCCAAGTCAGACAGAGCCGAATCCGAGGGAGGAACAAGCCAAGATGGTAACCGCTCGAAAACTTCCAAACTTAATTGCTGATGCCTTTTCTGTTTTACGCAGGATCGCTGAGACCCTAGAGGAAGAAGAAGAGCAGGAACCGGCGCCTAAGGAGGATGATCCCCTCTTGCACCGTACGTCGTAAAGCCTCCTTTTCCAAGAGCATTGCTGCCAAATGCAAGGATCGAGACTGGCATGAAGGGGAACAAGGAAGGATATCCTGACATCCGTATTAAGAAACCTGCATCTCCATATCCAGCTAAGTTATCTGATCCTGGCTCTTTCACTTTACCCTTGGTCATTAATGATGTTGAGATTGAACGTTGTTTAGTTGACCTAGGAGCGTCTGTTAATGTCATGCCTGTGAGTCTATATGAAAAATTAAACCTAGGAAACTTGAACCGCCTAGTATGCAACTTGTCTTTGCTGATATATCGCTTAAAAACCCCTAAGGGAGAAATTAAAGACGTTGTTACAAAATGTGGTCTGTTCACGTTCTTAGCTGACTATGTGATTATGGATACTAGTACAGATGATTCTACCATTCTCATAGGTCGACCTTTCATGGCTACTACGGGAATGAATATTAACGTTCCGAATGGTTCTTTGACTTTAAGAGTTGGTAAAGAAACGAAAACTTTCCGTCTAAAAGATAGCATGAAATATGACTCTAAGAATGAAGAATCACACTGCTTAGATGTTGACACTGTGGAGTTGACTCCGGTCAACTCTGTTACTAATGCTTCTCCCAGTGTTCCTAGATCAGTTGTTGCTGCAGGTATTGACCAGGTTATTAAGAAGAAGCCAGAAATTTTGGTTTCAAAGCCGCCCAAGAAGAAGAAGGAACTGCAAGCCTCTTCTAAACCAACGAGCAGACCTCGAGGGAAGAACAAGACGACGAAGACCCAAATGGTCTGGCGACCAAAGATTCCTCCGTCGTCCACCGAGCCAACTGCACCACCAATTCGTTCCGAGAAACCTACGCCGGAACAAGTATGGAAGGAGAAGCCGAAAGCATCTCCTAAGGAAGTACTAACGATCACCGATCCTAGTGATACCAAGCCGGATATAAAAGAAAAGAAGAAGCCGACAGTCCTCATTCCTTCCATCGTAACACTCAAGAAGGATGACCTCTCTAGAGAACTGTTCGGACCGTTCACGATCATTGATCATGTTCCCGATGGACATACCAAGCTTTTGCATGCGAACGGGAAAAGGTTCACGCTTACCGGAGAAGTCCCGAAGCTGTACTTCAGGTACTCCGACGCTAGCGTGAAGGAGAATCTTAGTTGGGATGTCTCCTAATACCGTCTAGGTATCGTCCAGCTCAAGGACGTTAATAAAAGAGCGCTTCGTGGGAGGCAACCCACGGCTGAAATATGTTTTTGTTTTGTTTCAACCTTAGTGTTTTAGAGTCGGTTCGGGAGAGCCAAAAGTGTCAGTTTGTTTGATTTAGTATTTTTCGTGTAGAGTCTACATGTCAGAGAGTCAGTAGCAAGTTGATTAGGTCGTTCCGATTTTTGTGGATTTAACTGTGATTTTCTGAAGTTGGCTGGATTTACGAAAATATTTTAAACCCGAACAGTTCAAAATTTTCGCCGAAAATAACCTTCATTTTCGTCGAATTGGCTTTTGAAAATAAAACAGTACAAGTGTCCTAAAATTTTCGGCGAAAACATCTTCAGATTTTCGGCGAAAATGGTTTTGAAATCCAACAGTGTTTTGAACTGAAATTTTCGGCGAAAACCCCCTATAATTTTCACCAAAATTTGTTTTGAAAATCACCCAAAAATTACCTTTAAAAATCTGGTTTTCGTTTCTCTCTCTCCTTCACTCATTTTCGCTCAACACACAAAACAAACCCCCCCTTATCTTCAAACGCCGCCGACCACCCTACCTCACAACCGCCGCCGCCGCCGCCGCCGCCGCCGACCACCGCCGATCAACTCCCCTCGTCCTTCCGATCTTTTCAAGCCCTAGAACACCAGAATCGGAGCTCTACAGCTCCAGTTCTCCGAAACCCTTGTTTTCAGTGTTTTTCACCGATTTCTCTCAACCCGTTCACTTTTTGCAATCATGACTACAAGGTAAGTTGTAGAACTTTTCAATACGAATCTTTTGACATATAGATTGCTGAATTTCATCGGGGTTGACTTTCAGTTGACTTTTCGGTTTACCTCATTTTGCGTGCCGACTGATTTCGTGAGAACTAGGATTAGCTGAACTTATAGAACTGTTCTAGGATGCTTAGGGAGTTCCGTGCTAAATTTCCATATCATTTGATCATGTGTTGCTATGCATACCATATATTCTTTGATTATGTTGACTTTTGGACGAAATGTCCGTTGACTTTGAACTTTTCGTGATCATTTGGCTGCCGTATGTGTTATTCTAGTTCAGATTATCGTGTTTGCCATCTGAGATTGTGTTATGCCATCAATTTTCACCTCGTGATAGTCTTGCCGTGATTAGGGTTCAATATGCTTAAAAAGTTGACTTTATGAATGTCGGTTTGACTTTTTGAACTCTAATTGTGCTTATCCGATTCTGGATGTTCCTAAATGTGTGATTCACTATCTATGATTACCGGTTACCCCACTTTGCTCACCCCACTTAGTTTCCGTCATTTCTTAGTGAAATCGAGTTTTTCTACTAAGTGTGGGGTAGGGTTTTAAGTCGTACTAATCTTGTTTAGGAACACCTTCGAACGCAGGACAAAGGCACGCCTTGATGGTGCCTCGAGCTCAGGAGCCGCCGCACCCGTCACACCGCCGCTCTGGGTCCTCCACCTGCACTACCTCGCCACGCTGGATATCATCGCACTTTAGCGCGTCTCCCTGACTTCTACTTTGAGTGCTTCCAGACGTTCGAGCGCATTAAAACAGCTGACGTGCGCCCTCTGTCCATGGAGTCACTCCAGGAGCACAACGTCGACTACTACCGGAACGTGCATGACGCCCTAGCACCGGTGGGCCTCCTCGAGCTGACCACCATAGCCGCCGACTTCCCAGTCATTGCTCTCCAAGAATTCTGGGCAACCTTTGACCTGGAAGAGAACAAGAGGAAGCAGCGCCAGAAGGTCGTCACCTTCTACCTCGGTGGGGTCTTCAGGAAGCTCAACTACGACGAGTTTGCTCATCATCTAGGCATCCCCGTCGAGCACTATCACGGCCATCACCTCGGCTGGGGAGACGAAGACGATAATGAGCCTTACCACGCACTCTGGAGCCACATCACGGGCATACCTGGCAACCGCCTCGGGACGAGCAACTCAGTTAAGTCTCTCTCTCACCTGTTCTTTAAATTTATTCATATGGTTTGGCGTAGATCCCTCTTGTATGTTCCAGATAAGGATCGCCACCATATCCTTAAGGAGGAGCTCATGCTTCTCCGAGCCGTCCTTGAGCGCTATCCTCTTCACCCCGGCTGGGTACTCGCTCGCATCTTCTCCCAGAAGACCAAGAGGAAGACGCCACCTCGCAGACTCTTTGGAGGCAACTTCATAGGACAGCTCATCATCTCCTTCGGTATCGACCATGAATATGGCCCGCACATTCCACGCGCCAAGTTAGAACCGTTGGAGGAGAGCTAGCGGTCGAATATGACCTGGAGCTGGACGTCAGTCCCTATGTAGCAGCAGATCCTCCACTCCAACCTATGGTCGAAGAGGAGGAAGAAGAAGATGCTGAGGAGCAGCAGTTCCAGCCTCAGCCGGAATTTCATGATCATATACCCTCGCCACACCATCAGGCAGGGTACGCACACCAGTCGTCGCCGCACGTTCAAGACCCATTTCAGGCAACTCACCCTCAGCACCAACCGTACCCCGCGGACATTGGTGAGTTGTATGAGCGACTGCAAGAGTGGCGCATCACCGACAACGCCACTCAAGAGGCTAGGTGGACTTCTATGCGGCAACACATGTGTCGCGCCGAAATGCGACATGAGCGTCAGATGGCGTGGCAACGCCAGCTCCGCGAATTTCTCCACTTTCCACCTCCCGGTTCACCGGACCAGCAGTGATCGGGCTGTATTCCTTTTCTGGTGTCTTCTTTTTATTTACTTTTTTTGGATTTCGGTCCAACTTATTTCTGTGTGGATCCGGGGCACTTGTCCCGGTTTCCTTTTTATGTTTCTTTGTTTTTGTTTTGTAGGCAGTTGGGAGATTCCCTTTGCTTCAAGTTTTGCTACACTCACCCCTGCTCCGAGGACCCGTGCTTACCCTCTGAAATCAATCGTCCTCATCCAGTTCTTACATTCCACTCCGCCAATTCATCTCGATCCAGGTTCTTCTACTTCACTCTGAACTCTAGTCCCTTCACTGTGAGGACACAATGGATTTAAGTGTGGGGTAGGATGCTAGAGAACCTTGCATGAACTTGATTGCCTTTGATTTTGTTATATGTGTGCCTCGTGATTCCATTTCAGTCTCTCTAGCATTAGAATGGCTCAGTTCTTGATTTTTGATGTTAAGTTGTTGTTCAAATTTGCATAATGATGCTTAGACTGCTTAACCTAGAACTTGAGAACCAACTTGTATGCTTTGATGCTAAATTGCCTGGTCAGAACAGAATTTTGAAAATCACACTTGTAGTTTGTAGCCTTGATTGCATGAAAATGACCGAATCCGACTAGCAAACCAATTGTGAGCTTTTGATCCATTGCACGTAACTTGCAATTTTAATTCTTTCTGAGTGGTTTTCTGTTTACTTGAATGAGTTAAAATTTGCATGAAACCTACTCAAGACCACACGATGACACGAGTTCTAGAAGGATAGGGGCACCTAGATTCAGCTACTAGCCAGATAGCCTACCTAACGATAAATCCACTAGGTTTAGACCCTTGAGCTTGGCCTGTTCTTTCGGTTCGATATACATTACATCTATTTCCCATTTCTTTCATTCCCCGTTGATCCCCTGTGGTTGTAGTTCTAGATTGACCTACCGGAAGTTGGTTTGTGGTAACCTGCCTTTAGCCATTAAACAGGTGGTCTTAGCTAATATGTCCAGACGTGTAAACCCCTCTAGCAACTAAAAGAAAATCGGCACAAAAGAAAAATATATATATATAGTAAAAGAAAATTTCGAAAAAATGAATGAAGAAAAAGAAGTTAGAAAAGTTCAAAAAAAAGTATAGTTCAAATAAAACGTTCTTCTCCCTACAAATGGAAGAACGAAGCAAAAGAAAAGTTGAAAAAAAAAAAAAATTGTTGTGCAAAAGGAAGAAAAATAATAAGTGCTAGGTTGCTTGAGGGTATCATAGGACGAGCGTTCATCATTCCTCCCGTGTTTGGTTAGACGGTAGGAAGCCGTAGATTAGATTCGAGGGAAGTTAGTCGAAAGCTACACCGCACAAAGCCATCATCATTCATTCCCATCATCCATCTCATTATAAACCCGAGTAGTGTAGAATTCATTACGGTCCTAACAGGGAAGTCCTTCTTGACTAGATACTCGTGTTGTCACAGTGGTGGAGATGTGGTCTAAATGCAAACCTATGACAGAATTCGGTAGCAAGAAAATGATCGAGAGCAGAAACACGTCCTTAAACACAGAGAATGAGAGTCTCCCGTTATACTATATATCCTGTGTGAGGAGTCTGGTCGGTCAGGTCAAATTCGTGCATAATTGGTTGCTAATTACTTGTCGTGTGCAGTTATTAGTGAGACCAGGTAGTTTGGCTGATCTGTATGCATGTTAGGTTTCTTGTTCTAGGATCGACCTGTCTAATAATTCATTGTGTTTGTTTGAGCTCCAATTTCATCGATCTTATCATTTATGAACATGAGCGTTTCTATTCAGTTTGCTTGAGGACAAGCAAAAGCTTAAGTGTGGGGTATTTGATGACACTCGATTTGACGTGATTATCAGCCTCATTTAAGCGACATTTCTTTGCTTAAAACAAGGTTTTTAGGGTAGAATAGCAAATATTCAATCGATTGCCCTATCTCGTGCCATTTGTGTTAAATTGGCCCGTTTTGGGTCTATTTGATGGTTTTCTAGTGTTTTTGTGTTAGCACAGGTTTTTGCCGTCAAATAAAGTAGCCATGGACGTGTCTAAGGCGTTGGAACATCGAGGAACTGAACCGGAATCGATCAAAGGAGCCAATCAAAGTACAAACAAAAGTCTGCCCGAATACAAAGGAAATATCAGTTCATTCACACTGAGGCCAATTCAAGGATGACTTCGGCGAAAACATCAAGTTTTCGCCGAGTACTTATTCGACAAAAAAGACAGGAGATTCAGCCGAAGGAGCCGTGCAAACACACAAGGATTTTCGCCGAAAATTCCTTGTTATTTTCGGCGAAAATAATGTACTATTCCGGCCAGATTAGGGTTAAGTATTTATACTTAACCCGGCGACCCAAATAAGAAAGAATACAATTCAATTAATCATAATTCGCAAAATCACAACTTCTTCAAATCAGTTTTCTCTGAAAATCTGGAGCGAAGAGTTCGAGTTCGAAGAGCCGGATAGAGATCGTGACGCCATCCCTTCCATCTCGAAGAACCGGAGCTAGGAGTGTAATCTACCGAAGATCGAAGTCTGTCGGAGTCGTCTAAATTAGGTTTTTCAGATTCTTTTCTGTTCTTCCTCTGAATGATGAACTCCTTCTCTGTCTTTGTTTCTTCTGTGATAAACATGAGTAGCTAAACTCGTTAGAGCTTAGACTAGATGAACCCTAAGTGACCCAGGGCTTTAAAGCGGTCACGGATCGGCGGTGATTAGATTCGAAATTCAATCAGTTCTTTTTCATGTTTGATTTGTTCTTCATTGTTCTTGTTTCTCGTCTGGATTGATCACCTAGATTAGATTCTGGTTAAAGCTAAGGATAGAAGCGAACGCTCGCCTTACTTTAGAACATCAAGTTGAACAATTAACCTTATAATTGGAGTGTGCCTTTCGTAGGAACCGGTTAGGGTTAATCCACTGCAAGAGTAACTCATAAATCATTAGTAATTACACCAATTAATTAAGTCATTGCGAGAGGCGACCGTACCCGGGCGGCTAGTTAATCTTGGTAGTTAGAACGGATAGAGCGAACGTTCGCCGATCTTAAACCTAAGGGTAAGGAGTTATGGTGGTGTCTTAGTAATTGATTGAACAAGAATCGAAATCCGCTGATCTGTTGATTGCCAATGCTCTGGGGAACGAAGGGGGATTCAAAGTCTAAGTTCGTCTGCCATCTCTGTTTCCAAACCCTAATTCACAATCTGCTTTAGTTTAATTTGTTTTAATTTTTCTGCATTCTTAGAAATTAGAAGTCGTGGAACTCACACCACGCACAATTTGTTTACATTCGAGTATCTTGCTAGTTTTGAAGTAGCCATTCATAGAAAACCCCTGGAATACGACCTATCACTGCTTTTAGCTTTGTTAGTTTATAAATTTTATTTGTGTGAACTCGACCAACGACCGGGCGGTCACCACTTGACCTTGAGGGTTGGTAAGTATACAATAAAATTCCGCCTCAAGGACGGTATGAAATACTGGGAGACAACTCGGGCAAAGGCCCAGATTATGACGCACTCTAGAGCCACATCATCGGAGTACCAGGTGCTCGGACCATGGCTCATAACTCCGTCAAGTCACTCTCTCACCCTCTCTTTCATTTTATCCATATTGTTTGGCGTAGATCTCTTTTGTTTGCTCCAGAGAAGGATCGCCACCATATCAGTAGAGAGCAGCTCTTACTACTCTGTGCCATCCGAGAGGGCTACCCCTTTCATCCGGGTTCGGTGCTTGCACGCCTTTTCCACCAGAAGACCAAATCGACAAAGGCACCTCGCTCCCTCCTTGGCGGCAACTTTGTTGGTCACTCATCATTAACCTTGGCCTCAACCAATCTTGGGACCTTGACGTCCCACACCACGTAGTACAGATTGTTGGTGGAGACTTAGCCGTCGAGTATGACCTCCAATTGGACTATAGTCCACAAGTGGCGACAGTCCCACCTCCGCACCAAGGGGTCGAGTCGGAGGACAAAGATGATTCTAAGGAGCAGCAGCCCCAGCCAGAGCAGGAGTTTCACCACCAGATACCCCCACAATAGCCGTCTGTGAGGTGTGCATATCAGCAGCAGCCGTCTGTGAGGTATGCATATCACCAGCAGCCGCCCCTCCAGGATCCATTCCAGATGCCTCATCCACATCCCCGACTGCCTCCAGGAGACTTTGGCGAGATGCTCGATCGACTCCAGGAGTGGCAGGTGGAGGACAGCGCCACCCAGGACGCCCGATGGCTTATTACTCAGCGGCACATGCATGTGCAGGATGAGAGGTATGAGGCGTAGCTGGCGTGGCAGCAGCGGGTCGCGACCTTCTTCCATTTCCCACCTCCGGATGCACCTGACCAGCAGTGATCGGGTTGTATCCTCTTCCTTGTCCTTTCTTTTTATTTATTCTTTTCGGATTTTGATCTATTTTTTTCTGTGTGGATCTGGGACACTTGTCCCGGTTTCCTTTTGATCTTTTGTTTGTTTTTGTTTTGTAGGCAGAGTTTTGGTAGATTCCCTTCCCGCTCCGACGTCCCGTGCTCTTCCCCTACATCAGTCATCTCGGTCTAGGTTCTTCTATTTACTCTCTACTCTAGTTTGGTCCTGTGAGGACACAAAACGGTTTAAGTGTGGGGTAGGATGCTAGAGAACCTTGCATGAACTTGATTGCCCTTAATTGTGTTTTATGTGTTTCGTGGTGCCTTTCCAGTCTCTCTAGCATTAGAATTGGTCAGTTCTTGATTTGTGATGTTAAGTTGTTGTTCAAGCTGTCAGAACGATGCTTAGACTGCTTAACCTAGAACCTGCAAACCAACTTGTCTACTTTGATGCTAAATTGCCTAGTCAGAACATAGTTTTTAAAACCACACTTGTAGTTTGTCGCTTTGATTGCATGAAAATGACCGAATCCGACTAGCAAACCAACTGTGAGCTTTTGATCCATTGCACATAACTTGCAATCTTAATTCTTTTTGAGTGGTTTTCTGTTTTCTTGAATGAGTTAGAATTTTCATGAGACATATTCGAGACCACACGATGACACGAGTTCTAGAATTATAGGGGCACCTAGATTCAGCTACTAAGCTAGATTGCCTACCCAACGTTAAATCCATTAGGTTTAAACCCTTGAGCTTGACCTTTCTTTCAGTTTGCTATACATTACAGCCAATCCCCATTCTTTCATTCCACGTTGATCCCCTGTGGTTGTAGTTATAGATTAGCCTACCGGAAGTCGGTTTGTGGTAACCTGCCTATAACCATTAAACAGGTGGTCTTAGCTATTATGTCCAAACGTGTAAACCCCACTAGCAATTAAAAGAAAATCGGCAGAAAGAAAAAAAAAGAAAAAATTTCAAAAAATAGAAAAAGTTTCAAGTTTATAGTTTAGTTAAATAACGTTCTTCTCCCTACATATGGAAGAACGAAGTCAAAAGAAAATGTAATAGAAAAATAAATAAAAAAATATGCAGAATAAAGTGCTAGGTTGCTTGAGGGTATCATAGGACGAGTGTACACTATTCCACCCGTGTTTGGTTAAATAGTAGGAAGCCATAGGCAAGATTCGAGGGAAGAAGCTACACCGCACCAAAGCCATCATCATACATTCCCATCATCCATCTCATTATAAACCCTTGTAGTGTAGAACTCGTTACAGTCCTAAGCAGGGAAGTCCTTCTTGACTAGTTTCTCGTGTTGTCACAGTGGTGGAGATGTGGTCGAATTGAAAACCCATGATAGAATTCAATAACAGAAAATGATTGAGAGCATAAACACGTCCCTAAACACAGAGAATGAGAGTTTCCCTTGTACCAAATACTATCTGTGTGAGGAGTCTGTTCGGTCAAGTCAAATTCGTGCATGATTGGTGACTACTTCTTGTCGTGTGCAGTTTTTAGTGAGACCAGGTTGTTTGACTAATCGGTATGCATGTTAGGTTTCTTGTTCTAGAAGTAGCTGTCCAATAATTCGTTGTGTATGCTTGAGCTTCAATTTTATCGATCTTATCATTTGTGAACCTGAGCGTTTTCTATTCAGTTTGCTTGAGGACAAGCAAAAGCTTAAGTGTAGGGTATTTGATGACACTCGATTTGACGTGATTTTCAGCCCCATTTAAGCGACATTTCCTTGCTTAAGACTTGGTTTTTAGGGCAGAATAATGAATATTCACTCAACTGCTCTATCTCGTGCCATTTTCGGGTCTATTTGATGGTTTTCTAGTGTTTTTGTGATAGCACAGGTTTTTGCCGTCAAATAATGTAACCTAGCACGTGACTAAGGCACTGGAACCTTGAGGAATTGCACTAGGATCGATCCAGGGAGTCAAATCCTGCCCAACTTTTCAAAGAAGATTTCGTCGAAAAGACCTAAGGATTTCGGCGAAAATACAAGAAGAAATCGTCGGAGTTTAGAAGGAGAAGTTTTCGGTGAGAAGTTCGAGAGAACAGAGTTTGAGAGTTCGAAGAGTCAGGAAGAGATTGTGACGCCATCTTTTCACCTCGGAGACTCGGAGCTAGGAGTGAAGATTCCGGAGAGCGGAGCTTTGCCAGAGTCGTCTTAATTAGGTTTTACAGTTTCCATCTATTTTTCCTTTTCATGATGAACTCTATTTCTGCCTTTGTTTTTGCTGTTATGAACATGAGTAGCTAAACTCATAGAGATTAGACTAGATGAACCCTAAGTGAGTCAGGGCTTTAAAGCGGTCACGGATCGGCGGTGATTAGATTCAAAGTTCAATCAATTTCTCTTGCATGTTTGATTTGTTCTTCGTTGTTTGTGTTTCTTTTCTGGCTTGATCACCTAGATTAGATTCCTGTTAAGCTGAGGATAGTAACGAACATTCGCCTCACTTTAAAAACACCAAATCAACAATTAACCTATTCATTGGAATGTGCCTTTCGTAGGAACTAGTTAGGGTTAATCCACTTCAAGAGTAACTCATAAATCGTTAGTAATTCCACCAGTTAGTTTAGTCATCGCAAGAAGCGACCGTACTCGGGCGGCTAATTAATCTTGGTAGCTAGATCGGATAGATCGAACGTTCGCCAGTCTTAAACCTAAGGGTAAGGAGTTATGGTGGTGTCTTAGAATTGATTGAACGAGAATTGAAAACTGCTGGTCTGTTGACTATCAATGCTCTGGTGATCTAAGGGGGATTCGAAGTCTAAGCTTCTCTATCGTCTTTGTTAAGTCAACCAATCTTTCAATCTGTCGTTTAATTTAGTTTTTAATTTACCCGCATTTCTAGAATAAAAGTCGTGGAACTCACACCACGCACAACATGTTTGAACTTGAGTAATCTGCCTTTATATTTGAGTAGACGATTATTAGAAGACCCATGGAATACGATTTGCTTAGCTTTTAGCTTAGTAGTTATTTGATACGCTTCACAACGTTCATCCAGGAGGTTCCTTTTACTTCTAGGAGGGTGTAGTATCCCTTGGCAAGCCTGTCTGCATCCTCCTCATGTCCTCCCTTGCTCCATGCCTTCATGTATATGTTGAGTCGTTCTTTGAAGGCCTTGGTTTGGCTCCGGGTCAAGGGTGGCTCAGGTCGTGTCCAGGGCACAGGGGGCCTCATTAAGAGCGCTCTGTATTTCGCGTCTTTGAGCTAGACATTGCAAACAACTACTGGCATGGAGCCTCTGACGGAAAATAGACCTTAAACTCTCTGCCCTTTTCTTCTGATTTTTATGCCTTGAATAGGTGACCGTTCACTTTAAATGCTCTATCATTGGGCCGAGTTATCTTGATGGTACCATAGGGAAATGCGGTGTAACTGTATAAGGTCCAATCCAACATGATCTCAACTTTCAAGGAAAAAGTCTGAGGCGTGCACTGCATTGTACATCAGAACACTATCTCCGGGAAGGAAGTTATTTTCCTTCAACCTCTCATCTTGCCTCTTCTTTTTTTCTCCTTGTAGAGTTTTGCGCTTTCGTAAGCATGGTATTTAAACTCTTCTAGCTCCAAAAGTTGTTTTGGATTTTCATGTGCTGCAGCACTAGCATCAAGATTTAGTTTCTTTAACACCCAATAAGCCTTGTACTCCAATTCGATCAGTAAATGGCACGCGTTACCATAAACAAGTCAGTATGGAGATATACCTATTGGGGTCTTAAAAGCAGTGTGGTAAGTCCAAAGTGTATCATCAAGCTTGGCTGCCCAATCTTTAATGAGTTGGTCAACTATTTTCTTAAGAATGCGCTTGAGTTCCTGGTAAGTTAATTCGACATGACCACTACCTTGGGGGTGATAGGCGATGTTCATGCGATGTGATACGCCATAGCATTGACATACTTTATACAAGTAACCTTGAAAATGGGTGCCTCTGTCACTAATGATAGCTCGCGGAGCCCAAAGCCTAGTAAAAAGCTTCTTCAGAAATCTTCCTACCGCCCTTGAGTAGTTTGTGGGTAAAGCCTGCGCTTCTGCCCACTTTGAGACATAATCAACGGCAACAAGTATATACTTATTGTCTTAGGATGATGGAAAAGGTACCATAAAATCAATACCCCACACATAAAAAACATCAATGTATAGAAACAGTTTGGGGCATCTCATCGTGGTTGCTAATATTACCAGGTCATTGACAAGAATTGCAAGACCTAACAAATTCATGGGCATCTTTATTAATAGAGGTACAAAAAAAACCTGAATCGAGGACTTTCCTTACTGTCCAAGTGGCGCCCAAGTGTCCGCCCACTAGGCCGTCATGGCAATGCGAGAGGATCTCCCATCCTTCTTCTTCTGTCACGATCTTCTAAGGATTCTATCTCCCCCAACCCAAAAGAGGTATGGCTCATCCTAGAAATAATGCTTACTCATGGAAATCAAACGCTTCCGCGACTAAATTGGTTGATCCTTGGGGGGGAGTCCATGAGTAATGAAGTTTGCCAAATCTGCATACCAGTTATCTCCTTTTTGTCTCAATAGCGTCAACTGCATCGATTAGCTACTCTTTAGGGAACGAGTCATCTCTGACACGTCAAGTCACTCTAGTCTGAGCCCTCAAGGCGAGAAAGATGATCAGCTGCAACATTCTATGCTTCCTTCTTGTCTTGAATAGTGATATTAAACTCATGGAGCAAAAGAATCCGCCGAAGAAATCTTGGATTAGCATCTTTTTTATCCATAAGGAACTGCAGGCTAACATGATCGGTGAATATGGTGGTGTGAGACAGAATGAGATACTATCTGAACTTATCCAAAGCATAAGCCAACAATTTCTTCTCATTGGTGGTGTAGTTTCTCTGCGCATTGCTATGTGTCTTGCTTGCGAAGTAGATGGGATTAAACTTCCCATCTAACCATTGACCAAGAACTACTCCTAGTGAAAAATCCTTGCATCACACATAAGCTCAAATGGCAGCTCCCAGTTTGGACTAAAAGGATGGGTGCAGAAGTTAACTTTTCCTTCAGAGAGTTTAAAGCTTTCAGGCAATCCTCATTGAATTTGAACTAAACATCTTTTTCAAGTAACTTGGTCATGTGCAGTGTGATCTTCGAGAAGTATTTAATCGACCTGCTACAGAAACATGTATGACCTAGAAAGCTTCTAACTCCCTTAACTGAAGTTGGAGGTGGTAGTTTAGAGATAGTCTCAAGCTTGGCTCTATCAACTTCAATCTTGAGCTTCTAGATCTTATGTCAAAGCACGATTCCCTCTCTAACCATAAAGTGTGACTTCTCCCAACTCAATGCAAGGTGAGTCTCCTTACAACGCTCCAGAACTTTCTTGATGTTGGCGAGGCAAAATGAAAAAAGAATCTCCATGGACAGAGAAGTTATCCATGAAAAACTCGACTACATCCTCCACAAACTTGTCGAAGATAGCCAACATACATCTCTGAAAGGTAGCAGGTGCATTACATAGTCCAAAAGGCATTCTTCGATAAGCAAAGGTGCCATGAGAGCATGTGAACGTCATCTGATGTGAACCGCTGCAACCGTGGGCAGACGACCCTAACCACCGCAAGTTGGACACCGTGCAACGAGATAAAACCGTCGGGAACCGGGGCGGATAAGTACTTTGACCCGTCGGCTATATAACAGCCGGGAACCAGAAGTGTCCAGTCGAAAACGCCACGCCAAGAGATGGATGCTCTTGATGATAAGTCAACCTTAAGCAATGCTCCTCCCATTAACTCGAAGGGAAAAGAACATAAGTTCTGAAATATATTTAATCAAAGGGGGTTCTGAGTACAAGAGGTGGCTGGCGGCCTCCTTATATAGGTGAGGGAACAAGCTCTCCTCCCTAAACCCTACTTCCTAAATAATAATAAAATAAATAAATAAAAAGAGTCCTAATTAGAAAACCTAAAGAGGACTTTAACTAATCCTAATCTAGACTAAAAATAAGGTAAATTCGGACTCCAATCCCACAAGGAATAAGAATCCTATTTAGAGAAGAACTCCTAACTTGGGAGCCAAGTTTCCCCAAAAACAGCCTAAACGGGTTCTGGAATTATGGGCCGAATAAATACCAAAAAAATTCCTAAAATTCTGATGTTTTCCAGATCCGTATTAGACTCCATGGGCTACAACTTTCATGTTGGACATCAGTCCAAATTCTGTCTCCAAGTAGCCCATATTCATCAATCCTTGTCGGACTAGGAATCTGTCCAGAAATCCGGGTTTGGCCCTTGTTCACTTTAGTTCTGGCCCGTAGCGTCTTAGTCGTGGGCTGAACTCTTGGCTCTCCTCCAAGGTTGGATTCTCCTTGATCCTCTCCTCTTGGATTCAGGGGCTTTAGGTTTGGTTTTGGCCATGATCTTCACAGCTGCCTAGCTTGGCCTTCCTCGGATCAGCATCCGAGTCTTCCTCCTTCGTGCTCCCACCATGTTTTACTTGGCCTAGCTCTATCTCCTTCAATACTCCTCAAAATCCAGCTCCGTTTGTTGGAGGGTGCTCCTGAGGCTGCAAGCTATCCAAGGCACTTGATATTTCCCAGAAGTCCTGAGCCAATTGGGAGATCGGCCATAAGTGCTCCTCTGTAACGTCCGGCATCAGGTCCGGTGCTCGGGTTTGGCTCAAAACTTGGCCTTCTTCAAATCTGTCTGAGCCTTTTGACTTCTGTCTGGGCCAGGTTGTCAAGGATTCCTTTGGAGTGTCTTTAAGTGCTATTTGATCTTTGAAGCTTGTGGGAGTCGGTCTGGGGCCTAGACATAGTGCTAGGCTCGGTCCGGGGTCTGGGTCGGGGCTCGGTGTCGGCATCAGCTCCTGTCGAGACATCAGCCGGATCTTGGCTTCAGTAGGAGCTGCCCTTGGTGCCTGGTTGGGGATCAGCATCCTCCCAGGGGTGTCTTCTGGATCCGGGGCTTCGGCTCTCATAGGCTCTGGTGGTGGTGCTGGCATAGGCCTTGAGCCGGTGCATTCTTGGCCCGGCATCAATGCTAGGGCTGGCTCAGCATCAACTGTGTCCTTGGTGGCCAGGATCACATCATCCCCCTCTTCTTGAAGAGGATTCGTCCTCGAATCCTTGCCTGATAGTCCATTAGAAATAATAAAATTAATCTCAGGGGAGTATAGGACTTGACCTAGTGTTTTATCGGGGCTCCTCACGGGTTCGGGCCGCAACGGGGCTGGTTCGGGTGCTCGGGGCTCAGGTCTGAGGCCTTCAGGCCATACCAGGACTGGTATGAGTGCTTCAGGGTAGGCCAGTGCCGCGTCGGGGTCGGGTGGCGTCGGGCCCGGGGTGGACAAGGCGGCGTCGGGCCGGGATCAGGAGGCGTCGGGCCGGGATCAGGCGGTGTCGGGCCTGGGTCAGGCGGCGTCAGGCCGGTGTCAGGCGGCATCGGGCCGAGGTCAGGAGGCGTCGGGCGCGGGGTCAAGCGGCGTCGGCCCGTGGTCAGGCGGCGTCAGGTAGGGGTCCGGTGGGTCGGGCGGGGTCAGGCGGGTCGGGCCGGATACGGCTGGGCGGGTCAGCGGCTTGGGCCGGGTCTGGCGCGTCAGGTCGGGTCTGGCGGCGTCGGGCCATGGACAGGCGGCGTTGGCGGGGTCAGGCGGCGTCGGGCTGGGGTTAGGCGGCATCGGGCCGGAGTAAGGCGGCGTTAGGCCGGAATCAGGTGGCGTTGGGCCGGGGTCAAGCGGCATCAGGCCGGGGTCAGGCGGCGTCGGGGGTTGCTCGGGCTCGGGGGACTGGTCGGGCGCTGGGGCTGGGGCCGGTTGCTTAACCTGGGCTGGGGCCGAGACTAGTGCCGGGGCTGGGGCCGCGACTGGTGTCGGGGCTGGGGCCGGGTCCTGGTTCGTTGTTGGGGCTGCTCCGGGTGCTGGGGACGGGGCTGGTGCTGGTGCTGGGGCGCCGGTGCTGGGCGCTCGGGCGCTGGGCGCTGGAGGGCTGGGGCAAGGCGCTGGGGCTCGGTGCTTGGCACGGCGCTAAGCATGGTGCTGGGCATGGCGCTGGGCACGGTGCTGGGCCTAGTGCTGGACATGGTGCTGGGCCTAGCGCTGGGCACGGTGCTGGGCCTAGTGCTGGGCACGGCTGGGCAGGTTGCTGGTCCCGAAGCTTCTTCTCTTCTCTCCACCTTTCCACCGTCGCTCGTTTGTTGGGGCAGGCTCTCACCGTGTGTTCTCGTTCTTGGCACTCGTAACAAATAAACCCACTCAAAGGGTTAGTCCCAATATTCAAATTTAGACTTGGCTTAGGGATACCTTGTGTGGTTCGGCTCGGCCTTCCTTGATTTAATGCCGGGACGGGGGCTTGAGCTATTCCAGCTCCTCTCGTCCATGCTTTCTTTGGGAGTTTTTCAGCTTCCCTTCGTCCCAACCTTCTAACCGAATCTTCTATATCATACATGGCTAGGCGTGCATTATTGATTTGAAGCTCCAACATAAGTAGCCTCAACTCTGTCATGGTTAGAAGAACAAACGAACACCAATACTTTTTCTAATATAATTTTCTAAGACTCTCTTTTCTATGACTCGATGCAAACAACAATTTAGCGGCTAAAAGTAGGGTCGTGGCTCGGTTTAACACAAGCAACAGAAGCTAATCTATCCCCTCTTCTTAACACACTATTATAACGAAAATAAAGAACTTGGCAAGGGTGGCCTTGCTTGATTTTCTGTTTTCTGACTCTTTTGAAATTTTCTTTTGATGACTTGGTCGGCCACCAATCTTTTCTTGCCTTACAATGAAAGACTCGACACAAGGACTAGAAATAGATGAAGATTTTCTAAACAATTTTCTAAACAACAAGAAAAGTAAAGGGATATGAATCCAGGGTTTCAAACCTGAAGACTGGGATAGATTGTGGTCCGTGTGTTTGAACCGTGCTCTGATACCAACTGATGTGAACCGCTGCAACCGTGGGCAGACGACCCTAACCACCGCAAGTTGGACACCGTGCAACGAGGTAAAACCGTCGGGAACCGGGGCGGATAAGTACTTTGACCCGTCGGCTATATAACAGCCGGGAACCAGAAGTGTCCAGTCGAAGACGCCACGCCAAGAGATGGATGCTCTTGATGATAAGTCAACCTTAAGCAATGCTCCTCACATTAACTCGAAGGGAAAAGAACATAAGTTCTGAAATATATTTAATCAAAGGGGGTTCTGAGTACAAGAGGTGGCCGGCGGCCTCCTTATATAGGTGAGGGAACAAGCTCTCCTCCCTAAACCCTACTTCCTAAATAATAATAAAATAAATAAATAAAAAGAGTCCTAATTAGAAAACCTAAAGAGGACTTTAACTAATCCTAATCTAGACTAAAAATAAGGTAAATTCGGACTCCAATCCCACAAGGAATAAGAATCCTATTTAGAGAAGAACTCCTAACTTGGGAGCCAAGTTTCCCCAAAAACAGCCTAAACAGGTTCTGGAATTATGGGCCGAATAAATACCAAACAAATTCCTAAAATTATGATCTTTTCCAGATCCGTATTAGACTCCATGGGCTACAACTTTCATGTTGGAAATCAGTCCAAATTCTGTCTCCAAGTAGCCCATATTCGTCAATCCTTGTCGGACTAGGAATCTGTCCAGAAATCCGGGTTTGGCCCTTGTTCACTTTAGTTCTGGCCCGTAGCGTCTTAGTCGTGGGCTGAACTCTTGGCTCTCCTCCAAGGTTGGATTCTCCTTGATCCTCTCCTCTTGGATCAGGCTCAGGTGGTGGCCTGATCACAGCTCCTAGCTTGGCCTTCCTCGGATCAGCATCCGAGTTTTCCTCCTTCGTGCTCCCACCATGTTTTACTTGGCCTAGCTCTATCTCCTTCAATACTCCTCCAAATCCAGCTCCGTTTGTTGGAGGGTGCTCCTGAGGCTGCAAGCTATCCAAGGCACTTGATATTTCCCAGAAGTCCTGAGCCAATCTGGAGATCGGCCATAAGTGCTCCTCTGTAACGTCCGGCATCAGGTCCGGTGCTCGGGTTTGGCTCAAAACTTGGCCTTCTTCAAATCTGTCTGAGCCTTTTGACTTCTGTTGGGCCAGGTTGTCAAGGATTCCTTTGGAGTGTCTTTAAGTGCTATTTGATCTTTGAAGCTTGTGGGAGTCGGTCTGCGGCCTAGACATAGTGCTAGGCTCGGTCCGGGGTCCGGGTCGGGGCTCGGTGTCAGCATCAGCTCCTGTCGAGACATCAGCCGGATCTTGGCTTCAGTAGGAGCTGCCCTTGGTGCCTGGTTGGGGATCAGCATCCTCCCAGGGGTGTCTTCTGGATCCGGGGCTTCGGCTCTCATAGGCTCTGGTGGTGGTGCTGGCATAGGCCTGGAGCCGGTGCATTCTTGGCCCGGCATCAATGCTAGGGCTGGCTCAGCATCAACTGTGTCCTTGGTGGCCAGGATCACATCATCATCTTTTCTTGATCTTCTGGAGCAATGGATATCTAAAAATAACCAGACTTACCATCAGGAAAGCAGTAGAACTCATGTCCTAATAACCTTTCCAACATCTTATCAATGAAAGGAAGGGGAAATGATCCATCCTCATTGCATCATTCAGCTTATTGTAATCAATGAAGACCTTCCATCTTGTGACTGTCCTTGTTGGGATATGATCTCCCTTTTCATTAGCAACAACTGTCATTGCTCCTTTCTTTGGTACAACCTAAGTTGGACTAACCCAATCACTATCAGAAATAGCATAAATGAGGCATGCATCAAGCAATTTAACCACTTACTTCTTGAACACCTCCTGCATGTTGCGATTAAGGCGCCTCTGAGGTTACACAACTGGTCTGAATTCCTCCTCTAGGTTGATGTGATGTGTGCAGAAGGAAGAGTCAACTCCTTTAATGTCAGCTAACTTCCATGCAATTGCCTCCTTATGTGCTTTTAGAAGGTCAACCAACTCTCTCTTTTGGTTAGTGTTAAAAAAAGAGCTTATTATAATTGGCAAGCTCGCTTCCCCTTCCAGGAAAGCATACTCAAGGTGGTCCGGGAGTTTCTTTAGTTCAAGAGTGGGTGGTTCTTCATAAGAACTCTTCTTCCGAAGCAAACTAGGTAACCCTTCTTGGATAGGATCCTCAAACTCTTTCTCCAAAATCCCCAACTTCTCGTAATTTTTAGGCTTGAATTCAGATTCTGCATCTCTGAGTTCTTGCGAAGTCGGTGAAATTCAAGAAAATGTTGGAGTTTGCTGCACATCATCAACACACACATCAGAAGTACTAGAGGCTTCAGCCTCTTCTACAACATCAATAGACTGAACTTACTCTTCAAGCAAGTGGGGATATTTCATCCCATCATAAAGTTTGAAAACTACACTCTCATCCCCGACCCTCAAAGTTAGCTTACCATCCTTGACGTCAATAAGAGCGCCTCCGGTAGCTAGGAATGGACGGCCTAGGATTAGAGTGGAGTTGACATCATCAGTGTCAATAAAAACAAAATCAGCTAGAATATCAAAAGGACCGACCTTGACCCAAACATCTTTCACAATTCCCTTAGGCAACCTAAAAGTTTTATCAGCAAGCACCATACTCATGGTTGTAGGTTTAAGATTTCCTAAATTTAGTTGATTGAAAATAGAGGTAGGCATGAAATTGATACTAGCACCAAGATCATCTAAACTTTTATTAACAATCAAGGAATCAACAGAGCAGGGTAAAGTGAAATTTCCCGGGTCTTTGAGCTTTTCTGATGCAAGTCTCTTTGTTAGAATGGCCGAGCAGTCTTCATTGAGAGCAATTGAATCCATAATCTTGATATCATGCTTCCGAGCTAAAATGCCTTTCAAGAACTTTCATACTTCGGGTTTGACGCGATGAGGGTGAAGAATGGTATGCTCATTTGCTGCTTCTCCAAAATGGCGAGGAATCTAGCGAACTACTCATCCACAAACTGCTTTCGGACCCTGTTAGGAAATGGGATATGTGGCACAAAAGGAGCAGGACCACTCGCTTTTGGTGGTGGAGGTGGTTGAGTGGTTTCCACACTTGGTTCTACAGTTACTTCCACTTCAACTACGACAAAAATGTCAACTACTACCTTGTCAGGAGCTGTCATGTTGTCAGTTGCAGGCGAAGGTAATGCAAGGGGTTTACCGCTGCGAGTAGTCACGACTGAGGCTTATCACCTAGGAATTCTCAAATTAGATCCAAGAAGCTTGACTAGCTCAACGAGCTGACTTTCTGTCCTCATAGATTGTGCGAATTGACCTTTGATCTGTGTCTCTCCAGCTGCAAATCGCATATCATATTTTCTTTCCATGCTCTCAAGTCTCAATTCGTTCTTGGACTCCATTCTGTCCAATCTTTTCATAATTTCCGCAGTCGATGGTTCCTCAATGCTAGCTGTCTTGTTGTTGTCCCTTCCTGTTAAGGCGTGATCTCCCTTTGAATTCTGAGAACGGTTATAAATGCTTCACGCGGACTGCCTATATCCCCCATAGCCGAGTTGGTTCTGAGGATATTCGAGATAGACAAAGTGGAGCTCTTCGCTACTCAAGAGAAAGTTGCTTCAAAAGTTGTGACATGCGCCTCCCTTGTGGTTGCAAGTCCCGCACCACCTGCAAGGTTCACAACTTTTGACTTCCTTGAAAGAACCACCAGACTTAGAATGTCCAGATGACATCCTATCAACTTGTAACTGCAGCTTCTTCAACTTAGCAGCTTCAGAATCAACCAGAGTTTGTAAAGGAAAGGTATCTCCCTTACTAGAATCATGAAGAGCAGCTCTCCTCGTCCATGTTCTACACTGCTTCGCAACTGAGGCATAATGAGAAAGAGCCTCTTCTGGAGATAGAGAAAAAACATCACGTTGCGCCAACTGATTAAATGTCATCGTTGTCGCATCATTTAAACCAGTGCCAAAGAAATTGGCAAGTTATATACATATCCGAACCCATGGTGTGGGCAAGCTCTCAAGAGCTCTTGGAATCTGTACCAGCAGTCATACAACGATTCATCATCCAGCTGCATGAATCGTGCAATCCTCTTCTGAAACTCTGAAATCTTGGGGGGCGGAAAAAATTCCTCTAGATATGCTTGGGCAAGCTGCCTCCAATTGATGAAAGTTCCACCGGGTTGACTATTGAGCCACCTCTTTGCTGCTACCATAAATGAGAAGGGAAACAACATGAGGCGGATAAAATACCCTGCAACTCTCTACTACTTGTAGGTGTTGCAGAGCTCAAGGAAGTTCTCAATCTGCGTGGTTGGGCACTCTTCAGGACTCCCATGATATGGCCTATTGGCGACCATGTTTATCGAATGCGGCTTCAGCTTGAAATCTACTACAGTGATCTAGGGTAGAACAATGATTCTTTTGGCTTCTCCCACCACATGCTTGGTGAAATTCATCAATGATCTCCTTGCATCCGACATGTCTTCAAAGAAAGGATTCTCGAAGTTTTCAGGATGCTGCATAAAAAACAAAGGAAGAACAAAGAATTAAAAGTATGTAATCCTTATCAAAGGCACACGAATCAAGACAAACAAGAACCACTACAAAAAAGTAAGTTATTAGTGACAACGAAAATTCGTCACTGATAGCTACATTCATCTCTAATAGTTATTTGTGACCATCTGTGATCATGGACGTCGTCGGAAATACCCTCCCCACAAATATTTTATTTGTGACCAACCATCGCTAATAGTTTTTTTATCACGACATAATTGGTCAATATATCTTTTATGGTCATCAAAAATACTTGACCAGATAGTTATTTAGGACGAGCCCAATATATTCTGGCCCTTTTCCACCAAAACTGAGTTCAGTCTAAAACAGGAATTGAAACCAAACTAGCCGGTTTCGGTTTCAGACTGAACCAAAATAAAAAACCAATCAGCCTTAGATAAAACCAAATTCTGTGAATAAACCAAAGAAAAACATAGACCAGTCACCAAACTGAAACCAATTTCCAAACCATAACAATCAGTGCATTGGGGAAAATCATTCATTGCAGAATGTACATCTGTTACCCTCATGTTTTATAAATGAAATAGTTTTATTTTTCATCTCAAACAAAATACAAATCTCTTTGTCCATGTTTAACAAATCAATCGAACTAAACTCAAATTTTAAATCAAATGAGTGAATCTTGTTCTCAGAACTGAAACAGTTGATTAACTGCTATATTTTTTTTCAATTACATGAAAAGTTCAGTTGCAGTCTTAAATTAGCCAGTGCAACATATAATCTCCGAGAGGTCCTGAAAAAACAACTCATGCAACTTCAACTTCTGTGTCTCAATAAAATAAGAAGATAAAAACAAACAAACCTGCATTGCATGAGGCTAGAGGATCCTTCTACAGATCTTTCAATTCCTTGTTAATCCTCTATGAAGCCATCTTCCAACTTCAGAATCTTGCAGAATTGGCCCACCAAGTAAATCCCTAACCAAGGGGCTATAAAAAGCCATAATTGAACAAGCTGCAGAGTAAACCTACAACAACGATTGATTGTGAGAGCATACGATATGAAATAAACACAGAACAAATCCAATGATAAAATGACAAAGAAGCCACTAGCAATGATTCATCAGGATTCAGGTCTGTCAGCAAAGAGCATATTGACAATAATACCTGAAAACCCCAAACAACATTCACATCTCAAATCAATTTTCAAATGTTCAAATGATGGTGGCATCATAATTCATAACAAGATAGTTGGGCACACCTTGGACCCTGTAAGAGTAGGACTCCACTGCTTCTTGAGGATTTTGAGGAAGATATTTCCGTTGATGTTGATGTTCGGGTGGTAAACTTTGGTCCTGAAGGAACACTGTACACAAATTCCTTGCTTACATTAATCTAGTTTCATATGTAGACAAAAAAATACAGGGTACAATCAGATGGGACTAGCATTTTCTTAAAAGTTGTAATTAATATAAAAATGTAGCTACTTAGATTACAAGTTCATCCAACATATATTGAGAGGAGACGTTGTAGAGTTCGCATTGAAGTGAAGATGAAGCTAGAAAACTAAGATTGTTATTCTGGATTCAAAGAGACCCTAACTTTTCTCACATTTGTACCACATTCAATCTATTAGAAAACCAGATTGCCTACGATTGACAAAAAGAAGCTAGAATCACACCCAAAAAAAAACTCAGAAGACATGGGACACATTTCAAAGATGAGAAAGGGCAAGGGACTATAAATAAGCACTTGGGCCAAACTCAATGTCGAAAAAGAAAGAACAAAAATCATCAGAAACTATATATAAGCAATAGTAGCATCAGTATACCACCTTAAACAACAAGAAGCAACAAAACATACATTAAGACCCAATACTCAACTTCAAATGAATACTCTATGTATATGGTGTTGGAATATGGAAGCTCTCATTTCTATTGACGCACTTCATATTATGCTTCTGCATGGCCATAAACAAAGAAAGGAAGTTAATGAAGGGAATCAAAGGAATCGCAATCAAATCTCCAATCAAAGGGATTGATTATGCTCATGATTTGTGACTTCCATTTATGGAAACAAATCATTCTCTCATCAATCACACAATCAAAGGAGATCATGAAGAAAGGAAAGAGAGATTATGATTCCATGTTTATGGAAAGAAACATCTTTCCATCAATCACACAATTAAGGAGATCATGAAGATCTGATGAGGATGGTGATTTGAAGATTGAAGATTACCATATTTCATATATGGTAAGTGGAGCCGGTTGGAATTTGAATTCCAAGTGTCTGTTGGGTAGATTAGTATAAATAGAGAGTAAGGCTCACTAATTCAATTAAGTCTTACATTGAGCGAAAATAGTACTGAGTGTAGAAAACAAATTCTCTCAATGTTTTAGGTCACGATTACTAGGTGTTAGTAGTCGGGTTCTTGCGAGGGTGTTCGTAAGGTGTTGAAGGTCACGATCGCTAGGTGTTAGCGGTTGGGTTCTCGCTAAGGTGTTCGCGAGGTTCATCGACAGCTCGGGTTTGGAGTGTCGAGGCTCTACAGGTGTTGGAGGTTCTTGAAGCAGGCGTTGCTTCAAGGTGACTGTTCAAGCTTCGGTTGGACGCTTGTTCGACAAGGAAATAATATCGTCTCTCAAGCGCTATCTTGGGACATGGACGTAGATTTGCACACCGCATTTTGAACCACGTTAAAAAACATCATGTGTCAATCCCTTGCCCTTAAACTCTTTATCTTTTGTTATATCTGTGTGGTGTTGAGCTTGCTCAACTTTCATTTCCGCGTTTATTTGTGTATTATTCGAAAATTGACCCCCCCTTCGAGTATCAATTGGAATTTGAAGAAACGATGCTATAACCAGATTCTCATAATTCCTTTTATCATAGCAAAGCGAATACAATTTGATGGTTTGGGTTTTCCTGTAAGATCATTAAGAACCCTAAGAAGAAAGAACTGAGTCATACAAAATCTATATATTTATTCATCCATCTCCAAACTAACCTTCCTAATTGAAGTAAATCCACCAACCCTAAAACCCTATCTAGCAGTCCTCAAGCTGCTCCAGGGGAACTTGAGCTTCTCTGCAGCAGCATCACTGTGCCGCCCCTTGTATACACTTCTGCGGCTCTCGTTCGCTCATTCTCTCTCTTACCGTCGAGCCAGTGCTTGTTACCTCCACCGTCCTCCACAAAACCGGACCTCTGCTACTTGCTCATACTCTCCTTCTCCTGCTCGACGACCTTGAGGGGAACAAATCAGGAGACAATGAGTTAGGCTTGGCGAAGAGGAGTCTGCCGCGCTTTTTCTCCTTTCCTTCCATGTTGAGAGTGTCGAGGAGAGTACATAGAGGGGAGACGATATTAGGAATTATGTTAATTTCATGTCTGAGTGTGAGAGGGAGATCCATGTGGGCTGTGAGAGTGGGTGGCTCCGGTAATCAGGTGAGTGGTGAAACTCGGTTGATTACCCGGTTTTTGGTTTAAACTGAAAATTAACCAAAAACCAACATAAACCAATTTTTCTATATAGTTGAGCTTTAATATTGAGTTGTACTATACCATTGTGATGAGAAGTGTGATCTAATCGGTCGGATCATCTATACCTACAAGGTTTGAAAAACGCTAATATCGAAGATTATGCCACCTAATAAATCCATATATCTCAAATATATGAATAAAACACTCAAAAGGTTGTTATTATTGTTAAAAACAATATTTTAAGTCATAATTTACTAAATTAAAATTAGTTTTATGACAACTTATGTTCGTCACAAATAATTTACGTTTAATAGAGACAAAATCTTTTCGCGTGGTCGGGAAAAAATTACCGCCATATATTTGAGGCATAAACTTGTTATTACCGACCATAAATTTGTAAATCACCGATGAAAATGTCAATGGTCATAAATAAAGAGTAGTTTGACGAAACATTTTCGACTCCTTGATTTTTGCTTCCCAAAAAGTAGTTTAGTGACAACTTAAGCCTTTCATCGCTAAGATCTGGTCACTAATAACAGAGTTTTTTTATAGTGATTTAACTAACATACAAGCCAAATCACTAGGAACGAACCTCAACTATCCTAACATCCCAATAGGCTAAACACTTAACCAGCTGGACTATGCATATGTGTCTTATCATATTTTATTTATTAGGTGCCTGGCTACTCTCATGCTATTGATAGTTTGACTTGGTCTATGTTAGTGTTTGTTTAGTATTTAATAAATCCCTTATATGTAGGAGTTTTTTTTTTGTTAGTTTTGGATCCCACGTTCAACGTGGGTTGTTAGCTTGTAAGGCTATTTGAAGCCTAGTTTTTCATTATTGACAATTTATCTCTTTCAAGCATCTTTTTTAGTAATCTGAATCCTTGAGTTTCAACAATTGGTATCAGAGCTTTGCAAAGTGCTTAAATTGAGTGAGAGTGAGTGTGTGAGAATCCACGAAATATAGAGTGAGAGAGTGTGAGAATGTCAAACTCAGAAAAGTTCCTACAACCCGCATTCCTAGATTTGATGCTCACTACGATTTCTGGGCGATGACGATGGAGAATTTTCTGAGGAGCAAGGAGATGTGGAGCTTGGTGGAAGATGGAATCCCTTCAACTCCAATTGGGATATCAACAGCAAGTGAGACACAGAGGAAGGTTGTTGAGGTGGCCAAACTCAAGGACTTGAATGTCAAAAACTTTTTGTTTCAGGCAATTGATAGAGAAATCTTGGAAACGATTCTCGACAAAGGCACTTCGAAGGCCATTTGGAATTCAATGAAGCAGAAGTATCAAGGGTCCTCGAAAGTGAAAAGGGCGCAACTTCAAGCATTGAGAAGGGAGTTTGAGCTGCTTACGATGAGAGGAGAGAAAGTTGACAGCTTCTTGGGACGAACCCTAGCTGTGGTGAACAAGATGAAATCAAATAGTGAAGTGATAGAACAGAGTATAGTGGTAAGCAAAGTACTTAGATCTTTGACAACGAAGTTCAATTATGTTGTTTGTGCAATTGAAGAGTCAAATGATTTAAGTACTTTGAGCATTGATGAACAGCACGGGAGTCTGATTGTTCAAGAACAAAGGATGCAAGGCCAACAGGAGGAGGAACAAGTGCTGAAAGTGGCCCAAGAAGACAGGGCAGGTAGAGGCTGGGGTCGAGGTATGTATAGAGGAGGACGTGGCAGAGGTAGAGGAAGACAATCTCTAAGCAAAGCAACTATTGAGTGTTTCAAATGTCACAAGCTGGGTCATTTTCAATACGAATGTCCAAGCTGGGAAAGAAGAGCATATTATGTTGAAGTAGATGAAGAAGAGGAGCTCCTACTGATGTCTTACGAAGATCGTCATCAGGCAAAGAATGACGAAGTGTGGTTTCTTGACTCAGGCAGCAGTAATCATATGACCTGGAACAAAGAATGGTTCTCAGATCTGAAAGAGGACTTCAATCGGAAAGTGAAGCTTGGGAATGATTCAACGATGGCTGTGGTAGGAAAAGGAAGCATAAGAATGGAGGTGGATGGTATAACCCATGTGATTTCTGATGTTTACTACATTCCTGAGCTTAAGAACAATTTACTAAGCATAGGTCAACTTCAAGAAAAGGCGTTAGCTATCTTGATTCAGGATGGAACTTGCAAAGTATTTCATCCTAGGAGAGGAGTCATTATGCATACTGATATGAGTGGGAATAGGATGTTTTACATAATAGCTTCCATGGCACCAAAAAGTTTAATGTGTTTGCAAGCTACAGCTGTAACTGAGAAGGAAGCTCACATGTGGCATTGTCGGTTTGGGCACTTCAATAACCCCATCTTTCACCAGATCCCTTAGGAAGTGAAACCTTATATCAATATGCTTGCTCTTGCCGTGAAACATTGGATGTTTTGACAGCTGTATTGTAGAGCTGTTGTCACACAACATCACAGTGCTTGTTTTCTCTTCAACTCCAAGTGTCTCCAAAATCCTTTTAAGCCAAACACATTGACAACTGCACATTGCAGCTGCTATATATTCTGCTTTTGTGGTGGATAGAGCAATAATTGGTTGTTTCTTTGATGACCACGAAACAGCTCCATTCCCCCAATATACATACATAACCAGAGGTACTTCTTCGATCATCCAAATCATCAGCATAATCGCTGTCCGTAAATGCCACAAGCTTTAAACTGCTCTCCCCTTTCCTGTGGAAAACTCCATGATCAGTTGTGCCTTTCAAGTACCTCAGAATCCTCTTTGCCGTAAGCCAATGTGACATTGTAGGACTGGATAGAAACCTGCTTATCAAACTCACACAGTACATCAAGTCAGGCCTAGTTACTGTCAAGTACATGAGACTTCCAACCACTTGCATGAACTGAGTTTTATCAACTCTAACACCATTCTCATCCTTGAACAACTTTGTACCTGGCACTATTGGATTCTTTACAGAATTACTATTCTCCATACCAAACCTTTCCAATACCTCTTTTGCATATCTTCTCTGACATATGAATATCCCATCTGAGCTTTGTTGTACCTCTATTCCAAGGAAATACCTCATCCTTCCCAAATCATACAGATCAAACTCCAACATCATTGAAGCTTTAAACTCATCACACATGCTTCTATCATTCCCAGTAAAAATCAAGTCATCAACATAAAGACTCAATATCAGTATTTTACCTCCTTTTGTTTTAGTGAACAAGGTGTGCTCACTGGACATCTTTTGAAGCCTTCTTGCACAAAATAAGCTTCGATTCTGCTGTACCAAGCTCGCGGTGCCTGTTTAAGGCCATATAGTGCTTTTTTAGCTTGTAGACTTTCTCTTCTTCTCCTTTTCTGATATACCCTTCTGGTTGCTGCACATATACTTCTTCCTTGAGCTCTCCGTGAAGGAAAGCACTCTTTACGTCGAGTGGTAAGACCTCCCAACTGAACTGAGCAGCCATTGCGTGTATCACGCGAACCGTGTCGAGCCGTGCCACTGGAGCAAATACCTCAGTATAGTCTACTCCATGACTTTGCGCATACCCTTTTGCTACCAATCTTGCTTTGAACTTTTCCACATCCCCTTGTTCATTTCGCTTGGTTTTGAACACCCATTTAACTCCAATAGATTTGGCTTCTTCAGGCAACAAAGTGAGCTCCCAGGTTTGATTCTTTTCTATGGCTTCCATTTCTGTTGACATTGCTTCCCTCCACTTTTCACTTTTAATTGCTTCTCCATATGTGACTGGATCAGTGTCAGCCACCATCATAATTGCATTCGAATTTTCTTCATCTTCTTCTGAAAGATTTTCCCCTATTACATAATCTGACATCCAGCCTGGTGCTCTTCTTTCTCATACTCCCCTCCCTTCAGCCAAAACTTCTGGTGTCTCATAATTTGACTCATTTGGAGGTGTATCTGTACTTGAGCTGTCTGACCTACTATTTGGACTATCTTCTTTTTCAAACTGATCATCAGCCTCCTCATTAATTTGATCTTCATCTTCCCACGTTAGCATATCTCCCTTAGTCTCTTCTTCTGTCCCATCCCAATTCCAGCTTTTTTCCTCTTCAAAAACCACATCTCTGCTAATAATAATCCTTTTTGAAATTGGATCATATAACCTCCAAGCTTTGGACTCTTCACTGACTCCTAGAAAAAAACATTTTTTACTCTTATCATCCAGCTTGCTTCTCTTTTGATCTGAAACATGAGCATGAGCTACACAACTAAAAATTTGAAAATAATCCACTGATGGTTTCTTACCACTCCATGCCTCTTCTGGGGTTATGTCTTGAACTGCTATCGTCGGACTTCGATTCTGAATATGCACACACCATCTCACAGCATCAGGCCAGAAGAGTTTGGGAACTTGTCTCTCGCTTAACATGGATCCAACTGCATTCATAATTATCGTGTTTTTCCTCTCGGCTACCCCATTCTGCTGATGAGTATAAGCCACCGTTAGTTGTCTGCGTATACCTTGTGATTGAAAGAATTCTTCAAAGTCATTTGAGTTGAACTCTCCACCCCTATCTGTTCTTAAACAGGTTATGTATGCACATGTCTCCTTCTCAACACAAGTCTTGAAGTTCTTGAATGTAACAAG
>JAVBHU010000037.1:0-73323 GCA_034768395.1 Linum lewisii
AAAGTATCCCCCTAGGTTCGACCCAAACCCCCTTGCCCTTTTTGGGGTCTCCCCCTTTGTCATGTATCGCCCCCCTTCTTTGCGAATGCCCAAAATTTGTGGCCCCCTACCCACTCATTTTTAATGTTTTTAAAATGGGTTGGAGGTTATTACAACATCATGGCAACCCAGTCAGCAAACAAAGTGGGGGGCTTACTTTAGTTCGCCCCCCGGGGGCCCCGACCCAAAGGGAAAAATTATATTAGGGGCAAAAGGGGAGGGTTTGCCTGTTATAGTGGTCAAGCAGTCAAGCAATCAAAAAAATCGGGAAAATTTGGGGAAAAATGGGGGGATGAAGGAGACTCATTAGGAGCGATCAACTCGGAGCGGGAAAAAAAGGGGCATTGTATTGATTTTCGGACTTTGAGCAAAAACCCCCTTTGGGGGATGCAAACCCCGAGGACTCCCCCCCCCCCCGAGCCATTTCACAAATTTTCCAAAAGGAAAACGGTGAACTGATGTCTACAAGCAACACGGGGGGGTTTCATAAGTTCCAGGGTGGCACTTTGGGGGGGGCCGGGGTTAGGGGGTTTGGGAAAAAATTTTCGAAAGAAAACTTGGGGGGCAAACATTTCTAAGCAATTGCACGGGGGAAAAAACCCCGCATGTTTGCACGACCGGTCAAAAAAAGGGGTTCTTGGGGCAACGATGACATGGTTTCCCAAAAAGCAGGGATCCCGGGTGGAGGAAAAGGCCATTTACAGATGAGAGCATGTGTGGACGGAAAACCCAATTAAATGGCCCATACGTGTTTGGGCAGCCAGGAACAACACAGTTGAGCCAGTTGGGGGTCATTTTCATAGTGATCAGTCAAACCCCTTTTTCCAAGCAGCCCCCAGGGTTTGGTTTCAAATTTTTCGACGGGGATACATAATTTTCCCAGACGACAAATTTCGTACAAAAAGGGGAGGGAAAACGGAAAAGGCGCCATGGAGGGTATAGGGAATTGGGGGGAAAACCGAGTTTTTACCCTAATAAAGGGAAAATACAAATCGGAACTATGGGACGAAAATTGATTCATCCCCAAAAAAATCAAAGGTTTGATGGGTACAGTCACCCTTCCCCCGGTGTTTTTGGGTTTCGCCCCCCCCCTAAAAAGGGTTTTAAAAAATTGTCCTCCTGGGGCTGCGTCGATGGTACCTTCATGACAAAAAAAAACAAGCACACAATCATGGTTGTTCGTTCAAATGGTAATAAAAACCTTTACTTTTGGGGTTTTGAAATTTGGTGGAGGGTTGAGGCAAGGGACTTGGGGAATGGCCCCCCCCCCCCCCCCCCCCTTTGATTGCATACAAGGCGAGTCACACAGAGACCGCGGGGGTATGGTATATCCCCCGACATGCGGGCATCTGGAGTGCAAGGGGGAAAACCTTTTTTTGGAGGGGCCCTTTTGGGCCCGGGGTGCGCCCGAACTATTTAAGAAAATTTCCAAAAAATGCCAAAAAACCCAAAATGAAAAAACCCCTTTTTTAAAGGGGAAAAATTTTGGTTAAAGATTCCCAAAACCCAACCCCCAAAATTACAAAAGGTTTCCCCCCGGAAAAAAAAATTTTTGAAAAAACCTTTCCCCCCAAACCCCGTGAGGCTTAAGGCGGGCTTTCCTGAGAGTAAATAAGGGGGAAAAAAAGGCAAAAGTTCGCAAGGGAAAACGGCCCCGCGAAAATTTTCCCCAAAACAGTGGAAGTGCCTTGTTCACATGTCGGGGGCCCCCCGGGGAAACCCCCCAAAACAAGATCCCTTATACTACGCAAGCCCTTTCCCGGCGGGAAAAAAGTAAGAAAAATTTCGGACGGAGTTTCCCCCCTATCGGCTCGAAAGAGGATTTGGGAGCCTCTTGGGGGGCCTAAGGGGAGCCTGACCCGGGAAAGGGGGAAGGGGATGGGCGCCCCCCGACATTTTCGCATACACAACCAGATGGACGGGGGTTAAGAATTGAGCCACTGATTTAAAACTGCCACAAAAGGGCACAATAGGAGGCCCGTCCCCAACGGGGCGGGGCGAAGCAGAGGAACCCCCAAAACCCCAAAGGGGAACTTAATTGCACTTTTAAAATTTTTGGTTTTAAAGTTTTGGTGTCTTTTGTTTGGAAAACTTTTTTTTAAATGTTTGGTTGCCCCAATTTATGTTTATTTTAAAAAGTAATTTTTTGGTTTTAGTTTTACAAATAAAGGGTTACTTTTATTTTTCCACCCTTTTAGAATTGACCACACACTTTTGTGGTGAATTTTAAGTACATTTTTTACAGTAAAAAAAAAAAGATTTATTTTAAAAAAAATTATTGTTAATAGAGTTTAAAATTTTGGTGAAAAATAAAGTAAAAGGAGAGAGATAAAAACCCCGTGAGAAAAATAAAACTAAAAGATTATCGAGGTAAATTTTTCTTAAGATGTCATAACAAAAAATTTTAAAAAACCAAAATGTTGATATTTTTCTTCAAAAATTAGGTTATCTTTTTCAAATCCTTGTTCTTGTCTATCGATGTTCTAAGTCTACCTCAAACGCCTCTCCAAAATCTCCTTATGTTCATCTGTTTCCATTTTAACTTTGATCGTTTCAAATCCAATGGACTAACATTTATCACAAATTTACTATATTATTTTCTGATAGCAGCGTTAAGGAAGCAACAATAAAATGTGTTTAATGCTTTGGGCTGTTGATTTGTCATGCGTCTCGCAGCCTCTGTCCATTTCATTCGCACCAGCTAGTTGTTAGCTGTTAACTATACCCTTTAGTTTTTAGAAAAATACCTAGCTCCACATCTGAAAGCACAAGAATGGCGAACAAGAAAGATCTATGTTTGATACTACTTTAAACAATTACCGTATCTACTAAGCAAAAAACTTTTGATAATAACCGTAGCAATAATTCACCTCTTTAACGAGGGAATTGATTAACTTTTGGCAATTACCATGCTGCTTATATATTACTCTAACGCGGATATTGAATTTTAGTAGGACCATTTTAGATAAAAATAATGAAATCGTAGTAGCCCAATGCGTAAAAAAGTCTAGGAAAATTAGCACAATTCTGACTAGGCAGCCAGCTCGCGCCAGTCAGGTAGCGCTGCGACCATCCCTAGCCAGCGCAGCGCTACCCAGCAAGCGCATGCGCTTGCTGACTATCAGATTTGATCCCGATCAAATGCCTCTGTTAGGGTTTCATCAATCCAGCCAGTAAGCTGTGGCTAGATGGCGCATCGCCCTTTGTCTGGGACTGAAGAAACCTAACCCCTCTCAATTTTTAGTATAAATACCCACTCTATTGATGCAGTTTTGCACCACTCCACTCCCTTGAAGCACTTATAACATTTGAAGTAGGCAGCCTGGTCACAGAAGCTGTTTTAGACTATGTCGTTCTTCAAACTCTGGCTCTGGGTATCTCGGAAAGCGTAAGCTGTAAGTGAAATTCGTTTGGGGTGGCTTGTACTTATCTCATTTAACGATTAACGAATTAATTTGTGTACTAATTACTGTTGTTCTGTAGTGCAGATATGATGAGGGTTAAATGCAACAATGTTGAAGAAGACGGGTGGAGGAGGACTTGTTCGTTTATGAGGCAAGTCGTGTGGTGAACTGCTGGTGGTGCCTAAAGGGGCGACTAGATCCGTTGCTCTGACGAGTGTCTGGAACGCTATTTTTGCTGCCTTCTCTGAGAGAGAGGTAAAAAAAGGAGTTCGAATTTAATCTTTATTCCTTTTCTTTTGTTCTCAAAACCGCTCCGTTTGTTTTCTGATTGTAGGAGAAGGGGTGTGGTTATTATGAACAACTGGAGTTGCGGGATGTGCCGCGGTGGATGCTGCTTGCAATTAAAGGAGAAGGACCAATCCATACGGGCGAAGGTACGAACAACTTGTTTCGAGCGATATGGGAGAAGGATGACATCGTTGGGAGAAGGGACAACATTATTCGAGTCCTGAGGGAAGACATTTTCATGGTTGCACGTTACAATCGATCGGTTGCTCAGGGAGAAGGGCCCTCCCTCTCACCACCCGGACGTTGGCCTATACAAATTGACATGCCATATGTTGGGCTAGGTTAGTGTGTTTGTTTATTTGGTTGTTGTTGTTGTTTGTTGTTGTTGTTGTTGTGTTGTTGTGTTGTTGTGGTTGTCGGTCATTGTCGGTTTGTTGTCGTTGTTGTCCGTCATTATCGAAGTTCATCAATGACTGGTCTGTAAGTTGCAGCTCTTTTCTATTGTGTTTGGCAAATTTAATTTGTTTTTATGACCATAGTGTTGCAGTCTTATTCGTGTTGCGGCCAATAATAAATTGTAACCATTTCTGAAGTGTTGCGGTCAATTCTGAAGGATGGGATAATAAAGTAAACTTCTAGTACAACTAGCAAAACAAATAAAATTAAATTTGAACACTGAAAACATGAAATGACACCCAAACATTTCGAAATTACAGTTTACCAACACAAACTACAAACACAACCTACGCATAACACATAATACTAAACTGTTCATAGTGCAATGTAACTGTTCTTATGTAGGGTGTGAATTTCTGCTGCTTGCCGTCGGCACGTCGGCACGTCCTCCATATTGTGCCCTTCTTTCTGGCAGTACTGCAGCGAGGCTCAATATCTTTCAACCCAGGCCATCTCGTTGCGTATGCGAGATATGTCGTTGGTCCGCTTGCCCATCTCCCTGACCCTTCCTGGGTCAGGCATTTCAACTTTAGGACCTCTCATGAGGCACCCAGTCGTCTTTCGGCGATATAGGAGGAAACTCCATCTGTATATGTGTCTTAAGCCTGAACACCGTGCCATCAACCTCCAATTAGTCACCTACTGTGGTCGCGGGATCGGGTTGCTTCTATGCGAGCAAGGGAAAGCACTACGGCCTCCCAAGCTTCCCTATCTAGCCATTGGATAAGTGCATGGGCAAGCCTCCAAGGTACTCACCTATCTGGTCATGTCCTCGAGCAGTGGAAGAAGAGCGTGAGGCGTGGCATCTGACACGATCAGCAAAGATGCAGCATGCCGAAGAAGTCAGAATGTATGCGCGGGGGGGGGGGGGAAACAGATGCTGCTCGATATTCTCCTGAGCGGCGTTTCCCTGATGGTGCCGAAAGTGGTACGCAACCCCGTCATCTTCACTCTGCCAGTCAGAAAGGTCAGCCGTAGATGGTTTCTTCCCACGAAGTGCTCAACGTAAATCTGCAGATCAGGAATCACTGTCGGATGCGCCTCTGCTGACTCCACAAGCCACACCATCGATGCTCAGCCGTGAGAAAGTGCACGTCCTCGAGTGTTATGGGAGCATACCGAGGGGAACAAAGTGAAAAGTACTCGTCTCGGGACGCTATCTTCGACCACAATGCGGTGATCAGCTCTAGGATCCGGGTAAAATCCAGGCAGTCACACAACCTTATCTAGACCTATGGGGGCAAGGTATGCCTCGAACCTAGGATCGTACTTGCACGATCTTCTTAGGAGCGACAAAATAAGCGTCATATGTGGGTCCTAATAGTTGGGGAAGAAGATGTAAACAAACATTTAATAACTGTAGACTAAATTTCTGAGTGCACCTTCAACATTTAAATGTAATAAATTCAAATATAGTTAACCTTAAATATAAACTAACATTTCCATGAAACAAACATATATATATAACTACACATTTCAAAATTGAAGTAACTTCATTAATTACAGTTACTAATATGTGAATTAGGACTTACATTATTTGTAATTATATCAATTCGTATTATAATCTATAGTACACATTTAAAAAATTATTGTAATCACTATTAGTAGTCAATATGTAATCTTGTAGGTTTACTACTATTTACTATTTTAATCCCCATTAGTAGTCAATTAGTTTTAGTGATTTAAATCTAGTTTAAAAATTTATTATTATTAGTGTACTACTCCTTAACATTAGCGTCAATAACTAATTTTATTTATATTTTTACAATATAATTACTATTATTTGTTCCTTTATTCACTTTTTAACGTACAGTATATCATCGTTACTAGAATATTGGAACTTTAATATGTCGTTTACTTAATTACTATTATTATTAATTATTAAGGTACCTAATGTTCGCTACTAATTATATATTAGTAGTCAACTAGTAGTTAAATTTGTATTTGATCTTGAGATAGTACACTATAATATTCAACTTTGATCGCAAATTTGTAATTGATTCCTAATAGTACATCTAATATTACACTAATTAATGTATAATTAATGTTCGCTCACAACATTGTACTACTATAATATTCAACTTTCTATAACTATTACAATTTAAGTAATTAAATTATGAATTTATTCAAATAAAGCAACATTTCAAACTTCAATACCTTTGTAAAAAATAAATGAACCTATTTAAATGTACAACCTGCGCTTCGAAAATTCCCTCCCGCTCGAGTCGGGTCAGCATCCCCCCATAAAAATGAAGGGTCCTCGGGACTACCACTTCTTACCCCAAACCGGCACCTGCTCCAAAACATGTAATCCATTACAAGATAATATCGACAAAGCAATCGTTAAGTACATATTAAAATCGTAAAGAACACAATTCATTTGGATATAATGTTTTATAGTATGATCCCTGTTTGAGGGGGGATTTAGGGCCTTCTTCAAACGAAATTTTCCTCGCCGGACAATTGCTACGAAGCCTTACAAATACAAGACGTCATTAGCGTACAATAATACTACAAGAAATTATGACAAACACAAAACTAGCAAATAAAATACCTTAGGGGGAATTTGAATTCAGAACAAAGTATGAGAGGAGGTGTGTGAAGATGGCATGGGGGGGGGGTAGGGGGGCGTATTTATAGAGGCGTGGTAAAAGAACGGTAAATATTGTTCCCAGGCGCGGATGCGACAACCAGACCAGGCAGCGCTACCTGGGATCAATATTACTGTTATGTAACGGATACTATTTGTAAACGCTATTTGCCACATTGGCGCAGCGTTGTGCAACGCACAAATATGATTAAGCAGCCAGCGCTGAGCGTCACTGGGCATGGGATGGCGCAGCGCTACCTGGCTGGCAGGTCGCTGGGCTGCCAGTCAGATTTGTGCTTGATTTCTAGACTTTTTTACGCGTTTGGCTCACTGACGGGTACATATTTTTTTAATCCTAAATTGTGCTACAAAATCTCTCAATTCCCTCCTACTAACGCGCCGTCCTGTTTTGCGGCCAATCTAAGTTGGGCAGTATAACGGGGCTTGTTACCATAGGGCCATGTGAAAACGTCTATGCTGGACTGTGTAAACAAGTGTTTCACGTACTTAGAGGGTACAAGACGCCCTACGCTTAAAGGTGAGGCATTCATCGTTAGGTTACCCCAGATGACGAAAGCTCTGGGTCGTATGGGGTTCACGGTCTTGCATTACTGGGGACAAGAAGACAACGGATGCCAGAGTTGCCTGTTGCAGCAAGAGTGGCTCGAATCAGAATTGTGCTTTTTCGGCAGATGCTATCTACTTATGGGGGGTATGTGCGGATGAGGTACGGCCAACTAATTCGTTTTAAGTTGCTCACCCCCGTGCCCGCATGCATCGTCTCACGCGGTTCGATATTACGGAATAATTTTCTCATGATCGTCGTGATTGGCTTCTCAAGTTTATCCATTTATGTAATTTAGGGAGGGTTCAGGCGTCATCCAGCCACGTCGCGCATTTTTCATGTCATCGTTGTATATTTTCAGGACAATTATATAGTCTCGCACATCTTGTCACGGATAATTTACTACGAAACGCTTGTCGACAGCAACTACCAAACCCAACAAACATCTACGAGCCTCAAAAGTGCTTAATCCAATCATAATTTTTACCTAGAAATATATGGGGTGATTTTATGTGGAACCCAACTACCGCACGCGCAGTATTGTTTGCGTAAAAATTCTGCCAAATTATCTTATAGTTTACGAAACCACTGTATATGAGCATGCATAGATAAATCGTTCACTACAAAAAACAGTTTGTCTTTCTACTACTTCTAAATTAGAACAAAACGCATGAAAACTACGGGAGTAGCACATTTTAAGTTGATCATTGTTGGCAACGACAATCACTGATAATATGCAAGTGATGTTGTAGCAAATACTATTTGTGACAATACTATTTACAGCGGAAATGCTGAGTGTCGCTAAAATAGTATTTGCTACTCAGCAAAAATCACTACATTAAAATAATAATTACCGTTGCTAAAAGATCAACTATTGTTACTTGATTTTATGTTGTAATTTTCGTAGAATAAAGACAAACGTTTTTGTAGATGATAACAGTAACACTCCATAGTTGATTCTATTTTTTGCAAGAAGAAAATTTTTAAGTTTTTACTTTTAGTTAGCCGAAATTATGGGTAGATCGACATTGTACCGTAGAATCTATCGATGCCAATAAAACTAGGGGCGGAGCCAGGGGCCCAGAGTGGGCGTCCTGCAACAAATGATATTTTTTTAACATGTATGTAAAATCTGTGACATAAATGTTAGAATTGCAAGTTGGAGACCCCACTTGGACTTGATCGTAAACTTTATTATTTGGGATTTTTTCCAAAAAAAATACAAATAGGCGTTTTGCAATAAATTTCAATTCGCAAAATAGGCTTGTTTACGGTCAATTCCCAAACAAGTAGGCTTTGTATGTGTGTCTGACTGCCTCGCGTTACATCGCCGGAAATTAAATGGCGATCATTGTTTATCGCCAATATAAATGGCGATTGACACCATCTGACATACAAGACACAAATCGCCATTTGATATTTTGGCGATTTCAGCACTGAAATAGCCAATATAAATGGGATTTTCAACTGCTGAAATCTGAACACATTACTTTGGGACGTGGAGTGGAAATAGGACTTTGGCCTCTCTACTGTGTAAACTTAACAAATGCCCCCTCTTGTATAAACTGCTCTTTTTATCTTTCATTTTTTGACAATTTGTATTGTTGGGTCCTTCCAATTTCGATACTACGCATTCTCATGACGTTTAAATTATGAGCACATAGATTCTTTTTGAGAATATATTCTGGCCTATTGTATTTTATGTGCACATATTCTATATAGAATATGTTTCTACTATACGAACAAAAAATCTCAACCGTGCCCCTTTGAGTATTGCTCGCACGCTTCTTTGTTTTCTTCAACGTGCGTGTAATTTTTATACAGCTGCCGGGGACTTGTGTGTTTTGTCAGTATTATTTCATGCATATAAAAATGATAACCAAAACACATAAGGAAAAAGTCATTAACAACATGAAGCAATCCTACTCAACAATAACGATGCTATTTATAGTTTACTATTCGATGGCTACGTCTCGGAGGCAATCTGATTGCGCAATTCTCAGGGGCCCGGGGTACCATCTGGGGCATGTAAGCCACTATTTAAAAAACGTGAACGAACTATACTTTTTTAAGGGCCCCCGGGACGCCCTTACTCTGAAACGAACCTTTGTTTATCCAGGTAGGGACCACGGGCGGGGGTTTTTTGGGGGTCAACGATTGCGTATGGATCCAGCTTCGCGGATGTCATCGCGTTTTTGCCGCCAAGAGTGGTTCGACCAAAATCCTTTTCCTCCCGCTACCTACCCCGGGGCGAATTGCATCTGTCGTACAGCCAATTTGGGTTTATTTGAATTATATGGGATTCTAGAATTTGCCAAATATGAGGGGAGATATACATTTTTTTTAAAACAAGCAAATTAACCATAAAATTCATTTACTTTTTCCATTTCTAAAATCGAAAAATTTTTGAATTTAACACTTTTAACAAGTGCTCTTTCTTTTTTTCTGTCATTTCCCTCGTCGTTTGCTGACTAATATTCACATCAATTTTTCATTATGTTTTTAAAATTTATTTGCGTTTGGGAAATTTTCCTTAATATAAACTAATCCCCCCCCCCCCAAATTCTTCTCTTTTAATGCTATTTTCACCATGGGGTCCAAATTTGGGGCTAAAGGGTCGCTCATGGGGTCCGCTTAAGGTACTTGACATAAATATACGTTAATTATTTCTTTGGGCCCACCACCAATCGCAACGACTTTTTTGGCCAAAAATTCTTATACGTAGGTTGGCAGCTACGCTGTCGTTTGGCCCTTTTACTACCCAAATAATTTTAATATCATGGGTAAATATTACGACACCTCTAAATTTTTAAAAAATTTAAATAAAATGTTTTTTTTAGGGACATGTCACAACTGTCACGGAATGGAAACACATCCAAGGAATGTGGGTTTGGGGAAAAGTTCCAAAACCCCCTTCCAAAACCTTTTTTTTTCTTAAAATTGACTCCCTTTTACCAAACAAGGGCAGATTTTTTGTCAGGGGGGAATTTTAAACTTTACACAAAATATTTTAATTATTTTATTATTTTTTAAAAAAATTTTTTTTTATTTAAAAGGTTTTTTTTTTATTACATTACCAAAAAACTGCACAACCCTGTTCCGGCCCGGGGCCCAAAGTCGGGCTTTTTCGGTTCCTTTTTCGGTGATTTTTTTTTTTTAAAAACTTTTTTTGAATTTTTCCACGAGGGGTCCGGGGACCACCAAATCGGTGACTTTTCCATGAACAAATTAACTAGTTAACTGATTTTACAAATAATTGTTACCCAAAATTTTTTATTTTAACAATATTTTGGAAAATTGGGAATTTTGAGGTTTGGGTCCAAAAAGGGTTTTAAATTAGGATCGTTTACAGACGGAAGCCTCAAATTTTTTGCTTTTAGGGAAACGAAACTTGGGAAATTTTTTATTTATGGTTGCGCACGTTGTTTCTTTTGGGCCCTCGAATGCTTTGGGGCAGTAACATCAGTTGGTTCTGCGGGGGGGTATTTTAAATTTGTGAATAGATTTTTTCATGAATTTAACACAGTATTGGGAGATTTATGTGGGTTTAAATTTTTTTAAAAAAACGAAGACTCCTTTTTTTATGTTTTGAAGTGTATGGTCCTTTTGGGAGGGGGAAAAAATCTTTCCCGTTAGAGCTTAGTGAGATTGTATGGGGGATTTCGGTTTTATCGGGGGGTGATTTTAATTTGATTAGGGGCAATGAGGGGGCATTGGCTTGCCAAGAAGCAACGCAGTTAGATCTTTTCAATATTTTTTTTTACGTTGGGCCTCGTGGGGGGCTTCGGGGGGGGGCGATTTTTCTTGACCAATTTTAGAGCATCCTTCCCTCTCAAAAGATAGGGTTTTTTTTTTTTTCCCCCAACCAAAGTGGGGGGATACTTCTTGGGGGCTCTCTTGTTCCCCAAACCCAGAAATTTTTTTCTGGGCATTGCCTTGTGTTTTAAAGGGGGGCTCAGGAGAGCAATCAACGCCCTTGGCGATTTGAACTGATGTTGGGGGGTTTCTCATGAGGCTTCGACTCCTTGGGGACTAGTAGTTGGGAGGGTCCGATTGGGGGGGAAAGGGGGTTTTTGCTGCTCCTTTAACTTAAACGGCTCAAATTGTTGAAAAGGTGGGAAAATGGGGGGTTTTTTTAAAAGGGTGGAGGGAAATTGCTAGAGTTCTCGGCTTTAAAGAGTTTGACCGTCTTAGGGAAATAGGGGTTTTTGTGAGGGGGAAAGATTAAGCGGGTGCAACTAAGTTACTTTGACCAGTTTTATGGAAACAAATTCATTATGTGGGAAAAAAAATCCAAAATGGGGGGGGAAAAGATAGAAACCAGGTTTTTTTTACAGAATAGCCACCCAAAAACGAGATGAAAATTTTGGGGAGACTTTTGGGGGATGGGTGACTTGCTGGCCCACCTCGCCCTTTCTAGAGCTATTCCGACTTTCTTTGAACGTCTGTATACAGATGATTGCTTGGTGCGTCCATTTCCCCAAGCATTAACTTCACACAAATTAGTCGATCTGAGAAGGTGGAGTTGGTGGGTCAGTTTTCTGAAAAGGAAGTGTGGCATGTCATCAAGACATCGTCTGGTAAACAAGGCGCCGGGTCCTGATGGGTTCCATATGGACTTTTCAAAAGATTTTGGGGGGTTGTTCAAAGGCGAGTTTATGGAAGGTTTGGAGGATTTTCATGGGCCCGGGTTGATTCCAAGGATGGTCGGATGCACCTTTTTGGGGTCTCATACCCAAAAAGGAGCAGTTATAAAAACATCAAGGATTTTCGGCCTATTAGCTTGGTAAGTGGAATTTATAAGATTATTAGCAAAGTTTCTTATGGAGAGACTGAAAAGGCCGTTAAAGGGGCTTTCATTTCAAATCCAATGTGCTTTTGTGGGAGATAGGCAAATTTTGGATGCTGTTCTGATTGCCAATGAAGCTGTTGATTCGAGGATTAGAACGTGATAAGTCGGTCTGGTTTTCAAACTTGACATAGAGAAGGCGTATGATCATGTCAATTGGAATGCCCTTTTAATTGTTATGGGTCGTATGAATTTCCCGGAGCAATGGTTAATGTGGATGAGATCTTGCATTGCGTCCCCATGTTCTCTGTTTTGGTTAATGGGAGTCACTGGTTTTTTGCGAGCTCGAGGGGTTTGAGGCAGGGAGATCCTTTATCACCTTTTATGTTCTTGATGGTGATGGAGGTGTTGTCCAGAATACTCTCCAAACTCCAAGGTGTTGGTTGGTTAAAAGGTTTCTGCTTGAATGAAAATCAAAGGTTAGGGGAGGTGTCCCACATCCTTTTCGCGGATGATGCGATTATTTTCTGCGACGCGGAAAAGGACCAGGTTCATATCTTGTTAGCAGCTCTTATATGTTTTGAGGCGATAACTGGGTTAAAAATCAATGTTCACAAGAGTTATCTTTTCGTGGTGGGGAGGTTCAGGATGCTGAGGAACTTGCTAGTTGCTTTGGCTGCGTTCTCGGATCCTTTCCGACGACGTATTTGGGTCTTCTCTGGGAGCTAGAGCTAAGAGTGATGTTATTTGGGAGCCGGTGGTGCGTCAGTTCGAAGAAGGTTGGAAGGTTGGAAGGCCCGGATGCTGTCGTTCGGAGGTAGGATAACTCTTCTAAAAAGTGTGTTGTCCAATCTCCCAACGTATTATCTCTCCATTCTGAGGGCACCAGCTACGGTCCTGGCTAAGATGGAGGGTATTCAGAGGCGGTTTCTTTGGGGAGGGTCGGAGGATGTTAGAAGACTTCATTTTGGTCAATTGGAACCTAGTTAAGACGCCAATCCACAAAGGTGGTTTGGGGGTCTTGGATTTGGTGTCTTTCAACAGAGCTCTGCTCGGAAAGTGGGCGTGGCGTTTTGCGCGTGAGAAGCAGGCGTGGTGGAGAGAGCTGATGATCATTTAAGTGTGGAGAGGGACCTCTACGTGGCAACCAGTTTGGAATCTGTCGAGTGCAGGGATTTCGATGTGGAAATGGATTGTTAAAGAATGTGTTCTATTTTGGGATTTCGGTTCTGTCGATCGGGAGGGGGTTGGGTCTCTTTTTGGGATGATGTTTGGGTGAGAGGTGTGAGGATGAGAGTGTCTTTCCCGAGGGTTGCGGCTGCTGCCGTCAACCTCAATGCCCGTTTATTCGAGTTTGTGCCTAATTGTTTCAGAGAGGACTGGAGCTTGCCTTTGCAGGTGGAGCTGAGGAGAGGAGCGTTGGAGGAGTATCACCAATGCTTAGGTTCCTTCGTCGGATTCCACGGGATTCGGTGTCTGAAGACCGGCGTCGGTGATTTGGTCTTTGACGAGCTCGTCGGAGTTTTCAGTGAGTTCCCTTAACGATCAGCTTCGCAGAGACAAAATTTCCAGGTGTTGAGGGATTTCCGCAGGACATGATTTGGAACAAAGTGGTGCCGGAGAAGATTCAAGGTTTTTTTATGGTTATGCTATCACAACCGGATCTCGACTCTGGACGTGCTTCAATCTAGAGGTTTCTCTCTTCCCAACAGGGTGTGTGTTATGCGGTATCGACGAGGAGTCGGGTAGTCATTTATTTATTCATTGCACCTTTGTGGCTTCGATTTGGAGTAGGATTAGTTCGAGACTTTCCTTCTTCGGGCCGCTCCCGGATAGGGTTTCGGAGTGGATCACAAGTTGGAAAGGGCTGAACTGTCTTACGACTTTTGCGCAATCAAAGGAGTTGTGTTTCATAGTTTCTGCTGGCATGTTTGGTTGGAAAGAAATGATGCTATTTTCAGAGATACATCGCCCTCGGCGTACAGGGTGTTCTTCCGATCAGTGTTTTGCGTGTTGTGTTTGGCTTAAGGTTCACGGAAGGATTTCTCAGCTCGAGTTCGAAATGTGGTTGCGACAGCTTACTGCAATTTGAATGTGCTGTGAGGTTTTTGTGATGTAATGCAGTTTTGGGTGGCTGAGTTTGATTTGGGTGTCGGGTTGGAAATCTGGGTTTTGGTTTTTCTTGGGGGAAGTCGGCCTTTTGATCTTGGGCGGGGTGTTGGGAGTTGCGGTTCTGTTAGGAGCAGCTTGGGTTTTGAAAAGGCTTTGGTTTGTTTGTACAGGGGTGCGGGAGTTGTTTTTGATTTCCCTGTATCGCCACTTACTATTTTCCTTTATTTTATATATATTTTAATACCATTTATAAAAAAAAACTATTTAGATTTTTAGTTCATAACTAGTTATCAAAATCAGTTAACTAGTTAATTAGTTAATTTATCGAGTGAACTAGTTAACATCATGATTTAGATAACGAGTTAACTTGTTATCTAATCGCGTTAACTAGTTAACCAATCGAGTTAATCTAGTTAATCAATCGAGCTACTAGTTACCAAGTTGTTAACTAGTTATCTAATTGAGTTTACTAGTTAACCAAGTAGTTAACTAGTTATCTAATCGAGTTTTTTATCAAGGTGTTAACTAGTTAACAAGATTTATGGTTAACTAGTTATTTATACCATTTATGTTGTTTGTAATTAGTTAACTAGTTAACCAATCGAGTTAACTAGTTAAATTGGGTTTTTACAGTTAACTAGTTAGTTAACATGTTTTCCGGTGACTTTTCTCGCCCTTTTATCCCGCGAGCTCTAGAGACCGACCAAACTTCGGTGACTTTTCCGGCGAGGACAAGCTTAACTAGTTAACCTGATTTTACTAATAACTTGTTAACAATATTTTTTTTTTTTGATAACTAGTTAACTGAGTTTTTTTAGTTAACTAGTTAACATGTTATCCAATCGAGTTTAACTAATTACCAAGTTGTTAACAAATTAACCAGTTGAGTTAACTATTTAGATTTTTAGTTCATAACTTGTTATCAAAATCAGTTAACTAGTTAACATCATGCTTTAGATAACGAGTTAACTTGTTATCTAATCGAGTTAACTAGTTAACCAATCGAGTTAATCTAGTTAATCAATCGAGCTACTAGTTACCAAGTTGTTAACTAGTTATCTAATCGAGTTTTTTTTTTATCAAGGTGTTAACTAGTTAACAAGATTTTTAGTTGATAACTAGTTATCAAAATTAGTTAACTAGTTAACATCATAATTTAGATAACGAGTTAACTAATTAACCAATCGAGTTAACTAGTTAACCAATCAAGTTAACTAGTTATCTAATCGAGTTAACTAATTGCCAAGTTGTTAACCAATTGCGTTAACTAGTTAACTTATCGAATTTAGTTATCCAATCGAGTTAACTAGTTATCTTTTATTTTTTGAATGAGTTATCCAATCAAGTTAACTAGTTAACCAATCGAGTTAATAGTTATCTAATTGAATTAAGTAATGAACTTATCAAATTTTACAAATTCATATCACTGTTCAACATTCATCATCATCATATAAAAAAAAACAACAGATTCATTAACAGCTGATAATCATCATCAAAGGTCAGCTTATGCTTACAATAACATCATCATCATCAGTCATATATGACAAATCCAAATACATTGACAGAATGGGTTTCTCCCTTTGGATAAACAGAAAACATACAATTAGCAGCATACAACTAAATATATTATTTTGTTGATGGATAAAAATATGCATCATACTTTTAATAATATAATAATATATAAAGGTAGACAAAAGAATGGGGGAGAAAACTCTTCTTTATGACTTTATAGAAGATGCTAGACCCACTTTCAAACCCACACAAAAACCAAACATCAAGAGCTACTGCAAATTTTGACTTTCTAATCTCATTTCCCTACCAAATAGAGGCAACCGACTTCTCCTCCCGTCACCTGCAAATTCCCCTCTCTGAGAAAACAATTACACTTCCGTCAGAAGGAAAGTGAGCGCTAGGGACAGGAAACTCAACCGCCTGAGTTGGAGGTGAGATTTGTCGGAAAAGCTGAACGGAGAAGGCAATCGGCGGGGTTTAGCGGAATCGCTAAAATGGTAAGAAAGATTGGGAATGAAGCGTAGAGCATTTGGAATCAGAAAAGATGAGACTGAGAGGCCGAAGTTCTTTTAGGGATTGTGATAGCTGCAGTTTTAGCGGTATCAAATAACTAACCTACCGAAGTAGACTAGATCGTATTCCACGGGTTTCTACTAATCGACTACTCAAAGAAGCTGGCAAATTACTCAGGTTTGAACACTTAGTGCGTGGTGTGAGTTCCACGACTTCTAAACTAATAAAGCAAAGGAAAAAATAAAGATGAAAGATTAAAACGGGTTGACTAACGAGAAGATAGACGAACTTAGATTTCGAATCCCTTAGATCACCAGAGCATTGGCAATCAACTAAAGATCAGCGGTTTTCAATTCTAATTCAATCGGTTTCTATACACCACCATAACTCCTTACCCTTAGGTTTAAGACCGGCGAACGTTCGCTCTATCCGTTCTAACTACCAATATTAACTAGCCGCCCGGGTACGGTCGCCTCTCGCAACGACTTAATTAATTGGTGCAATTACTAATGATTAATGAGCTACTCTTGCAGTGGATTAACCCTAAACCGGTTCCTACGAAAGGCACACTCCAATTATAAGGTTAATTGTTCAATTCGATGTTCTAAAGTAAGGCGAGCGTTCGCTTCTATCCTTAGCTTAACAAGAATCTAATCTAGGTGATCAATCCAGACAAGAAACATGAACAAGGAAGAACAAATCAAACATGAAAAAGAACTGATTGAATTTCAAATCTAATCACCGCCGATCCGTGACCGCTTTAAAGCCCTGGGTCACTTAGGGTTCATCTAATCTAAGCTCTACAAGTTCAGTTACTCATATCAGAAACAAGAGAATCAAATGCAACAATGAAGATCATCATACAGAGGAAGAGCAGATAAGAACTGAAAAACCTAATTCTGACGACTCCCGCGAAGCTTCAATCTCCTGGATCTTCAACTTTAAGCTCTGAGTTCTCCGAGGTGAAGGATGGCGTCACGATCTCTCCACGGATCTTCGAACTCTCTAAACTCTATCTATCGACCCTAGAGTCGGCTGACTCTCAAAAGTCTGGTTCGTGAAATATGAATAATGATTCATCCCTCCTTTTGGGCCGCCGGGTTAAGTATTTATACTTAAACCCTAAGTCGCCGGATTCCTTCTGTTATTTTCGCCGAAAATAATGAAGTATTTTCGCCGAAAATATTCTTGCAATTGAAGACACCGCCGGCTGATTTCTCTGTACTCTATTTTTGGATCGAAGAGTTAATCAATTTCGCCGAAAATACCTTTGACTCGGCATCAGTTGGTTTGTACTATTATTTTCGCCGAAATCAATAGGGTATTTTGGCAAAAATATCTTTGTAGTCGGGTAGGGATTTGCTTTGACTTTGATTGGCTCCTTTGATCGATTCCGGTTTTGGTTCCTCGAGTTCCAATGCCTTAGACACGTCCATGGCTACTTTATTTGACGGCGAAAACCTGTGCTAACACAAAAACACTAGAAAACCATCAAATATACCCGAAACGGGCCAAGGTAACACAATTGGCACGAGATAGGGCAATCGATTGAATATTCGTTATTCTACCCTAAAAACAATGTCTTAAGCAAACAAATGTCGCTGAAATGAGGCTGATAATCACGTCAAATCGAGTGTCATCAAATACCCCACACTTAAGCTTTTGCTTGTCCTCAAGCAAACTGAACTAGAACACACTCAAATTCACAAATGACACGAGATTAAACTGAGATTCAATTCTAACAATTTGGTTTAGACTGTTCCACGTAGAAAGAGTGACCTACACATGCAAGAACATCAACCAAACAAGTTTTCGATCTCACTAATTTCTGCACACTTCAAGTAGTAGTTTTAACAAAGCTCGTCTCTTGCAAAAACAATTAATCATAATTAACCGACTACGATAACACCAATTCTAATCAAAAAGCTCGTCTCACTAAAGATTTTTTTTTTTTATAAAGGTGAGTATATATTTATAGAAAAGGGAAGGTCACTGTACAAAAGAAACCCAACACCCAGAGAAGGCTGGGAAAGCCAAAGAAAAAACCAAAGCACTTAAAAACCTAACAAAGGAAAACTGAAGCAGGGGGCCAAGGAAGCCAGCGCGACCAACAATCCAACCCAGAAACAAAACCCCAGCCGATCTCCACCCGCGGGCCAAACTCGACAAAAACCCCAAACCCAAAACAAAATAAATAACCAATTAACCAGGTCAAAGATAAATAGATTCCATCTAGCTAAGTCAGCCGCAGAAAACAGACCAGCAGCATAAACCCATCTTCCACAGTGCCTTAGCAGACACTTGTCTGTAATCCTTCCTTGTGTCGGTGAAGATGCGAGCATTCCTTTCCAGCCAAATGTACCACAAGACGCCATGAAGAGTAGCTCTCGAGATAGCCGCAAAAGCCGAGATGCAGTTCATTCATTTCCAAGCACCGATCAAATCCCTCACCGTGTCATTGCGAGGGCCGTACAAGGAAAGTTTTGAACTTAATCTACTCCAACGGCCGAAGCGAAAGGCAATGCACGAACATGTGATCAATTGACTCCGAATCCCTCTCGCATAAGACACACCAATTTGCTAAAGTCATACCTCTTCTTTGAAGGTTATCGGTCGTGGCAATCTTGCCATGCCACACCATCCACATAAAGCCTTGGACCTTTGGAGGCGCCGCTTTATCCCAAATGACCTCATACGGAAATCAAGAAACGGAACGAACCTCTCCGAGACCATGAACCGTCTGAGCGAGCCCACCGAGAATCTCCCCGAGCTCTCCAATGGCCACACCACGGAGGCCGGCCCGGCCGTGATGTAATCCTCCGGTAGATCCTCCAAAACAGCCAGTAGTCTCTGCATTTCTAACAAAGCACCACCCCTGAGTGTCGTGGACATAGGAATAGCCCACGCCGTACCTGTAAAAGAAGGACATAACTGAAAACACACTATAAGCCGAGGACTGGGCAGCAGCCGCAACCCTCGAAAAGAAGCACTCAACCTCATCCTCTAACCCAAAAATCCGACCAGAAATCACACAACCCACCCCCAGATCAAGAGGAAGCCGTGACGCCAGAAAAAGGAGTTAGACGGGACAATCCATCTCCACATCGAGCATCCAGCAGACCCTTCGTTCCAACTCGCCTGCCATTCCGACCTCCCGACACCACACTTGGCCACAATCAATCTCCTCCACCAAGCATTTCTCTCAACCGCATATCTCCAAACCCATTTCCCGAGCAGGGCGGAGTTTAGGATCCTGAGGTCCTGAACTCCAAGACCCCCCTTTCTCTTGGGGTTTTGACCACATCCCAAGCCACCAATGCAACTTATCTCTCTGTAAATCCCCTGCCCATAAGAATCGATTCTGCATACTTTCCAACTTCTTGATCACAAGGGTTGGAGCCTTTAGAAGTGACATGAAGTAGATTGGCAAACCCGAAAGCACACTCTTGAGCAGAGTAACACGACCTCCAAAGGACAAGAACTTTGCTTTCCAACTCTGTACCTTTTGCTCCAGATTCGTAATGACCGGATCCCATAAAGCCGAGGTGAAGCTTCTAGCACCAATCGGGAAACCAAGGTAGTTAGTTGGGAACACCTCCATCTGACAACCAATGATCCCAGCGAAAACCCTAATCTCTGGAACCTCGCCAACCGGGAAAAGGGAAGACTTATGGAGGTTAACTTTGAGTCCTGTGATGGTCTCAAAGCAAATAAGAGAGGCAACTACATTCCAACTTGTTCAGCGGAGGCATCACAGAAAATCATCGCATCGTCAGCATAAAAAATATGAGATACCTCTCCCAGAAGCCTTCCTTCATTCATGTGGAATCCTGAGAGGAGCCCCGCACCTTGAACCAAATTCAGAATCCCTGAGAGCACCTCCATGACAGCAATAAAAAGGAAAGGGGAGAGGGAGTCTCCCTGTCGAAGCCCTCTAGAGCTGCTGAAATAACCAGATGCTTCTCCATTAACTAAAACTGAGAAGGTGGCGGTTGAGACGCAACATCTGATTCGCTCAACCCATTCTCCTGTAAATCCCATCTGCTTCAGAACAAGGAAGAGACACTCCCAATTTACATGGTCGTATGCCTTTTCAATGTCCAGCTTCAGGGCCAGACCTCGCTTACCGCTTGATGCGCAAATTAATGCACACAAAGTTTTACTCACTAGATCGCTCTAGCGAGATCGTTATTCCCTGTGGTCTTTCTGTTTCTATTACTCAACGATTGTGAGATAAGCTATTCGGGTTTTTGTCGTTGGTTTGAGATGGTTTTAAAAATGAGCTAAGTAAACTAAAATGCAATTAAAACAAGTAAACAGTTAAAGCAGATTGGGGTTTCAGATATAGACTAAGGCGGTTGTTCAGACTCGAATCCACGCTAGTTCGGTTAAGATGGATGAAACTATGCAATCGACGAAATTCAACAGACTAGACGACTCGGCAAATCCTTTTGTAATCTCTACTCCATGGTCAGGCCGTAGAGATTCAATTCTATCAAACCTACAAGCTCCTATGGTCAAGCTAACTTGCAAGAATTCAAGAACGATCAAGAACAGTGAAATGCCACAAAATCATGCAAAGAGATTAGGTTCTGACAATCCTATGGTCAAGCTATTGGAGAACCTAACGACCTCCTAAACTCTAGAATGAATTGCGTTCATGATCAGACTCGCAATTCAAAGATAAACTCAGAAACTAACAATTGATCAAGTTGCCAGAATCAAACAGTTTAAATTAGGGTTTAGGAGAAATCGCATCTAAGTCTGAAATATCATCGATTAACATAAACGGGTTAGAAACCCGAAATCATCCATACAAAATCCTATCTAACGCTTATCTAATCTAAACAACCCTAGAAGTTTAGCCAGACATCGTTACAGAGGAAATCTCAGAAACAAAGAAGAAGAAAACCGGAGAAGAAGACATCTTACTCCGAGTAGACCTAATATTGTTGAATCCTTGAAGCTCCTGGGTCAATCCTCGCTAATCCTCGCTCAATCGCGTCTCCAAAGCTCCGTCTTCACCTCCGAGAGTGTCTGGTTCGTTAGAGAAAAAGTGGAGAATTGCAGAAAGTGAAGTCTGTTTCCTCTCTCCTCGAAATTGGGTTAAAAACCCAATTTTCGTCAAAATCCGGAATTAAAGCAAAAAGTGCGGGAAGGGGGTCGAAAAGTGTGTTTTCTCTCCAAAACGCGCACTTTTACGGCTGTGTTCGGCAATTTTCTTCGGTCATTTCCACTCCGTTTGAACTCCGAATTGGTCCCCGTTTGAAGCGTCGAGCTGTAGAAAGGTTCTCCACAATATGGAAACCTGAAATCTCATCAAAACAACTCGAAAACACATCAAATGACCCAAAAGAGGGCCAACGGGGAATAAAACATATTTTTATCAAAAATCACTCGAATACATCACAATTCGGTGTCAAACAAGGGAAATGTAGCTCAAATGTGGCGAGATAAACGCGGTAAATCTTACTTCATCACCGCTCCTCAAACGTGCGTCAATCACCTCATTTGCGATCAGACTGCATCAAGGATCTGTCGCTCCCTAACAAAGGCGCATTGTTGAGGAGAGATCACCTCTGACATCAGCTCCTTCATTCTGGCCATTAGCAGCGTAGAGATAATTTTGTACAGACTCCCCACAAGACTGATAGGTCGGAGGTCTTTGAAGTCCGTCACATCCTCCTTCTTTGGGATAAGGACTATGAAGGTGCTATTAACACTCTTTGGGAGTGTGAGGTTTAGAAAGAACTCCTTAACCGCACCACAGACGTCAAGTTTGAGGACCTCCCAATTCCTTTTGTAGAAAGTCATCGGGAAGCCATTCGGTCCTGGCGCTTTCTGTCCTGCACAGTTTCTCACCACTCTCCAAATCTCCTCATCAGAAACCTCTCGCATAAGCTCAGCCGCACAGCTCGGATCCAGCCGCCTTGATATCGTCCTGTTTACAAAAGGTCTGAGTGTCCTAGATTCTCTATAAAGCTCTTCGTAGAAATTCACTGCTGCCCCTGCAATCATATTCTGACCGGACAACTGCAACCCTCCCACAACCAAACCGTCTAGCTGTTTCAGGCGTCGTTTGAAGTTCGCAACCTGATGGAAGAATTTTGTATTTCTATCTCCTTCCTTTAGCCACCTCTCCCCTGCTTTCTGTTTCCAAGAGACCCCTTCCCTCTTCCAAAGCCTATCCAAATTGCATTTCAGATCGATTCTATTCCGCCTTTCTTCCTCAACCAAACCACCTTCTTCCTCCCGTCGATCCGACTCTGAGATCTCCTCTAAGCATCTGTCGATTTCCTTCTCGACTTTCTTAAAAACACACCTATTCCAATCCTTAAGGCTTTCTTTCATCTCCTTTATTTTTTTGGCGAACCTATAGATCTTGTTTCTTATACCCCGCGGCTCCGCCCACCTTTGAGAAACGAAATTGAAGAAATCTTCATGATCCATCCACATATTTTCAAACTTCCAAGGCCTATGAACCCTAGGCACGCCCATACACTCGACCACTAGGGGGCAATGATCGGAGCACGATCGAGGGAGAGCCTTGAGGCTACACCCGGGAAAGTGCGCCTCCCAGTTACCCGAAGCAAGAACATGATCAAGCTTTGAAAGTGTCGGGTCAGGGTGAAGATTTGACCAAGTGAACGAAGCACCACGCAAAGGCAGATCGATTAAAGCAAGATCATGAATGAAGTCATTGAACCAGCTCATCTGAAGTCTATTCCTAGTTCCTCCTCTAACCTGATCCTGCGAACGAACTAAATTAAAATCTCCCACCAAAACACAAGGCACATCCCACCAAGCCACCACGTCTCTCAGTTCATCCAGAAAATCAAGCTTACGGGAGTGATCATACGGGCCATAAACGTTAAGTAGCATCCATTTGAAGCCATCCGACCTATTTGTCAAAATAACAACAACCACAAAACTGCCAATCCACTCCGCTTCCAAGGAAAATAAAGCATCGTCCCAACACGAGATAATACCACCCGAAGCCCCGAGGGATGGCTTTGCCGACCAAAGCCAACCTTGACCACCCAACAGGCTTCTAACAATTCTATCATCCACATTTTCAAGTTTTGATTCTTGCAGACACACTACAGCAGGTCTAATCCGCGAAATCCGATCTTTAATCCTAAATCTTTTGTCAGCAAACCCAATACCTCTGACATTCCAACTCAGCAAGCTAAAATCCATCGACATAATGGGAAGAAGGAGCACACCTGTCACCGCGTTTCTTACTTTGCCGAGCACTCGGAGGCGTCGGAGGATGACCCAACCTCTTAAGTTCTCTATCTGTCGTGTAATCGGCGTTGTCGGAGGTCTCCGTCGACGAACTTCCTTTGCCACCTCGAATCGCTGCATCAGTCCCTCTTTCCAGTGATCCTTGCGAATCCAGCTGGATGATCGAAGCAACTCTCCTTACGGCTCACAAATTAAGGAATCGTCTGCAGATTCTTGTATCCTAAGTTCTGTAGAGCCAATAGGCGTGAGATCGATAACCTCCTGGGCTTCCGCGGCTACGGACAAAGGGTCGACTAAAACCCCTGACCTCCTTCCTCGTCTGCTGTAGAGGGGACAGTCTGCATCAAACTCGTCTGAGTCCCTTCTAGAAGCAAACAATCTCTAACTTCGTCAGAGGCAGCTTCCGCACAAGGCCGACCGTTCGAGCTTGAGGCAAGGGAAAATGGTCCTAGCGAAACAGATTTTGGGCAGCCTTTGGCCCCAAACAGGTCAAGCCCCAAGCTTGGCCCAGGAACAAGTACACCAGCCCCAACTAAATTCTGGGTGAAGCCCTCAAAACCCTCCAGCAAAAAGGCCCTTGCCCACAACGGTCTATCTACGGCCCACTTATCCAAAGCCCATTTGTCCAAAGAAACCTTAAAATTTCCAAACCTTAAGCCATCTGTTGATATCCTCAACCCTACAAAGGGCGCTGCCACCTTCCCAAAATCACCTTTTCCTTTTAAACCAACGGACACTACCATGTCTGACATCCTTCTAGTCCCTTCCATCTCCGCCACCTCAAGTCTCTGTTGTCCCCTTTCTGCTCTGAGCCTGCCGCCCGACTTGTCACCATCAACAGTTGATTTCCTTCGTGTTCTGTGTTCCCGCCGAATCTCAAAAGATTGTTGCAACCCATCTCCGCCTGCTTGGAGCATTCTCCGACCAGCATCATCGGCCCTATTGTTGCCGATGACTCTTCCGTCTCCAGGCTGGTTCCTTTTCCTTTGCGATCCTCCTTAACCCGCCGACACCAACGAGAAGCTCACCTCCGGTGTCACCGTGACCGGAAACACATCTCCACCCACCGATAAAGGAATCACTTCAGGGAGGCCTCCCTTAACTCGCACTTTCACCCGGAGGGAGGATAGGTCGGGACCTCCTGCCATGTCCAGAAACTCACCACAAACCTCTCCTATGCTCTCCGCCAGGGCTAGAGAACGAAGGTGTAGAGGTATGCCCCTAACCACTACCCAAGCTACATTTGAGTCCCAGGCCACCCTCGATCTCCCGGCCATCTCCATCCATGGTCCCTCAGAATTTCTGACTTTCCAAAGGCCCTTCGATTGAGAGCTAGGATTCTAGCTACTACCGACGGGGAAGCACATACAAGGAGCCAAAGATTCGTCTCCCATAGGATAAATCTCAGAAGCCGACGGAACCCCCAATTCCGAGATATCCAACTACGGAATCCCATTTCACCTTTTCCATTCCCACCACTCTAAACACCACACAGCTCTCCAGAAATCTCAGTCTCTCCTTCACACCTTCTTGTTGAACTGAAATACTGACTTTCCGGTTTTCTCTCTCCACCGTGCATCGGCCTCCATCCGGCAGCCCTTTTTTACTGACTATGTCCACAAACGATCTCGACAGAGAGCTCGAGTCCGCCTTTTCATTCGCCCCTACCAACCGTTGAATCAAATTAAGTAACCAAGTCCATCCACCCACACCTGAATCCCCCGGAAGGTCCACAAAGAAAACCTTATTGTTTGCACAGCACTCACTCACCCTCAGCACCTCTCACCTTTCACTCTATGCTTGGCCATGACCATCTTGCGCCTGACCGAGGCATTTACACAAGCCTTTGGGAAAAATCAGTTTGAGTTCCTTGCCACTTTGAGGACTTCGGCCATCCACAACAAATGTGACAGTTCAATAAACACAAAATGCGTAGCTCCATTCGAAGAGGCCGCAAGTTTGAAGTCAGAGCCAAACCGACCACCTGGGCTGGAGAAGACGACCGCACTGCCCCTAATCTGAACCTCACCGCACCCTTGATCCGACGAAAACACCCCCCCCCCCCCCACACAAAACACCTAAGCTACCCCCCGCTCTCTCTCTCTAAGACCCTCTCTAACCACTCTCATCCTATCTTATTTTTGGGGGATTAGATTAGAAGCAGGATTGCTATTGCCATGAGCTTGTTGTAGTACTGATCCATCTTTGTTTCTTCTTCTTTTGTTTGGTTGAGTGAGATAGTTTGCAGTTACTATATAAAGAGTTAAAGCATTTGAGTTTGAAGCGTATCGATTTGGAATGGACGTAAGCAAAATTTCCATTAAAGGAAAGGAACATAAGCAAAGGACAAGAGTCAAGATAGTTGTCGATGCATACTACAAGGGAAGGAAAGAATGAAGGTTGGAACATGCATATACACAAATTAAGAGTCTTTTGTGATTCGGAGGAAAGATTCTTCTATGGATGGAGCAATCCAGCAGATAACAAGATGGTTGCCGATGCATACTAGAAAGGAAGAATGAAGGTTGTGACTTTGTAGCGAAAATTTGATAGCAAGTGATTGTCGAGCTATTACTTAGTTCTGTTGATTTACCGATGCGTTTTGTCGTAGTATTTTTTTTCTCGAGACAAATTTTTTTGGGAAGGAGAACTGTGTAAATAGCGAGTTAACTTAGGAAATTTTGGAGGTCAAATTTGGAGGTCATGAGTTTGAATCTAGGTAAATAAAATTGGATTTTTTTATAAATGTCGCCAAGGGGCTGCAAAGCACCCTGGTGCAAAGGTGGCTCCGCCATTGCCTGTCACGGGAATTAAACTCTTCAATCCAATAATTATAAAAATGGAAATTAAAAATTCTAAAAAACTTTTTTTTTTGTCTGAATTTTTTTTTATAAATTCAAAAAATATAATTTTCTTTCTTCCTGTATGAACTCTTCCGACCTCGCAAATTAATAAAACCATCGTAGAAGGTCACCATTTAGTTTCTCCGGAAATCGTCCTCAAATACGCGTATTTCCCGTCGCTAAAATACTGAATTTTTAGTGACAGCTGCAGAGCCCTTACAATTTATTTGATTGATATAAACAACACAATTAAATTAAAAAATAAGGGTTTATGCACAATTTTAATTTTCTATTACCCAAAATTAACAAACACGCTCTTCTACTATTATCGAACCAAATTAACACCACCATGACACTTTTAACAAATATATTATTCAGTTAATTTTTTATCCATACTCTGTTAAGCATGATGATTGTATATGCCACGTCGACAACTTTGGTGAGAAGATAGGTTGATTAGTTTAAACTTTTCCTTTTTATTATATTTATTTTTTTATTGTCAAATTCCTAGTCAGCAAAAATTTGATCATATGAACGAAGAAGTTGACATGGCATGTATAGTCACGATAGTTTTTTTTTTTTTTATAAGTGATGTTTTTTTTAAAATCTTCTCACCACACAAAGTATGATGAGAAGAAAATAGCAGAAAATTACAAGATCGAGTTTAAAGAAGTAGAACGCTAAAGAGATGCAAAGTTACGTGAACTAAACGAGAATAAAAGAAAGCAGCCAATAAACAATGACACCCAAAATTAAACACAAGAACTCTAAGAAGTAGATCGGATGACATGAGAAGTAGAAATTAAGATCTTCTTTGAAGAATCTCCATTGCGTTAGAGCGTAGAAAATCTCTTGCTTCGTCTTTCGATCCATTGATGGACAAACCAATTAAGTCACCAAATTCCATTGTACGTCGGAGGATGTCGGAGTTAAACTCCTCTCGCGATGAAGTCGAATTTGGCTCAAAATATTCTTGAAAATCCACAACAAGGTTGACTTCGGGAATGTTGGGGAGGTCTAAGCCGTCTGGTTCGGAACAATTGTCTGAGGAAGCATCAGACCCAGAGTCGCAAGATTGACCACATTCATCAAAGGGAAAAGAAGAGTCTTGATCATGATTGGGCTTGGTTGGAACGAAAGGTAAAGCAGAGCGTACAGAAGCTGAGGTTGACTCTGAAACCTTTGCCTTACTTGTCTTCTTCACTCCACGGTAAGAATTAACATTACAACTTCTAAGTAACAAGGACTTGGAGAAAGGAAACAAAGGGCAGAAGCCTTTATTCTTCCTGGAAGTTGAATGAGACTTGGCCTTGCTAATTTGTTGGTCCATATTGATGGAGGAAGAACAGCCTCCATGTTTGCCCATTGGAAGATGGGAGATCTCAATTGGAGCATTAAAAACCTCAACTCCACTAGCCACCCAAGCTAAAAATATATCATTTGAGAAGGAGTAGCACTTGGACGATCCTCCAACCAATGATGATGAAATCACAGAGGCCGCGAAATCGTAATCTGATTTCACAAAAGAATTAACCACGAGTGGCTTTGGAGGAGAAACATACTTGTGACTATGAGAATGACGGACAACTGTGCTGCCAGAGGAAGCACACGAAACAATGGAGGACCGGGCAAGTGCAGCATGAATCTTCTGTAGTCTATCCCCGACAAAAGTCCCATTCAACAAGCGAATAAAGTGTGAGGCATCTGAGCTCCGAGGAAGGCGAACAAACCCTAACTTTTGTCCCCTTTTGTCCAATTTTGGAGGAATATAAACTCGAAGAACATTAGTAAACTGAGACACCAACCGCCGAAGATCCGCTGAATTCCAAAAAATTGGGAAACCACACACAAACACTGAGGTGCTACAAAGCAAATCGTGACTGGAAGGAACCATACTCTAGGAGAAGAAAATGAAAAACCAAAGTGGAGATGGCCAGAAACAAAGCTAAAGCAGAGGATTACGGGACAGGGGAAAGGAAGCAAAAAAATATAAAACTGGACAGAAATGGTGGAAGAAGGTATGCAAACTTTCGTTGGCCGAAAAGGAGTGAGAATGAACTAGAGGAATATGAAACAAGAAACAACTTACAGCTAACTGCAGGGCATCAACTGTTTCACAAGAGAGACCCAAAATCAAAGACCAAATAACCAAGAGAAGAGGAGAAAAGGGGGCCATGGCTGGAATGTAATAGCCGGGGCTGGCGGCGGCACAAAGGCCCAAGCCACCCGGCGGCAGAGGAGAAAGCTTCAATCAGGGCGGGAGTTCAAATTTTGAAATTGAAAGTGTGAAATTTCAAATTTTGAACTGCAAGAAGGAGGTGAAAAGGTAGAGAGAAGGGAGAGGATTTACTCCAACAGAGATGTAGAGAGAGAACACTTTTCGTCCTGGTATAGTCACGATAGTTAATGGAGTTTGGATAAAAAAACTAACTGAATGATATATTTGTTAAAAGTACCATAGTAGAGAATGTTAATTTGGTTGAATAATATATATATAGTATAGGGACATATTTGTTAAAAATGTATATAAACCAAAAAATGGAAAACACGATCCAGAAGCGAATCATCAATATACTCTCATATCGTGGACTTGAAATTATTCAAACAATATTTTTTTCTGAAAAAATTCTATAAATTCAAAATATATACGTTGTACACATCATCCCTCAAAACACATCATCATTCCGTCTAAAATAGGAATAGAGTGGTATTAGATGAAACAAAAAGTATAGTTTGGTGATATAACATTTATGAAAGTTTAATGATATCTTGTATATTTTACTCGTATAACATGCATGACGCAAGCAAATCCTATATTTGGTTGTACAACATGGAACAAATCCCCTCAGAGTACGTAGCACTAGCGGAAGTAGTGCAAGTTTGGTCGAGCCAACCCATAGCAGCGGAAAGGCATCTCTGGCATTCAGCAAAGCTAAATCCATCATTGCAATCCGTGGAACCTGCAACGCCGCCAGAGGGTTGGTCAGCTGGGTAATACGTAGAGAATCTCTTATGTTCAACATAAGACGTCCTGTCCCTTAACTCCGTGAGCATATTGGTTACACAGTCAGCATAGTCGTCTCTACAGGCCCCTGATGGTACCGGCGCCGCCAAGCTGCAACCAGATACTCCCGAAACGGTAACTGCGATAGTAACTATAAGCAGCATCATTACGAGGGTCTTGCTGAAAGAAAAGTAGTAATGATCCATTGTAAATAATCGATTTTTTCTTTTGTGATTTGGTAAATTAATGAGTGAAATGATTGCAATGTCTGATTGTAAAACTTATAACAGAAACAACATAGATCTGTTATGTTCGGCCATTTTGTTCGTATAGATTTCTATTATAGGGTATGAAATGAATATTATGAAACACAAAAGTACTTACTAGATGTGGTCAAATCAGCCGCACGCACGTTGAATAAGACAAAGAAGAAAGCGAGAACAGCTAAGAACATCGGTCTATGCCGACGACAATGTGTGTCATACTTGGAAGATGACCGAAAGCCACATCTTTTTTTTTTTTCAAAATACCGAAAGCCACATCTTCTGTAAGCAATGTAAAGACATTGCTCTAGAAAAAAATGCAAGGTTCTGATGGGCCTAGACTCGTTTGGGTCTGAACCAAGAGAATTAGATCTCCCAAAGCTCGGACCCGATTTGCTTGACAAAAATAAAAATACCAGGCCCACATATGAGAGCCCAACCCGAAAATACAAAACAGGAAAAAGTCCTAGCCAATCAATAGTGACCAGCAGTAGCACATGTACACTGCTAGGGCTGTTGACGAACCAGCTGTTGACGAACCAAGCTGCTCGTGTTCGGCTCGGCGTTCGGCTCGGAAAAAGCTCGCCCGTGACTCAGCTCGAAACGAAACGAGCCAGCTCGCGAGCCGGCTCGCGAGCCGGCTCGTTTATTAACGAGCCGAGCTCGAGCTCATGCCTGCTCGGCTCGGCTGGCTCGCGAGCCAACTCCGTTCGTTGGCTCGAACAATCCAGCTCGCGAGCTGGCTCGTTTGAGCTCGTTACATGGCTCGTGAGCTGGCTCGAGAATGGCTCGTGAGCTGGCTCGATCAAGTAGCTCGCGAGCTAGCTCGATTTTGGCTCGATTATTTTTAAAAATTCTAGATCTTGTAAACAATTATATTCATTTTGATTTTTGAGTATGCCTACAAATTAATGATAAGTAATAATTCAGAAAAATGAGTAAGTTCGTAATATAACATTGTTTATTATAGTATGCTTTAGTGAATTATACTTTATAAGTTCATAATATATCATTGTTTATCGTAGTATGCTTTAGTGAATTATACTTTATAAGAGATGAAATTGAATAAAGTAAAATTAATATATGCTAACTTAATAAAGAGTTTACAAGATTTACATAATTGAGTATTTGTAGGTTTAAATTTTAGAATATATAATTATTTTTATTTAATAAACACTGCTCTTTCAGTGTTCGGTAATACTAAGAAGTAAGAACAAAGAACACAAAACATTTATAATTTATAGTTTTAGTATTAGTATGCTTTAGTGAATTATACTTCAGTTTACGGTCAAAACGTTTATCATATGACCAATTTTTTAGGGTTTAGGGTTTAGGGTTTAGGATTGAGGGGTTAGGGTTTAGGGTATACTGTTTTGTGTTTATGATTTAGGATTTAAGGTTTAGGATTGAGTATTTAGGGTTTAGGGTTTATTGTTTAGGGTTTAGGGTTAAGGGTTTAGTGAACTTTTTTGTACATTTTTTCTCTCTCTCTAAGATCAAACTACTATTCCAGTTCGATTCTGAGTATTAGCTCTAGAAGAATTACTACGGTTATCCGAGTAGCAGTAGGTACCATCTAACAAACTATAATTGTCTTAATTAGCCATTCGTAGTTTCATAGTCTGAATTTATTCATTTCACGAGTCTAACAATTCCCATTATAATAGAAAATAACAAATACTCTAACAGGGCGTTTGGTATGGGGTGATTCTTCTGGTCTTCCCTAGGAATCTCGGATACTAAACGGGTTTAAATCTCTTAAACAAACAATTTCCCATCCATGGTACGTTGAAATACATGGTTTTATGAATCTCGGATACCAAACGGGGTGTAAATCTATCTCGGATACTAAAACATGCGTAGATGACATTAACCCCCAATTTCCCAATTTCAATATCCCCAATAGGGAAAACCTAATTTCCATTCGACATTGACCTTCTGAGGACGAAGAGAGACCGGCGAGTCGGCGACTCCACCTTCTTCTCATTGGCCGGTGGACGAAGAGACTCCACCAGTCGCGGCGGCCGCCTCTTTCCAAACCGGGGGACGAAGCGACTCCTTCTTCGACAATCGACACTCTGAGGACGAAGTGAGACCGGCGGACGAAGCGACTCAAACTTCTTCTCATCAGTATTTGCCGCCGTTGTTTACAGCAATAGAGATTTCACTCTACTCGCCGTTGCGATTTAACTGGTTAGTTTTCTAATCGCTACCCCCGATCCGAGCTCGAAAGCTTGCAAACGAGCTCTAATCGAGCTCGGGCTCGTTCAGGCTTGTTAACGAGCCTAAACGAGCTCGAGCTCGAGTAGAGCTCGAAAGCTTGCAATCGAGCTCGATTCGAGCTCGAGCTCGTGTAGGCTCGTTATCGAGCTAGCTTCGAACCGAGCCGAGCCGAGCTCGAGCCAAGAAAATTTTGGCCGAGCCGAGCTCGAGCTCGAATGTGAAAGCTCGTCACGAGCTCGAGCCGAGCTCGAGCCAGCATTCAAACCTCACGAGCCGAGCTCGAGCTGGGCAAAGCTCGGTCGGCTCGGCTCGTCAGCACCCCTATACACTGCCAAAGATGCCTTCTTTAAAAACAAGCAATGGATGGGGAACAACTTATGATACTGAAACTTCAGCACTAAAATGATGCTGAAATCGCCTATGTAGATTGATTCAAACGTGACGATCCTACGTTTGAATAAATCTACACATAAGCGGCTTCAGCACTTTAATATTTTCCACAAATGATGGAACAAAACATCATCTCAAACAGTTCAAACTTGGAAATAGCCTCCAGAAAAAAAAAAAAAACCAAAATCCAACAAAATCAGATTCATGGTAAAACACAAAACATCGGCATCAAACATGCAAACGACCCTATGAAAAAAAAACATGCAAACGTGATCGACCAAGCAACAACTCCCAAACACCCCAAAGCTAATCAAAACAAAATGACACATATTCTCATAACTATTTCACTATATTAAAAAAATTAGTTTGCTCAAATGAAGGTCTGTCCGTGATTATAGGAGCTTTCGAGTTTTGGGATAAAATTACGTAATAATTTTTTTGGTAATACATTGTCAGTCTATATCCAAAAAAAGATCATGATAACATGCAAGTCACACGGTCGTGGCAAGGTGGTTGGCACGACGCCACCTACTAATCTTAATTATCAATATTTGCATTTATTTAAGTTTCCCGGCCACCGCATTGTTCAGATGTCACCTAGACTGCGAATTTTTTCATGATGTTAAGTATAATCCATTATGGTGGAACGTGGCGCTGACTGGGTGGCGCCACGATGCTCAAGAGTCACTATTGTCGATGCATACTAGCTAGAAGAGACGATCAATCACTCATCGTTCATCCGATTTCAAATTTTGAAGATCTTTCTTGGTATATTTTGTGTATGAAAACTCCTAACTTGACAAATGAATCATGAATAGAAGAATAGAAAAAGAGAATGGTGGCCGACGACTCGGCAAACAAAGATGGAGAGATAAAAAATATTTCGGCAGCAAATCAGCCGGGCAGAAGGTTCTGTGAATGAAATTTTTGTGCTTTTGAAATTATTCGACAAGTTAGGGTTAACTAGAAATGTTAAAATATTAACTATATTACACTAAATAATCATTATGTAGTCTTTTAAAGTATATGAACTATATTGCACTAAATTAAATGGCAAGTGATGTGGTTTTTTATGGACAACAGTACATCAATATTCAAGATGATATATATGTATCTTTGAATTTTTTTTAATGGCCAAGGGGCTGCAACGCACCCCTTGGTCTTAACGTGGCTCCGCCACTGGTTACGAAGTTGTTTTGAAAATTTAAAATGTTCAGGACTGGTCCTAGAACTTTGAATCATGTTAAGAGTAAAATGTGGCTCATAGTCTTATAAGTGTTTTCCAACGGAACGTTATACAATTATAATTAAGATTCCGCGTCATAATAATATTTATACTTGCAACTTCTGATTTTTTACAAGTTTCCTAAACTCTAGTAGGTTACAAATCTTTGACTTGGGCAACCACATAGGCTACAGTGCGTAAACAAAATATCTTTTTTGTAGAAAATGAATCATGTTACAATCCTAAAGGGTTAATACACCTTTTTGCCTCTGTACTATGCAAAGTTAACAAACATGCCCCTTTACAATTTTCTAACTGATTTAACACCCTCTACTTTGAAAATTTTAACAAATATGCCCCTACATTTATCTTTTCATCTATTTTCGTTTAATGAGTTGATTATACGTGCTATTCATATTATTTGTACACCTTATCGTTGATTGGAATGTTAACAATCCAAAATTATTAAATTAGAAAGAAAAAGAAAAGGAATACCCAAAAACACCTTTGTACATAATGGTGATTATAATTATTTTCCTTTTTCTTTTCTTTTAATTAATATTTTCACCTTATGGACATCCGATAAGTGATGTTGTATACAAATATATGACATAGCACGTATAATCAACTTATTAGACGAAAAATATATGAAAAGATAAATGTAGGGGCATATTTGTTAAACTTTTCAAAGTAGAGGGTGTTAAATTGGTTAGAAAATAGTAAAATGGTATGTTTGTTAACTTTGCATAGTAGATGGGCAAAAATGTGTATTAACCCTATCCTAAAAGTTTTTAAAAAAATTATGAAACCTAAAATTTATAAGTAAGTTTCTACAATTTTCATCTAAAATTTATAATTTTCTATAATGAGCTACTATAATCAAGTTTTTATTGAGCCGCTCATGAGTCATAAATGAGTTGGCTCGTGAATCAAGCTCAATGAGCTCACAACCAATTTGGCTTAAGTGCTGACGACCAAATTTGTCTACCATGTCAGATGAGTGCTATTTGTATTTACGTATAATTTGTGGTTAGTCATTATTCATGTTATTCGTTTGTTACTTATATATGTTATTCAAGTGATACTTTATCAACAAATATATGAATAACGCATGAGTAATACGAGATTACTCATCTTATTATTCATTAATATAAATAGCATATGAGTAATACGTAAATAACACATGACTACCACATGAATAGCAATTAACTAGAAATAGCACAAATTTCAATATGAGTCACACCACATGACTAATTATATGTTGCACTAGGTACCTAAAATATATCTTAATGACAAAAATACAACTAAATTGTCAATTCTTTGATTCCTCCTGTCTAGTGGCAAATCTGGGGTGGGTTTTTAGGCCACGACCACACCCCACTTTTGAGTCTAGTGCTACTAAACTATATGTATTTTTACGTACATAAGTGAATTGGGCCCAAAAAAATTTCATATTTAACCCAATGTATATTTTAATTTGACGAAATGATCCAGTGTCATTGATCCTATATCCGTAAGTGCTCCCATCTCCAACTTCCAGCACTCCTAAACAATGAATTTGATACCTCTTTCTAGTGCCGAACTAAAGTTTTATATGTAAGTTGCAACTTTACTTCTTTGTTTATTTAATCACAAGAGTAAAAATAAAGTTTTATATTTTAGTTACGGGTTTTTATGTCTTTTCTTTTAATTTCTAATGATGGCCTTAACGAAAATTTTTAAAATACAAAATAATATGTATAGTTGCATACACATTAGATAACTCTGTTTGGCCGGTGCTTGATGTTCGGCAACTCTTTGATGCTTGTCTTCTGAATTGTGATCTAGTTTTGTCCATTCTGAAAATGGTAAAGCAAGTAGTAGGAGAATTCAATCAAATTCAAACCCCATTATTCAACAAGGTTGCAGCAACACGGCCGGTCCTTCGCTACCGATTTCTTAACAATAAATCTGCACACATTTGCATATTGCCGTGAGAGATATTGGAGATTGGATATGAAGAGTTGGTCAGGAACATAAACTAGGGAGGTATCACGAAGAGTATGGTGATATATGAAGGATTTTAAACTCACATCCCGATTAAGAATTGTTTAGTGAGCTAAGACATGACTATTGAAGTTAACATTGTGTACTAATTGCACATAAATTAACGTCATGAAGACGAAAGTTGGATCGGAAAGACTCTGACGAAAAAGTGATCAAAGTAGAACGGGGTAAAAAATGATTTATAGTGTAGGGGGACTATGAAGAAAAGAAAATCTGAAAAAGTTCAAAGTTTAGTTCAATAAAACGTTCTTCTCCCTACAAATGGAAGAACGAAGTCAAAAGAAAATTCAAAAGAAAGAAAAAAAGAAAAAAAATCAGTGTAAAGAAAAAGAAGAAGTGCTAGGTTGCTTGAGGGTATCATAGGACGAGCGTTCATCATTCCACCCGTGTTTGGTTAGACGGTAGGAAGCCATAAATTAGATTCGAGGGAAGTTAGTCGAAAGCTACATCGCACAAAGCCATCATCATTCATTCCCATCATCCATCTCATTATAAACCCGAGTAGTGTAGTATTCATTACGGTCCTAGCAGGGAAGTCCTTCTTGACTAGATACTCGTGTTGTCACAGTGGTGGAGATGTGGTCGAAATGCAAACCTATGACAGAATTCGGTAACAAGAAAATGATCGAGAGCAGAAACACGTCCTTAAACACAGAGAGTGAGAATTCCCATTGTACTATATATATCCTGTGTGAGGAGTCTGGTCGGTCAGGTCAAATTCGTGCATAATTGGTTGCTAATTACTTGTCGTGTGCAGTTTATTAGTGAGACCAGGTAGTTTGGCTGATCTGTATGCATGTTAGGTTTCTTGTTCTAGGATCGATCTGTCTAATAATTCATTGTGTTTGATTGAGCTCCAATTTAATCAATCTTATCATTTATGAACATGAGCGTTTCTATTCAGTTTGCTTGAGGACAAGCAAAAGCTTAAGTGTGGGGTATTTGATGACACTCGATTTGACGTGATTATCAACCTCATTTAAGCGACATTTCTTTGCTTAAGACATGGTTTTTAGGGTATAATAACGAATATTCAATCGATTGCCCTATCTCGTGCCATTTGTGTTACCTTGGCCCGTTTCGGGTCTATTTGATGGTTTTCTAGTGTTTTTATGTTAGCACAGGTTTTTGCCGTCAAATAGAGTAGCCATGGACGTGTCTAAGGCGTTGGAACCTCGAGGAATCAAACCGGAATCGAACCAAGGAGCCGATCAAGTCAAACCGAAAGTCTGCCCATTCACACTTGCATCTTCGGCGAAAATAAGCTTACATCTTCGGCGAAAAAATAGTGCAAATCAACTGACGCCAAGTGAAGAATGACTTCGGCGAAAACATTGTGATTCTTCGGACCGAAAAGAAGAGGCAGAGAAAGCACTCCCATTCACAAAGGAATTTTCGCCGAAAATTCCTTAAGAATTTCAGCGAAAATAATAAGAGGAATCCGGCTGATTAGGGTTAAGTATAAATACTTAACCCGGCGGCCCAAAAGAGACAATCAATAATTAATCATAATACAACTTTTCGAGATCAGAATTCAGAGAATCCTCTCAAGTTCTGGAGCGAAGAGTTGGAGTTCGAAGAGCCGGATAGAGATCCGTGACGCCATCCCTTCCATCTCGGAGAACCGGAGCTAGGAGTGTAACTTACTGAAGATCGAAGTCTGCCAGAGTCGTCTCAATTAGGTTTTTCAGATTCTTTTCTGTTCTTCCTCTGAATGATGAACTCTTTCTTTGTCTTTGTTTCTTTTGTAATGATCATGAGTAGCTAAACTCGTTAGAGCTTAGACTAGATGAACCCTAAGTGACCCAGGGCTTTAAAGCGGTCACGGACCGGCGGTGATTAGATTCGAAATTCAATCAGTTCTTTTTCATGTTTGATTTGTTCTTCATTGTTCATGTTTCTTGTCTGGATTGATCACCTAGATTAGATTCTTGTTAAGCTAAGGATAGAAGCGAACGCTCGCCTTACTTTAGAACATCAAATTGAACAATTAACCTTATAATTGGAGCGTGCCTTTCGTAGGAACCGGTTAGGGTTAATTCACTGCAAGAGTAACTCATTAATCACTAGTAATCACACCAATTAATTAAGTCGTTGCGAGAGGCGACCGTACCCGGGCGGCTAGTTAATCTTGGTAGTTAGAACGGATAGAGCGAACATTCGCCGGTCTTAAACCTAAGGGTAAGGAGTTATGGTGGTGTCTTAGTAATTGATTGAATGAGAATCGAAATCCGCTGATCTGTTGATTGCCAATGCTCTGGGGAACGAAGGGGGATTCAAAGTCTAAGTTCGTCTGTCATCCTTGTTTTCAAACCCTAATTCCCAATCTGCTTTAGTTTAATTTGTTTTAATTTCTCTGCTTTTCGTAGAATTAGAAGTCGTGGAACTCACACCACGCACAACGTGTTTGCATTTGAGTATTTTGCTAGTTCTGAAGTAACCAATCATAGAAAGCCCTTGGAATACGATCTGCTATAGCTTTTTCTTAGCATTAGTATTTATTTGGTTGAATCGTCCGCATAACAACGACCGGGCGGTCCACCACCCCCCTAAGGTGATAATGGAAAAGGAGCCGCCCATGTTTGAACCGGAAGACTCCTTGAGTGGAATCACCAACTTGGAGATGATGGAGCTCAATGGTGGCCCCCTACCATACTTTCTTCCTCAAGTTTCGAAGTTCAAAGGTAGCAAGCCATCCCAAGGTACCAAGTGCTATGCAAGCATCAATGTGCATTGGCTAGTCTACCATTCTCCCAAGATGTTTCTTGGAGCTCGTCTTTCATCATGGAGGAAGCTACTTGACTTGAAGGAGGTACTAAGTTGGACACCATAACGCAGGTATCGTCGAGCTTAAGACGATAACTAAGCGCTTCTTGGGAGGCACCCCATGTTATCTTTAATTTTTCGCTTTTAATTGTTCTTTGAGGTTTTTGTGTTGTTTTAGTTTTTAACAAGCATTTGGGATCACTCTTCACCGATGATCGTCATGGAACTCTTTCACCACTATTACCTCCTATGCTCCTCTCTACCAACGTGGTAACTTCCTTCCACCTTACCCTCTCTCTCTGGACCATTGAGGACGATGCTCCTGTTAGTCGTAGGGGGGAGTTTGAGGTTTGGTGTGATTATTTGTGGTAAAAAACGGAATGCTATGCTTTGATAATGTGCATGATCTTGATTGAATGTCAAATTCCTCTATCGTAGAATCATTCGGTTCTAGACTTTTGGTGTCTAATTGACTTCAAGCTTTCATAATGACGTTTAGACTGTTCCACTTAGAACATATAACCAGCATGTTAGCACTAATATCAAATGAGTCTAGGCCAGAACAGAGATTTTATCACTCTTGTATGTTGGTTGATTGGTTTGATACGTGTTTTTGTACCGCTCGATAACACTGGTCTAAGATGATAAAGGCAATTAGAAGTTCACCACATTCAGCCAAAAAGCCTACCCGAATCATTATCCTTGAGGATAACCCCGTTGAGCCTTGGCCTGTTTGTTGGATCATACGCATTTTCACCCTAACCCATGTTTTTCAAAACTTTTTGGTCCCTCGTGATTGTGGCTTGAGATTAGACGGAATCCAAATCGAAATCTTGTGTGGAAGTTTTAAGGGGCCAAGGATCAAGTGGCTAATTTGTGAAGAAAATGTTCAAAAGAAAATGCTCAAAAGAAAAGAAAAGCTAGGCAAGCTCGGCACCTAAGTGAAGTGTCGGGTTGAGCACTAGCAAAGGCAAAGGCTGTGAGCTAGGCAGGTCCAACACCTAAGTGAAGTGTTGGATCGAGCACTAGTATGCAGTAGGAAAAAAAAAGAGTTCTTAAAAGTGGCCCTTGTTATAATGATCCTAGCTTGAGCGTGAAAAGTGCAGATTTAGAGGCGGATGAAGTCGAGTTGATAGCCACATCACATTTACTCACCACCTCCCAAATACTTCATACCTTCACCTAAACCGCATCATTTCCCGAGTTTAAGACCTTTTGATTAGAGTTGGTGTTGTCGTGGTCGGTTTTTCTGTGTCCCAATTAACCACTACTTGAAGTGTGCAGAAAATAGTGAGGTCTAGACTTGTTTGGTCGATGTTCTTGCATGTGTAGGTTAAGTTTGTTCGTGGAACAGTTTAAGCCAAATTGTTATTGCTTGAATCTCAATGGGACCGATCTTGTCATTTGTGAACTTGGATGTTTTCTAATTCGTTTGCTTGAGGACAAGCAAAGCTTAGTCGTAGGGAGTTTGATGTGACTATATTTCATGTGTTTTAAGCCCTCGATTAGCCTAAGGATCTCCCTTGTTTGATCTCATTTTGCCATGATTAATATACTTTTATTGAAGTTTTATGCAAAGTGCTCTGTTGTTGTCCAAGTGCCACTTTGAGGGAAATTTCAGTGCCTATTGGAGTTTTATCTGTGCATTTTCAGGCCTCGGTGTCGTAGTGCTGGTGACAAGGAGCACGTAGGATCAAACGGGAGGTCAATCGGAGCTAGGACGGAGGAGTTATGGCCTTGGCAAGATTGGAAAAAATGCAGCATTTCTGAAGGAGTTTTGGCGAGAACTCTAAGTTCTCGCCGAAAACTATCATCCGTTTGCAAACAGTGGAAATCCGGAATTCTGAAGCTGAAGTGTGAAGAAGTTTTCGGTGAAAACTTCCAGAGTTTTCGCCGAAAAACCTATGAAGAAAAGTCAAGGCTGGTCGGTGATTTTCAAAGGAATTTTCGGCGAAAACTGAAGGAGTTTTGCCGAAAAAATCAAGTGTTATCAGCAGACTATTTAAAGAGGAGGCAGCTGAAATTAAAGGGGATAATTCATTAATTCAGATTTCACACCTTCATCAAAACCCTTTTCTCTCAACTTCTCAATCACTTTCTCCTCATCTCCAATCCACAACCCTAGAGCAAGGTGCAACTCAAAGTAAAGGAGCTTGGATTGAAGTCCACATCCTTGGGAGAGGAGCTTGCAAGAAGAGGATTGTCATGGAGCTCTTGGTGACCATCTCTCTTTCTTTCTCTTTTGTACCCTTGGCCATGTGTGGCTAATTTCCTAGGTTTCCTTGGATTGATAGATAGTTGTGCTATGATAGAGGTTGATTGTGTAAACATGCTATGATTGATCTTGGATGTAAGAAGATGATCTCTAGACTTGTTGTTAATTCCATTGATTGCCATGTTTGCTTGATTTGGTCTATTCTTGTGATGTAATGCATGAGAGTGCTTAGATTACATGGATTGTAGGTCTAGGGATTGAAGAGAGTGTGTTCTAAGAGATTAGATCATCTCAATTCAACCATAGTTGCACGATTTCTCTCTTGTGCATTTTATCGAACACTTGGTGTGCATTAGGTTTTCATTCAATTGAACTTTGATTAGTCTTTTGATGATTCTCTTAGTGTTAGGACATTGACATGAGAGTGTGGTGTCTAGCCTAGTGGTCATAGAGTCATAGGAGAGGATTTTGTAGCTCGGCATTTCATCAAACACCTTTAATGCATCCTTAGTCACTTAGCTTGAGAGCGAGAGCCTAGGTTGAGTGGTTCTAGGATAAGAACTTAGTGCTACAAGAGTGCATTGAGTCTATAGAAGGGATTTGCGTGGTCATTCGATTGCAACCTCGATCATGTTTGGCGTGTTTGTGCATTTGTTCCTCTTGAGCATGATGAAGCTATCTTTCCAAGTGAACCTCCTTTATCTTTGTTTTGCACCGCTTTGTTTGTTTGTTTAGTTTTCTTTATGTTTTCATTTGTTCCCATTTCAAACCAAAACTTCTTTCAAATGAATAGACCGTCCATGAACCGTGTGAGTAGTGGCAATTGAGAGAGCCCTCGTGGAATACGACCTTGATAGTTGTGAGTTGAAATTCACATATCAGTCCTTCCGTTTAAACTTTTACTTCCATAAAACGCATCAATACACATGTTAGCTCCAATAATTATGTATTAGCTTACTAAGCATTTTTTAATTGGAAATATATATATATATATATATATATGGCAAGCGCTCGGTACCCTAACACTCTAAAATCACATTTTTAAATGCTTAAAATTTAAATAATGAGTCCTAAATGCATTGTAATAAATCATGAGCACTAGTGAATAATACTTACCTAAACACTGAATTCTGACCCTCAAATACTACTTCATAAGCTCAAATCCTAAATCGTATGTAAAACTCTAACTTTTGACCAAAAGTTCAAATTAAAATATCATAAACCCCCAAAATAAACTCAAAACCCCAAACACTATATCCTAAACCCTGAACACTAAACTAAGACTCTCAAACTTTAAAATTCAAACATAACTGTGATGAAATTGTAGTGATAGGGTATCGGTACCCAGTGGGTACCGGAGCGTTAATTTGATAGGAAGAAATCGATGAATTAATAAAATTTGTAATTTTAAAATCTTTCGTATTTCACCATACTCTTCGTGATACATTCCCAATTTACCTCTCTAACAAACTCTTTGTCTCCTACCTCCGATACTTCTCTCTGCCGATGTGTGGATGTGTCCATATTTAATGTTAAGAAGATGAAAGTTGAACAGATTGGCAATCGGTTTTCGGTTAATCCGGGTTGACCAAACCCAAACAGGTCAATTACGATTACCGGTTAGCGAAAACCGGTAGCTGTATAGTTCCGGTGTATGGTTTTTGCTAGAATCGGGTAAACGGTTATTGCGGTTAATTATTTGGTTAACCGACACAAACCGGTTTTAACCGGTATACTTAAATTTAGAATTTATGATTTTATGTTAAAGTTATTATGGTTAGGTTTTATCACTTGGATGGTTGAGAACATTATTGTATTGTTATTTTTTAATGAAAAAACACAAAACCCCTAAAAATGTAATGCCCTAAACAAATAGGGATTTTTTCCAAAAATAGGCTTGGGCCAAAATTCAATTCCCAAAATAGGCTCGTTATACGGTCAATTCCCAAAGTAGGCTTGTGTGTGCTGACTGGACACGTACATCGCCAAATTAAGTGGCGATTAGCATAAATCGGAGAATGTTTGGCGACAATGAGCTCAGCCCCAAAATCGCCACTTTTAGTCGGATTTTACTCTGAAAATCGCCACTGTAAGTGGCGATTTAGTGCTGACAAAAGCAGCCCCAAAATCACCACTTATAGTGGCGATTTTCAGAGCTGAAATCGCCACTATAAGTGGCGATTTTGGGGCTGCTTTTGTCAGCCCTAAATCACCACTTATAGTGGCGATTTCAGCTCTGAAAATCGCCACTATAAGTGGCGATTTTGAGGCTGATTTTCAACTTCCCCTTCGCATCAAATGTTTGGCATGATTTGGCGTGGGAATCCCTCAACAGCAACTAACACAGAATTTTAGGGTTCACACAAGTGGAATTTTTATGCTTTATGTTGACTCAAATGCATTATTTAAGTGGTTGTTTTGTGAGTGTTTTTTCAAGTGGTGGATCATAGTGGGAAAAATAATAGTGTCGATTTGATGCATCATTTCAGTGGTGGGGAGTTATAGGGGCTATCTCATGCATGATTTCAGGCGGTGGAAAATCATCATATTGTTTCCCTATCACGAGCCCATTATTGTGTCATTTTACACGCAATTATTTGAGCAATGTTGTTTCAATCAGTCTATATGAGTTATGACGAATTTGCTTGGTAGCTGTACTCCACAAATATGAAGTTATATATATTGTCATATTTCGTATCGAAAGAACCACTAACTCCTCCAACATTTTCCCAAAATTATTAGTCCTCCGACTTCGTGAGAGATTTTCCCTCAACGCCATTTGTAGCATTCTGCAGTAAGTTTGTGTTAAATGTGTACTATTTGCTATTCATGTTGTTTGACACTTTGGTTGTTTTTATTTTGTAATTGATAACCCATACAAGATGAATTTATCTCTAATGCTTTTAATAGTAAGTTTGATACATGTCCATAGTTCTTTGTACAGAATGGGAGGAAAGTATGTGCTCATTGTTCATTGGGGAGGGGAGACTAACTTCACATCAAACGGAGTGGAATACAAAGGTGGCCACGTCAAAAAAATTAAAGCAACAGGGAAGCTTAGTTTCAGTGAAATGCTAGAGTTAATTACCGAATCTATACACTTCGATGAGCATAAAAAGCCAGCATATCTAACGTATAGAATGCCAGCATACAGCGATCATACCCGTGCACACATCCCGATCGCTCTCAGTCACGATGATGACGTGGAAATGATATACGAGACACTACAAAATAATCCAGATATTGAATATGCCGAGATTTATGTTGATACGATTACAAGGTGATAAAGCATTACTTCTTAATTTCATAATGATGGCTCCTAGTCATATTTCGTACGTAACAACTATTTGGCCGATGCAGTGAGTCGTGGGATGATATTGCGGAGCGTGTTACCGAGATTGGGAGGACATCCAGTCATGAAAATGTCGGACCCTCATCACAAAATGAAGGATTGTACAACGTTCATTAAGATTCGAGCCCACCACCGAGCGAGCGATACGACTCGAGTGACGAGTCCGAGGACGTTAGCACTGATGACTCAGATAGCGATCCTGAGGTTGCTGAAAGGCAACATATGCCCCCCACTGAGCATTACACGATGATCGGCCAGCCCATGTACGCCACAACCGATATGCCCGAAATTCCAGACATCCCATATTGGGACCCTTCAAGGGACTTCATCAAGGGTATGATATTCCAGACCAAAAAAGACGTTCAAGCGGCACTGAAACAATATGCGTTGCAATGTAATTTTGAGTACATGGTCTGTGACTCGAAGAAGCGATTACTCGTTGTGAAATGCAAGAATGCTGATACATTTCAGTGCAAGTGGACCGTACGTGCTGCTCAGTCAAAAGAAAAAGACTTTTGGTCCATACGTACCGCGGAGATGCACCATGCATGCTTGCAAAGTACCATCGTCCAAGATCATCACCAATTGGACAGCTCATATGTCGCTAGCCACATACTACATCTAATACAAGCAGATCCAACTCTCAAGATTAGCGCAATACAAGCTCAAATCACTGAGTCGGTGGGTTTCAAGATCTCGTACAAGAAAGCTTGGCATGGAAAACAGAAGGCATTAGCTGAAGTTTACGGCGACTGGGTCGGTTCGTACAAAGACCTGCCCCGCCTTCTACGTGCAATCGAATATTGGAATCCTGGCACAGTGTACCGATTTTTTACGAGACCACTAGTCACAGAAACGGGCATGACTGTCCCAGATGTTTCCGTTTTCCAGCGTGTATTTTGGTCATTTGCCCATGCATAATTGGGTTCAACCACTGCCTCCCCGTGATTCAAGTTGATGGCACATTCCTGAAAGGCAAGTTCAAAGGGACGTTGCTCGTCGCCACTGCTATTGATGGAAATCGACAGATCATGCCTCTCGCTTTCGCAATTGTCGAGTCCGAGAACACTCGTAGTTGGCCCTGGTTCATTCAATGTCTACAAATGTATGTCACCCAACGTAGGGGACTCGTCTACTGGAACGTGCACTTGCAACAAGTTCCAAGGTACGGAGATCCCGTGTTCTCACGCGATTGCCGCGTGCAAGTTTCTCTCCATTGACTTCTGGCAATATGTGGGCCGGTTCTACAGGTTTAGTGAACTCGCACAAGTTTATGCAAAAAGCTTCAATCCCATGGGGCATATTGACTACTGGCCGGAAGTATGTGGACCCGTCCTCATTCCAGATGAGTCGAAGCGGCGTAAGCATGGTCGACCCCAAGTGAACAGACGACCCAATGAGATGGATCAACCCTCAGAGCCGGCACCTCAGCGTAAGTGCGGCATATGTAGACAAGTTGGTCATACTAGGAGGAATTGTCCAAATCTCCCATCGACGTCCTAGATATGCTATTATTACTTTTGTCATCGAAATGTACTTATGGGGCGTGCATGTACTAGTTAAGTCCTTTTATTATCATCTGAGAATAAAAGATTACAAATCAAACCTCAAGCTTATGAGGAAATAGTAACTGACATTGTCTTGGTAAATAGGAATACATAACAACATGGACTACACGTTTAGCACATAATAGACTCCCCTCAATCAGTGGGGCAACAACCACGTTTCCTTGGATGCTTCTTCTTCCGTAATCGCTTGTGGATCGTGGAAGGTTCTTCCTCTTCGTCATCCTGCGTGTCATCCACGTGTTGTGTTGCTACACCGCTTTGTATGGTACCAGTATGGGGTGTTGTGTCGAGTGGACTAGGGGTGTACATATTTTCCCCTAATCCTTGAGGTCCACCAAATGACGAATACGCTGGAGGTTGATTGAACAAACTAGCTCCGAAGCCCGCACCCACATTAGCATAGTTTTGGAAGCCGGTAGGAGGTTGCTGAATTCGGTAATAGGACCACCATAAGAATGGGTTTCATATCCAGATCTCGAAGTTGGTGCGATGTATGATTGTTGCGGTGGAGGACCTCCGGAAACCATGCATGGGGACCGATGCATCAAACATACTAATATTCGTGGGGTGGACGTTGCTTCGAAGTGGGGTAGTGAATGTGTGGCTCGGGTCAACATTCTGGAATGGGTGCTCCCATGGGGGTGGTAATCGCACATTGGGGTCCGGTTCGACCCTTGCCCTTTCTGCAGCTCGTCTACCCGTTCGCCGTCGAGGCTCCTCATTCTGGACCACTGGATTTTGTAGGTGTTCAGGAAGAGGCGGAGCACGTCGTGGAACGTGTCTAATGTGTCACGACGGTCTTCCCGTAGGGCTTGCAACATGTGTGTACTGGTGTCACGAATGAACGCGGTGTCGTCCCTCCCTAACTCCGTTTGACCGGATGTGCGAAGGTTAATGTGTTCAATCCCATTGACCTAGTAATATATTGACAAGACACGTCAGCATATTAATGATGATGGTTAATCATACAGATGTGTGTGGTGAGAGCCCTACCACAGATCCAAGCATTCCTCACTTTGAGAAACCCATAGTCGTGTTATTCTACGTACCACTGCATGTACTCATCATGGTATCCCTGCGCAAAAGCTCCCATGGGGGTCCCATTGATGCGGAGAGTTTGTCGTGCATTCCAATATTGTATGTATTGGTCATGGTAGGTTGCCCAATTCTCTTCCCCCCTTCGCAGATCTATACGATGCAGCCTGTCCATGCCTGAAGGCACCGATATGGGAATGTGCTGATGGAAGCCAAACTGGCGCATAACACGGTCGGGAAAATGCCACTCAACAATATGAAAGCAAATGAGTGGTACACGGGCGTCCCACGTAACATTTATGGAACCTCGGGATGTCCGGAGTGCCCGATATATGATCTGTTCTTCATATGGCTGCCATTCAATCTACATAGTTTGAACTATATTAGTTACTGAAAGATATAACAAGGTACAGTAGTTGGATAGTAATAACCTCATTTGGGGCAAGTCGATCGAACTGGTAACGATACACCTCCACGTTATGCTTAGCTTGTTCACCCTCATTTCCCCTTTCGATCCATCTACCCCATTTCGTGAAATATTTGTTAGTAAGGCAACAAATAAAGGTGTACAAGTATAGGCATTGAACTGGGAAGTAATACGTACCGAGCCCCGTAAGGCATGTGTTGGAATTCCTCGATGTCCCACGGAATTGTGTATGATGGTGTACGAGCAATAAAGGGGAAGTGCTCCCACGCCCATATTTGGAGAATAAACAATGGTCCACTAATTTGCTCTGCCACGATATGACTCGCCCTACACATTTCTCGGTACAACCATGCCAAGCATGCAGAACCCCAACTAAGACCACCGGCGGAAGTGAAGTCCCGAAGAAGTGGCAACCACATCAAGTGCACATATTGTGTGGACTTGTTGGGGAATAGAAACCCCCCAATGAGACACAACATGTACGCACGTGCATATCGTTGTACATCAAGGGGGGTGGGGTCAGGTGGTTGCGCACTGAAAGTTTCGTTCAACCACCGGAGCTTGAGTTGCGAACCTTTTATATCTGTGCTTTCTACGCCGAGTTGATGGCCCAAGAAATCATAGATCATTTGTATCCACGGTCCTGAAGCCCTCCCAGTGATGGCTTTGCCGTTGATAGGTAATCCTGAAATAATGTTAACATCTTGCAATGTCACGGTACACTCCCCTCTGGCATGTGGAAAGTGTGTGTCTCAGGCCTCCATCTCTCTATTAGTGCAGTGATGAGGTCGTGATCCAACCTCATCCGCACAAGCTCGTGAACGCCGTACAACCCCACAGTTCTTAGATGTGGGGTGTACAACTCGTTGTAGGGCGGTACAATGGTAGTTCGTCTACAGTGAAGCAATCTCTGTTGACCCTGCAAAGAATAAGCACGAAACCACTATATTAGTTATGTGGTCAAGAAATGACCACATATATAATAAAGAAATCAACAGTAAACAGAACTACAAGTGAACATAATATCTAAAATCCATATGATAACCAAGTAGACACTTCAACAAACATACCACATTTAAAATGACCATGGATTTAAAATGACGCATGGCCATGGATTTAAAATGACGCAAAATTGTCAAAGTGTAAAACTAACAACCAAATTTCCCATTGGTTGTTAGTTTGGCGTACTAACCGGATTTTGCCATATATGCTCAAATCGGTGATTGGCTTGATCGTGGAGTACGCGTCCTCTTCGGGCCCGTGGCCAATGAAATGCACGGGGTCATATGGTTCACCCATTGTAACTGCAAACTGGACGAAAACATATGTATGAAAAATGGAAACATAATATACTTAATTGAATTTGGCCAACGAGTAACTCGGCCAACGTGCCAACAAAAAAACTAGTATTTACATATGAAATTATAATAATTACTAAAACAGATATGCTGAATGCGTATTACGTAAAAATGTTGCTTTTATTAAGAACGCACAAACAATATAAATACAGAACTTTCGTGCATACCTTCACACTGTGGATAGTTAGAATGATATACGTCACCGAGTAACTAGATAATATTAATGTTCCTTCAAGAAAACAGTACGTAATTAGTGATAAATATGTAAGGAGGTAGAATAGGAAACGAACTTGAATATTAATGGAGGAGCTTACTTGGTTTGTTTCTTGCATGCATGAAAGAGGAGTGAATGAAAAAATGGGAAGAATGAAGGAACATAAATAGAGGAGTCTGACCCTATCATTTTATTTTTCTGTGTTAGTTGCTGTTGAGGGATTCCCACACCAAATCATGCCAAACATTTGGGGGTCGTTTGGTATAGGGGAAATCCAGCTGTGTTTCTTGGAAACTCTGTATTCTGAGATATCCTTGTTTGTTTACTGTCTAATGAAGCTGGAGTTTTGTATTTCAGATACCCAAGTTTCTTATTGTCTTCAGAATGTGTATTCTGACAATTTCTACTTTATCAGAAATTCTGACTTCCCCCAATAGAATAATGGACCCACTGTCTTCCCCTCCTATTTCTTTACCAAATATACATACCAAACAATGTAATTAAACATCCTCAACTTTTAACAAACACTTTTCACATTTTCTCCTTTTTTCTATTTCCCCTAATTCTCAATCCCCTATACAAACGACCCCTTGATGTGAAGGGGAAGTTGAAAATCAGCCTCAAAATCGCCACTTATAGTGGCGATTTTCAGAGCTGAAATCGCCACTATAAGTGGCGATTTAGGGCTGACAAAAGCAGCCCCAAAATCGCTACTTATAGTGGCAATTTCAGCTCTGAAAATCGCCATACTTAGTATTTTGTTCTGTTATGTTCATCTAATGGGAATCAACATAGTTCTGTTATGTTCGGCCATTTTGTTCGTAGGCTATCGTCCCATACTTAGTATAGCTTCTAGAAACATCAAAAGCCACGACGTTACACTTTCTAGTGACCATGTTCTAGTAACAAAGCTCAGGACAGCTCAAAACATAACAATTGTTCTTTATATCATTTGTCAAGGAAGTTTGGAGTATTCTAAGTCTTTGGACCAATTTGTGTAAAAAGTTAGTTCATAATAGTTAGAATGAAGGTAATCAAAATCGTAGATTCTAAATGTAGAATCGTACTAATGTCTGAAATAGATATGATAATGATCATAATTATGTAAATAAATTAGGGTTCGTTTGATAGGTGTATTTGCATTTGGATTTGGTATTTGGTATTTCAAATATCAAATTTAGTGTTTGGATACAAATAAGAAAATATATTTGTATTTGGGTCAAATACACCCTTGAATTTGAGCTTGTTAAATCATGAATTTCAAATACCTTTTAAAACCTAGTGATTTGAAATTCACATCAAGCATAATTATTAATTACTGGCTCATATCTCCAGGATAATTAAAAATAAATATACACAACTATTTTCGGGAATTGGAATTTTGTAGCACAATTTTAAAAAATATGTACCGTCAGTAGCCAAATGCGTAAAAAAGTCCATAAATAGCACAATCTGACTGGCAGCCAGCTACGCGCCACCCAGCCAGCGCATCGCCACCCAGCAAGGGCAGCGCTGGCTGCCTTCAGAAAAAGTTACCGTCAAATGCTCCGTTAGGGTTTTCTCAATCCCAACCAGCTATGCGCTGGCTAGGAGGCGCATCGCTGTCTGGGACTGAAGAAACCCTAAGCCCTCAATTTTTAGTATAAATACCCCCCTCTATGATGCAGTTTTGCACCACACACCTCCCTTGAAGCCCTAAACTTAGAATTTGAAGTAGGCAGTCGTCACCAAGCTTAGAATATGTCGTTCTTCAACTATGGCTCTAGGTCTCGCAAGAGTAAGCGTAAGTGAAATTCGTTTGGGTGCTTTGTACTTATCTTATTTATGCATTTAACGACTTGATCTTGTGTACTAATTACTGTTGTTCTGTAGTGACAGATACTGAGAGGGTAATGCACAAGTTGAAGAAGCCGGTGGAGGAGGACTTGTTCGTTTATGAGGCAAGTTTGGTTAACTGCTGGTGTGACTTAAGGGCGACTAGATCCGTTCGACCAAGTGATCTGGAACGCTATTTTGGCTGCCCTCGTGAGAGAGAGGTAAAAAAAGGGTCCGAATTTAATTATTTGCATTTTCCTAGTTCTCAAAACCCTCTACGTTTGTTTTTTGATCTGTAGGAGAAGGGGTGTGGTTATTATGAAAACTGGAGGTGCAGAGGCTGTGGATGCTGCGATTAAGGAGAAGGACCAAATCATTAGGGCGAAGGACGAACAACTTGTTCGAGACCCGAGGGAAGAAATTTCATGGTTGCACGTTTCAATCAATAGGTTGCTCAGGGAAGGGCCTCCCTCTCCACCACCCGGACTTCGTCCTTACAATTGACATCCATGTTGGGCCTAGTGTGTTTGTTATTTCTGTTGTTGTTGTCACCCTCTCCACCACCCGGACTTCGTCCTTACAATTGACATCCATGTTGGGCCTAGTGTGTTTGTTTTTTTCTGTTGTTGTTGTTGTTGTTGTTTGTTGCAGCCTTTCTTCATTGTGTTGTCAAATTTCATTTGTTTTTATGACATAGTTGCAGTCTTTTTCAGTGTGCGGCCAATAAATGTACACCATTTCTGAAGTGTGCGGTCAATTCTGAAGGATGGACTAATAAAAGTAACTTCATAGTACAACTAGAAACCAAACATTACATTGAAACTGAAACATGAAATTGACAACCAAACATTTGAAATACAAATTACCAAACACAGACTACCAAACACATAATACTAAACATTTCATAGTGCAATTAACCGTTCCTTGTAGGGTTTGGATTTCTGCTGCTTCGCCTCGCACGTCGGCACGTCCTCCTATTGTGCCCTTCTTGCTGGCAGTAAATGCAGTGAGGCTCAATATCTTCAACCCAGTCCATCTCGTTGCGTATGCAAGAATGTCGTGGTCGCCCCATCTCCCTGACCCTTCCTGGGTCAGGCATCAACTTAGGCCCTCCATGAGGCACCCAGTCCTCTTTCGAGCCGATAGGGAGGAAACTCTGTCCGTATATCTGTCTTACTGTTTCCAGCCTGTAATGGGCGTTGGCGTAGTATAAGGGATCTTGATTGGCGGCATTACATGCGGCCACGACATGTGAACAAGGCATCTTCCACTGTTGGAACTTGCCGCAGGAGCAATGACCGTCCCCCTCCTCGTAGTCTAAGCGAACTTCTTGCCTATTGTTTCCCTTCCCGTTGCTGCGATTTATCGTCGTCTGTATTTCGAATATCCCAGCATCATAATCGAATTGCCTCACTGTGTGGGAAGTGGCCTTATTCACTCTTTTCTGCAGGCGCTTAAGACACTTATTCGTCCAGATTGCACCGGCTTCCTGTTCTTCTCGAACCCTCTTCCGTCGATCTTCGAAATACGTTTGTAGCCTGTAGAAAGTGGATTCCACCAAAGCTGCAACAGGGAGAGCCCGGATTGACTTGAATGCCCCATTCACGCTCTCCGCCATGTTTGATGTCAATTGGTTCCATCGTGCCCCGTCGTGTTGAGCGTCTACGGCTCTTGACCAATATAATTGATCTTCAAGCACCCACTTTTTATTCATGGGGTCGTCCCTTGCGAATCTTGTTGCCCCCTTTATGAACTTTCTCAAGGACCGGCGTTTAGCTTCAGGTAAGGGAGAATGGATTACAATGATATACGCTGAAATTGTTAAGTACTTGGTGGAGTGTCATGATACTTACCTAAATTCATAAGGCGGCTTTTCATTTTTGGGTTCTTGGCGCTTTTGTTGTAATTGCTTACTGATGACGTTAGATTTACCGCGTTTATCTCGCCACATTTGAACGACATTCCTCTTGTTTGACCCTGAATTGTGATGAACTTGAATGATTTTATTGTAAATTATGTTTGATTCCCTGTTGGCCCTCTTTTGGGTCATTTGACGTGTTTTCAAGTTATTTTGATGAGATTTCAGGATTTCACATCGTAGAAGACTTTTCTACGAGCTTGGCGGTTCAAACGGGGATCAATTCGGAGCACAAATGAGGTTGGAATTGCCGAAAGAAGTTCGGAGCAAGAAGTAGCATCAAAAAGTGCGGTTTTCAGAGGCAAATGTGCGCCGGCGCACTTTTCGAAGTGTCTGGCGCACTTTGCAATTTATTTTCAAAAGTTTCGGCGGAATATTCAAGATGTGCCGCGCCTTTTGACCCGCCAGGCGCACATTTGGCCATTTTTCAGCACTTCGACGGAAATTGGGTTTTTAACCCAATTTCGAGGAGAGAGAAGATACACATGATTTTTCTGCAATTCTCTACTTTTCTCTGACAAACCAGACACTCTCGGAGGTGAAGACGGAGTTTTGGAGACGCGATTGAGCGAGGATTAGCGGGGATTGACTCAGGAGTTTCGAGGATTAATCGAGATTAGGTCTACTCGGAGTAAGATGTCTTCTTCTCCAGTTTTCTTCTTCTTTGTTTCTGAGATTTCTTCTGTAACGATGTCTGGCTAAACCTCTAGGGTTGTTTAGATTAGATGAAGCGTTAGATAGGATTTTGTATGGATGATTTCGGGTTTCTAACCCGTCTTTGTTAATCGATGATATTTCAGACTTAGATGCGATTTCTCCTAAACCCTAATTTAAGCTTTTTGATTCTGGCAACTTGATCAATTGTTAGTTTCAGGGTTTATCTTTGAATTGCGGGTCTGACCATGAACGCTTTTCATTCTAGAGTTTAGGAGGTCGTTAGGTTCTCCAATAGCTTGACCATAGGATTGGAAGAACCTAATCTCTCTGCATGATTTTGTGGCATTTCACTGTTCTTGATCGTTCTTGATTTCTTGCAAGTTAGCTTGACCATAGGAGCTTGTAGGTTTGATAGAATTGAATCTCTACGGCCTGACCATGGAGTAGAGATTACAAAAGGATTTGCCGAGTCGTCTAGTCTGTTGAATTTCGTCGATTGCATAATTTCATCCATCTAAACCGAACTAGCATGGATTCGAGTCTGAACAACCACCTTAGTCTATCTTTGAAACCCCAATCTGCTTTGCCTGTTTACTTGTTTAAATTGTTTAATTAGTTTACTTAGATCTTAAACCAATTCAAACCCAAAACAAAACCTCGATTAGCTTCGACACACTTTTCTGAGTAATAGAAAAAGGGAGACCCTTGGGAAGTAACGATCTCGCTAGAGCGATCTAGCGAGTAAAACTTTGTGTGCATTAATTTGTGCACCAAGTTTTTGGCGCCGTTGCCGGGGAACTTTTCTTTTTCTAGGAAAGGCATTGTGCGTTTTAAGCTTTTCATTCACTCTTTTATCATTTCTTATCTCCCACATTTTTATACTACTTGGTATTCCTTGTTTTTGTTGTTTCAGGCAAGATTGCGGGTTCGGAGGAAAAACGGGCTAGTAAGCGCATAGCTGAAAAGGGTAGAGTCTTCTACACTCACTTCGGCACTACTCTGGTACCTCCTCCTCCCGCCAAGACACCTAAACAAGGAAGAACCTTTTCACATCTTCATCTACATTTTCGCCTTCACCATCTACCACTGCTCGTACGGATCTTCTCACAGATCCTCCCACAGATCCTCCTATTAAACCGGAGATAGAAATTATGGCGGCGGAAAGGACATTGAAGGATTACGACCGACCGACCATAGATGGGACATCTTCGAGCATCCAGATTCCCAACACAGGAACTCGGAATCTGCACATTCCATCTCACTTGATCAATATGATTCAAGCAAACGGGAACACTTTCTCTGGAGGTGTTAATGAGGACCCGAATGCTCATGTGAGAAATTTCTTGAGGCCTCATACAGTTTCCAATAATGAAGCGGATCATAATGCAGTCAAGCTTCAGCTTTTTCCCTCCACTCTGAAGGGTCAAGCAGAACTGTGGTTGTATGATCATCCTGGAATCACTTCACTACGTGGGATGGTCTGGCTAAAGCATTCCTAGAAGAGTTCTTCTCCCCTTCTAGAACAGATGCACTCAGAGCACAAATTGCAGGATTCGAGAGTGGATCGGAGGAGAACTTCTATGAGGCTTGGCAGAGATACTTAGGGCTTCTCTGGGCTTGTCCTCACCATAGATGGGATGACTATAACAAGTTCTCTACATTCTTCCATGGCCTGGACTATGGGAAGAAAAAGGATTTCTCTCTACAGCTGACTATGGATTTGAACGACATGACCACAACCGCGGCCTTGGATGCTTGCAAGAGTTTTGCCGCGAAAATCAAATCTCTCATGCAAGTTAAACCAATGAAGATGGACAGCAGACATTCAGAGAAAAATAGGTTCTCTATTGATTCATCATACCCTGTTCCCACAGTTCCTGCACCAGTGGATATTGTTAGAAGTCAGTTGGAGTTGGATAACTCGACTCTGGAGATGGAAGTGCAGAGGCTGAAGCATGAGTTAGGAAGAGCTCAGATAGCTCCCGCATCGGGTGTTCCTACAGCTCCACCGCCAGGGTTCAAGATGCTTTCTAGGACCACTCCTTCCTCTTCTTCAACGGCGGGACTGTAGCTGCAGTCACCGCCCCGTGTTCAAACTGTGGTGGTCCAGATCATACAACAGAGAGTTGGAATTGGAAGATTGAGGGTAACCCAGACCAACAACAAGAGGAGGTTTATTAAGTTGGTGGACAGAACCAGGGGAATTACCAGAACCGGAACAACAATTTCAGAAATTCTAATGGTTACCAGAATCAAAACTCCCAATGGCAGAGCAGAGGGAACTGGAACAATAACCAGAATCAGAATCAGTTTCAGGGAGGAAATCAAGGGGGTTACCAAAGGTATAATGGGAATCAAAATCAGAATTCCCAATGGCAGAACAGAGGAGGCTGGAATAACAATCAACCACATCAGAACCACAATCAGAACCATAATCAGAACCACAATCAGAACCACAATCAGAACCACAACAGAACCAGAACCAGAACAGAACCAAAATCAGAATCAGGACAACAACGGTGGTTCGAGCTCTTCTGCGCCTAAGACCTATTCCGAGATCATGTTGGAAAAGATTTTTGCTGAAACCCAATCGAACAAGAATCACACACCACGACTCTTCTCTCCAGAAGCTTGCGAATCAGATGGCAGGGATCACAAATCTGCTTAAGGAGAAAGGTATTGGATCTCTACCTACCACCACCCTCCCTAATCCGAACCAGAATGAACATGTGGGAGTTGTGGAAACAAGGAGCGGGAAGAAGCTGACAGATATTCCCATGAAGCAGGTGCCAACTCTAATTCCTCCCCCTCATCTCATTGAAGAAGAAGACGGGGAGGAAGAGGAACAAATTCGGAAGCCAGATAAGGAAGAGATACCAGTTATTCCCTCATCTCCTGTACCGGTTGCTAACCCTCACAAGCCTAAGGCACCTTATCCTGCCAGGCTTAATAAGGATCTCTACGATGTCAATACCAGCTATTCCTGAAGATGCTGAACAGGGTTCATGTTGACATGTCGATGAAGGAGATGATTGTGACGATGCCAAAGTTTGCCAAGTACATGAAGATGCTAGCCACCAACAAGTTGAAGTTGCAAGAACTCTTAGCTCTCACGGAGGAAGAACAAGCGAACTTCCCGGAGCTATTTGAAGACTTGGAGCTTAATGAGGAGGTATCTACCATTGTGCTAAATAAGCTTCCTATTAAGCGCCGCGATCCAGGTTCTTTCACTCTTCCTTGTCGTATTGGTACTTTCGTGTTGGACGTGGTTTAACGGATCTAGGAGCTAGCATCAATGTCATGTCATATAGCTTAGCTTCTGATATAGGAATGCTTGATTTTAAACCAACTCGCATGAACGTCAAATTAGCTGATAAATCTTCTGCTGTGCCTAGGGGTATTTTAGAAGATGTAATTCTTGAAATTGGTCCATTCAAGTTTCCTACTGATTTTGTCGTGATTGATGCTCATGCTGATATGACGTTGATTCTTGGTCGTCCATTCTTGTATTCAGCCGGTTCTCTCATAGATGTGCTAGGAGGTACTATAACTCTTAGGGTAGGAAAAGACCATGCTACATTTCGTTTAGATAATAGCATTCAATTTCCTCACCATTACGATGACTTGTGTGCTGTTGAAGAAACTGTAACTGTGCTTTCTACCTCTGTTTTTACTAACCTAGTGAGTGAAGACTCGCTAGAGAAGTGTATTGTTTCTGGTCAGTTTGTTGATGCAGGAGAAATTCGGGATGAACAGGTAGCATCTATGAGCATGTATGAAGAAGAGGAATATGTTGACCAGGTTCCGCAAACTGCTTTTACACCGCCACCGGAGCGTAAACTTTTGACTTCATATGAAGAAGCTCCGGAACTTGAGTTGAAGGATCTGCCTCCAAACTTAGAGTATGCATATCTGGGAGAGGACTCTAAGCTTCCGGTCATAATTAATTCGACCCTCACTCAACCGCAGAAGGATGAGCTAGTACGGTTGCTCAGGAGGCATGTGCGTGCTATTGCTTGGAGGGTGACAAATATAAAGGGGATTCATCCTTCCCACTGTATGCATCACATCTTCCTCGAGGAGAACCAGAGACCTGTTAGACAACCTCAACGACGTCTTAATCCAAACATGATGGAGGTTGTGAAGAAGGAGGTGATCAAGCTTCTAGATGCTGGGATTATTTATCCCATCTCTGATAGTAACTGGGTGAGCCCGGTTCATTGTGTGCCTAAGAAGGGAGGCATCACCGTGGTACCTAATGCAGCGGGGGAGCTCATCCCTACGAGGACAGTTAACGGTTGGAGAGTCTGTATTGATTACAGACGATTAAATGATGCTACAAGAAAAGACCATTTTCCCCTTCCTTTCATTGATCAGATGTTGGAGCGCTTGGCGGGTCATGAGTATTACTGCTTCCTGGATGGGTTGTCCGGGTATTTTCAGATTCCCATCGCGCCGAATGATCAAGAAAAGACCACTTTCACATGCCCGTTTGGTACTTTTGCCTACCGCAGAATTCCTTCGGACTCTGTAACGCGCCAGCTACGTTTCAGAGATGCATGATGGGTATCTTCGATGAGCTCATTGGAGATGCTGTGGAGGTATTTATGGACGATTTCTCGGTTTATGGACATTCTTTTGAACATGGCTTGAAGAACCTTGAGAGAGTCCTTAAGAGATGTGAAGCCACAAATTTAGCTCTTAGCTGGAGAAGAGCTATTTCATGGTGATGGAAGGCATTGTGCTTGGGCACAAAGTTTCGAAGAAGGGTATTGAGGTTGATCCGGTGAAGATCGACACCATTGCCAAGCTACCACCTCCCTCTTCCGTCAAAGCAGTAAGAAGCTTTCTGGTCATGCAGGGTTTTATAGGCGGTTTATCAAGGATTTTTCCAAAATCACCTTGCCTATGACTCGATTACTAGAGAAAGAGGTTCCTTTCCTCTTTGACGAGAAGTGCATGACAGCTTTCGAGACTTTGAGGAATAAGCTTGTTTCAGCACCTGTAGTTGTAGCTCCGAATTGGAAACTGCCCTTCGAGCTTATGTGTGATGCAAGCAATTATGCCGTTGGAGCGGTCTTGGGGCAGCGGATTGAGAAGAGGTTCAGGCCTATCTACTATGCCAGCAAGACAATGAATGAAGCTCAACAGAATTACACAACTACCGAGAAGGAGATGTTAGCGGTAGTCTTTGCCTTTGATAAGTTCCGCTCCTATCTCCTTTTTGCTAAAATTACTGTCTTCACAGATCACGCAGCTATTCGATATCTTATGAGCAAGGCGGATGCTAAGCCAAGGTTAATCCGCTGGATTCTCCTCTTGCAAGAGTTTGATTTTGAGATCCAAGACAAGAAGGGGTCGGAGAATGTGGCTGCGGATCATTTGTCACGATTGGAGGAGCATGAGCAGAGTTCTGGTGATAATCTAGCGATCCGGGAAACTTTCCCGGAAGAACACCTATTTGCTATAATGATAAAAGAGGCAGAGGGTCCTTGGTTTGCAGACCTCGCTAATTATCTGGCCACGGGTGAAGTAAGGACGGACTTCTCCCGTCAAGAAAGGAGGAAGTTCTTTACAGAGGTTAAGAAGTACTTCTGGGATGACCCTTATTTGTTTCGGATTGGCTCTGACGACATCATCCGGAGGTGCGTAACTCTAGCGGAGGCTGGAGATATAATGGAGCATTGCCATTCTGGACCTGTCGGTGGCCACCATGGAGCAAACCGAACTGCTCGGAAGATCTTGGCTTCTGGATTTTTCTAGCCTACTATCTTCAAGGATTGCCAGGATTTCATCAAGGCATGCGATGCGTGCCAACGAGCAGGTAAGATTTCTAAACGAGATGAAATGCCTCAACAAATTTCTGTGGTTGTTGAAATCTTTGATGTGTGGGGGATCGATTTTATGGGTCCTTTCACTCCTTCTTTTGGTAACAAGTACATACTCGTGGCTGTGGATTATGTATCGAAGTGGGTGGAAGCGCAAGCTCTCCCCACTAACGATGCCCGAGTTGTTGGAAAGTTCCTCAAGAAGCTGTTTTCTCGTTTTGGTGCACCTAGGACAATCATTAGCGACCGTGGAACTCATTTTCAGGGTTAATTTGATAAAGTGTGCCAGAAGTTTGGTGTTACCCATCGTTTGTCCACGGCTTACTGATGCTGCAGTTTTAGCGGTATCAAATAACTAACCTACCGAAGTAGACTAGATCGTATTCTACAGGGTTTCTACTAATTGACTACTCAAAGAAGCTGACAATTTATTCAAGTTAAAACACGTTGTGCGTGGTGTGAGTTCCACGACTTCTAATCTAATGAACAAAGGAAAATAAAAGACAGAAAAGTAAAAGGTTGACTAACGAGAAGATAGACGAACTTAGATTTCGAATCCCCCTTAGATCACCAGAGCAACGGCAATCACAAGATCAGTGGTTTTCAATTCTAATTCAATCGGTTTCTATACACCACCATAACTCCTTACCCTTAGGTTTAAGACCGGCGAACGTTCGCTCTATCCGTTCTAACTACCAAGATTAACTAGCCGCCCGGGTACGGTCACCTCTCGTAACGACTTAATTAACTGGTGCAATTACTAATGATTAATGAGTTACTCTAGCAATGGATCAACCCTAATCGGTTCCTACGAAAGGCACGCTCCAATTATAAGGTTAATTGTTCAATTCGATGTTCTAAAGTAAGGCGAGCGTTCGCTTCTATCCTTAGCTTAACAAGAATCAAATCTAGGTGATCAATCCAGACAAGAAACATGAACAAGGAAGAACAAATCAAACATGAAAAAGAACTGATTGAATTTCGAATCTAATCACCGCCGATCCGTGACCACTTTAAAGCCCTGGGTCACTTAGGGTTCATCTAATCTAAACTCTACAAGTTCAGTTACTCATATCAGAAACAAGAGAATCAAAGGCAACAATGAAGATCATCATACAGAGGAAGAACAAATAAGAACTGAAAAACCTAATTCTGATGACTCCCGCGAAGCTTCAATCTCCTGGATCTTCAACTTTAAGCTCCGAGTTCTCCGAGGTGGAAGGATGGCGTCACGATCTCTCCACGGATCTTCGAACTCTCTAAACTCTATCTATCGACCCTAGAGTCGGCTGACTCTCAAAAGTCTGATTTTGAAAAGATGAATAATGATGAATCAATCTTTCCTGGGCCGCCGGTTTAAGTATTTATACTTAAACCCTAAGTCGCCGGATTTGTTCTATTATTTTCGCCGAAAATAAGGGATTATTTTCGCCGAAAATTCCTTTGTAAATTGCTGCTTCCGTCAGCTGATTTCTTCATAACTTTTCGGCGAAAACATTATAGTATTTTCTCCTAAAACTTCATTGCAATTCAGCTCATTCCGTCTGTGGGTTTTCTGAAGGTATTTTCGCCGAAAACTGTGTAGTATTTTCGGCGAAAATATTGTGCTGGGCAGTTGGATCTTCAGTTCTGAATCCGGTTTGATTTCTGGTTCACTCCTTGAGGTCTTGAATACGTCCATGGCTACGTAAATGATGGCAAAAATCTGTGCTATCACAAAAACACTAGAAAACCCTCAAATTGACCCAAAAAGGGCCAAAGTAACCAATCGGTAGGAAATAGGGTAGTTGAGTGAATATTCGCTATTTTACCCCTAAAACCACATTTCAAGTAAGGAAATGTCGCTTAAATGAGGCTGATAATCACGTCAAATCGAGTGTCATCAATACCCCACACTTAAGCTTTTGCTTGTCCTCAAGCAAACTGAAACTAGAACACACTCAAATTCACAAATGACACGAGATTAAACCGAGATTCAATTCTAACAATTTGGTTTAGACTGTTCCACGTAGAAAGAGTGACCTACACATGCAAGCACATCAATCAAACAAGTTTTCAATCTCACTAATTTCTGCACACTTCAAGTAGTGGTTTTAACAAAGCTCGTTTCTTGGCAAAACAATTAATCATAATTAACCGACTACGATAACACCAATTCTAATCAAAAAGACTTTAAGCTCTAGCCATGATGTGGATGCGGAGGTAGGAAAAGTGACGTGGCTATCGACTCAACTTCATCCGTTTCTAGATCTGTGCGTTACATGTTCTAGCTAGGACTGATTTAAACAATAATTTATTTCAAGTTTCAACTTCTTCGTTCAATTTATTTACTGCATACTAGTGCTCGATACCAAACACTTCACTTAGGTGTTGGACCTGCCTAGCTCACAGTATTTGTGCTTATGTTAGTGCTCAACCCGAACACTTCACTTAGGTGTCGGGCTTGCCTAGCTTTATTTTCAGCACTTTAAAGAACTTAACATTGATTAGAACAACTTGATTACTTGATTTAATAATTTAGCCATTTGATCCTAGCTAGTAATAACTTTTTACACAAGATTTCGAATTGGATTTCCGCCTAATCTCAAGCCACAATCACAGGTGAACAAATATGGAGTGAAAAACATGGGAGAAACTAGCATTTATCATCTTAGAACGGTGTTATCGAGCTTTGTGATTAACAAGCAAAACTGTTTAATTGATTCAAATTTCAACTACAAGAGTGATTTATGATCTGTTCTGACCTAGACTCATTTAATATCAGTTCCGACACGTTGGTTACAGGTTCTAAGTGGAACAGTCTAGACGTCATTGTTCAAAATTGAAGTCAATTTAACATCAACTTGATCCTAGGGTGTGTTTTGGCATATTGGAGAGATTGATTTGGATTGATTGTAGCTTGCTTCAGCTATATTGAGAATTTTACCTTAGTGTCGGTTCTTTGTGTTCGATGCTCCATGATTGACTAGTTGGTTGACTTAGACAGGATGATTGATTTCTTTGTGATTGTCTATTTGATTCAGTAGCATTGTGTCTTTGTTCCTTTGGTTAAATGCTCAACTTGATGTCATGGCTACTTTGTTGAACCGTACTAAGCATGATTCGATCCCGATCACTTGGTTGCATTGCGTGATATTTTGGATGGTGGTTTGCACATCTCAGCATGTTGGCTCTGTCCTGAACATTGATTATTATCGTTAAGTCTAGCTCATGTCTCACTTTAGTTTGTTTGAGTTGCAGATTATGGCTAGTTCATCAGGACAGGGGCAATCTGCCGCGTGAAATGCGGGGAACATCTCAGCGGACGAGAAGGAACCTCGCCGACCATTCAGTCTGGTGCCTCTTCCGGGTCCTAACGACCCGCCGCCACCCAGAGGAAGCGTACCTGGTCTGCATCGGTTCATTGATGACCTGCCAGATATCACCCACTGGACAGCTTACTGGCAGATTCAACACCTTGAACCCACACCGGGGGTGAGGGTTGATTTGGAGGGCATTAGGGAGCAATGTCGAAATTCCATGAGCTGCTAGTGCATCGGCTGACACGCGCCGACTTGCTGAGACTGGTTCAGGTGGCAGAACCCGCACCACTTCTTCCCCTCCAGGAGCTCTGGAGTACATTCGATTTAAACCCGAGGGTGAAGAACACGTATACGAGGCACATCCAGTTTCGCTTGGGAGGAACTCTTTTCCATGAGTCCTACGACACATTTGGAAGGTTGTTGGGGATTGACCAGTCCGCGGATCTCAGGGTTTTCAAGATTAAGGAATCGGGAGTCGAAAAAATTGAAAACAACACCAGAACGTGGCGAGAACTCACGAGCAGTGGTGGGTCATTTGTCACCAACAAGTCTAAATATCGCGACATCAGATGCCCGGTATGGCCGTTCCTTCACGTGATCTTCATCCGATCCATCTGCCATCGAAGCACCGGTGGTCATCATTTCTATGGAGATGAGATGCATTTGGTCCGCTGCATGCTTGGCAGACGGAGGCTCCACGTGGGATATCAGGTCGCACAGTTCTTCTATAAGCGAGTCACTGGTGCCGTTCTTCCTCGCACTCTTCCGGGAGGATGGTACGTCGCTCGCATCATTGCGACCGCGGGCATTAGAGACAGGTGGCCGGATGAGGTGTTTGTAGGGTTGACACCCCGAGGGAGCTAGGACCTCAGTACCTGATGACTCAATGGTGGGTTCCCCGACCAGTTCCGCCTCCGTAGCCTGAGATTCCAGTTCCAGAGGGCGACGCTCCAGAGCCACCACCAGTTTATGCAGCAGGGCCTGATCAGGCAGAGTTTCGGACACCACTTGAGCGAGTTCAGGATTGGCAGGCAGTTTTCGGAGAGGGTGGACACCCTTGGCAGCAACAGCAGGAGTAGGGGTGGCAGTCCCAACCTGAAACCCGAAAACCTACCCGTAATCGACCCGGTCAATGCGGTTTTATAACCGGACTAACCAAATAACGGGTCGGAGTCGGGCGGTTAAAAAAATGGCCAAATATTAGGGCGGTTATTGGTCCGCCAGATAACCGGGCCGACCCGGCCGAATGCCACCCCTATATGGATGACTTGACGAGAGTTGGGATCATCACATCGTTATGTTTTAAATTTATTTTCTTCGAACTCTTAGTATTCACAATTTCGGATGTTAATTAGTTATTATTAAACAGAAGTATTTGTGTTATTATTTTGGGATTTCAGATTTTTAGTTTTCGGAATTAATTATTTGGTTAGTTGTTTAGTATTTCAGAATTAATTTTTATTAATTGTGTCACTTAATAAGTTAGTACGAAGTACGAACTAAATTATTAAATTAACATATCCAAAATTAAGTGCTACAATTGAAATAACAAATTATTTGGGCTACTAAAACCCATAATTATGCAGCCCAATTGGGTTTGGAAGCAGTTGGGCTGCATTTGGATTCGAATTTGGGCGGCAAATGTTGGGCTTCACGCTAGGCCGGGTATAACCGTTGGTGCCCGCCCGCCCGTCGGCCACGGTCACGGTAAGGAAAACAGAACTGACGGGTCCGGGTCGGGCGGTTAAAAAAACTCGGCCAAATATTAGGGCGGTTATTGGTCCGCCAGATAACCGGGCCGACCCGGCCGAATGCCACCCCTAAGCAGGAGGCCAGATGGACTGAGATGACTGCGTGGCGCACCAGCTTTAGCCAGGGTACTCTTCCATGGCAGGAGGAAGTCCTCGATTTTCAGCAGCAGCAGCAGGCTTGGCACGAGTAGGAGATCCAGAGGATGGACACTCAGCATGCACAACAGATGGCGCTGCTTCAGCAGATCCTCGATCGGCAGCCGCCAGCTCCAGCTCTAGCTCCTCGCCGACAGCGGGCTCGCCGGGATCGCGACCAGGATCAGGATCAGTGATTGACCTCAGGATTTTTATTTCCTTTTTCTAGACTTGTACTTTTTATTTTGGAGTGAATTTTGAGTCGGTTTGTTTTTGAGTCGGTTTGTTCTTTGGAGTCTTTGTGAACCTTGAGTCGAGTCATATGTACTGTTAACATCTGAATGCTCTGATCGTGTGATGTTTTCTCTTTTCCATTTAACTCAAGGTATATGGCCAAACCTCTTGTGCATCCAGTTTTGTTCAGGACGTTCATGCCGACGAATTACTGATGCTTTCTATGGAAACCTTATGATCTACTTCCTGGTACCCCTAAACACTTTTGTTTTTCATACTAATTGTTTGGTGTGAACATTGAGGACAATGTCCAAATTTAAGTGTGGGGTGGGGTGTTCATTTGCATGTTTTGTCAAGTAATGGGCGGTGATTGTGCCTTGTTTTGTCACTCTTTCACAGCTTCCCATTCTCGGTAGCAAGTAATTTTCCACATTGCTTAATAACTTCTTGGATTGCCTACTGTCTTTCATATGGTGAGATTGATGTGGTGCTTTGGCTTTAACCAAATGTGTGTGAGAACCTGAATTATGACCATCTCCCACTCTTCTTGCTTGAGGTATTCTAGGAACTTGCCCTTATCGTGTTAGTGAACAATTGACTTGTTAATGTGTACGACTTGGTCTGTCTGATGCTCGAATTCTCTAGTTCAATGCCATGATCGAGTCTAGAAAAGGGATCTTTTAATTTCGTGTCTTTAAAGTGTTGTTAATGTTCCAATCAGAGAAAATCTGAAAAATGAGTGGTTCGGTATTGAAGTTGTGGGTCGATTCACGAGCTGGCATACATGCCTGCCCATTGCTGTAGTCCCAAAGGGAAGTCTCAATGTGGCGTTCTTTTTCTAACCTACTCCCGATCGTGGCTGGGGTCTAGGATAACGCGGAATTCCAAAGGTTTCCGGCTGCTCCATACCTAGTAGTATCCACACTGTACCGACCATTCGAAAATAAGACTTAAAAAAAAAAAAAGAAAAAAAAGAAAAAAGAGAAAAAAAAATGTTCTTTAATTTTGTTCAAGTCGTGTCCCCTTATCTAGCAAGTGTCAGGTTGCGTCCTAGAGTAAGTGTTGCGGAAGTAAGTATTGTCTTGCCTTTATCAAGTCAGGTTGTTCACTAGCTCGTTAAAGTCTTGTTCCTCTTTCACTCTGGCAAAAGTTTGGTTCCTAATTGTGTGGTTAGTTGGGTAATCCTCTTGTTTGGTAGAAGCACCGTATACATCTTTCTAGGAACCAAGAGGTTTTCGGTTTGCTCATTCAAGTTGGTGCATTGTTGTGGTAAAGTTCTTGTTTGAGGACAAACAAAAGTTTAAGTGTGGGGTGATTTGATGACGTTAGATTTACCGCTTTTATCTCGCCACATTTGAACGATATTCCTCTTGTTTGACCCTGAATTGTGATGAACTTGAATGATTTTATTGTAAATTATGTTTGATTCCCCGTTGGCCATCTTTTGGGTCGTTTGACGTGTTTTCAAGTTATTTTGACGAGATTTCAGGATTTCACATTCTTAGAAGACTTTTCTACGAGCTTGGCGGTTCAAACGGGGATCAATTCGGAGCACAAATGAGGTTGGAATTGCCGAAAGAAGTTCGGAGCAAGAAGCAGCATCAAAAATGCGGTTTTCAGAGGCAAATGTGCGCCGGCGCACTTTTCGAAGTGCCAGGCGCACTTTGCAATTTATTTTCAAAAGTTTCGGCGGAATATTCAAGATGTGCGCCTTTTAGGGGTCAATGTGCGCCGGCGCACTTTTTGACCCCGCCAGGCGCACATTTGGCCTTTTTTCAGCACTTCGACGGAAATTGGGTTTTTAACCCAATTTCGAGGAGAGATAAGATACACATGATTTTTCTGCAATTCTCTACTTTTCTCTGACGAACCAGACACTCTCGGAGGTGAAGACAGAGTTTTGGAGACGCGATTGAGCGAGGATTAGCGGGGATTGACTCAGGAGTTTCGAGGATTAATCGAGATTAGGTCTACTCGGAGTAAGATGTCTTCTTCTCCAGTTTTCTTCTTCTTTGTTTCTGAGATTTCTTCTGTAACGATGTCTGGCTAAACCTCTAGGGTTTTTTAGATTAGATGAAGCGTTAGATAGGATTTTGTATGGATGATTTCGGGTTTCTAACCCGTCTTTGTTAATCTATGATATTTCAGACTTAGATGCGATTTCTCCTAAACCCTAATTTAAGTTTTTGATTCTGGCAACTTGATCAATTGTTAGTTTCAGGGTTTATCTTTGAATTGCGGGTCTGACCATGAATGCTTTTCATTCTAGAGTTTAGGAGGTCGTTAGGTTCTCCAATAGCTTGACCATAGGATTGGAAGAACCTAATCTCTCTGCATGATTTTGTGGCATTTCACTGTTCTTGATCGTTCTTGATTGCTTGCAAGTTAGCTTGACCATAGGAGCTTGTAGGTTTGATAGAATTGAATCTCTACGGCCTGACCATGGAGTAGAGATTACAAAAGGATTTGCCGAGTCGTCTAGTCTGTTGAATTTCGTCGATTGCATAATTTCATCCATCTAAACCGAACTAGCGTGGATTCGAGTCTGAACAACCGCCTTAGTCTATCTTTAAAACCCCAATCTGCTTTGCCTGTTTACTTGTTTAAATTGTTTAATTAGTTTACTTAGATCTTAAACCAATTCAAACCCAAAACAAAACCTCGATTAGCTTCGACACACTTTTCTGAGTAATAGAAAAAGGGAGACCCTTGGGAAGTAACGATCTCGCTAGAGCGATCTAGCGAGTAAAACTTTGTGTGCATTAATTTGTGCACCACTTACATAGTGTCTGGCGCACCACCGCCAATGCCATCCAAATTGGATTTTCTCCATTGCACTCACGATGCCCACATGTCGGTCGGATATGACACATACTCCGCGTCTCTGTGTGACTCGCCGTTGTATGCAATCAAAGAACCATTCCCAAGTCTCCTTGCTTTCAACGTCCACAATTGCGAAACCCACAGTGAAGATGTCTTATTACCATCGAACGAACTAGCCATGAGTAGTGTGTGCTTGTATTTTCCTGTCATGAAGGTACCGTCGACGACGAGCACAGGAGGACAATGTTTGAAACCTTCGATGGACGGGGCGAAACTCCAAAACACACGGTCGAATTGGGTGATTGTATCTCCATCATCCGTTGTGATTTCTTTCGTGACGAATTCAACTTCCGTCCCATAGTTCCGATCTTGTATTGCCTTCATTAGGGTAGGTAACTCGTTGTATGATTCCTCCCAATTACCATATATCCGCTCCATGGCGCGCTGTTTGCCGTTCCATGCCTTCTTGATATGAAATTTGTCGTCCGTACATAGTATGTATCTCTGTCTGAAGAAGTTTGATCCGAATATGGGGGCGTGCTTGGACAAAGGGCGTGACTGCATCAGCTATGACATTGACGTCCAGCTGGGTCAGACTGATGTTGTTCTGACTGCCCAAACACGTATGGGCCGGATTGAATTGTTTTACCGTCCACACATCGCTCTCATCTGTAGTGAGCCTTATCCTCCACGGGCATCCATTGCTTTGATATCCATGACATCGTTGCTCCAGCAACCATTTGCTAGACCGTGTCGTGCATAACATGCGGTTATTCTTGAGTGCATATTGCTTCAGACTAGTTTGTGCCACAAGTTTGCTTTCGAATTGTTGCCCAACCGCAAACCCTGGCCCGTCAATGTGCCACCGTGGAACATTATGAACGCCGTACTCGTTGTTGCTTGTAGTCATCAGGTCACCGATATCTTCTGGTAAATGTGTGAAATGGCTTGGGGGTGTATTCTCTCGGTGGTTGCGCATTCACAAAGGGTTGAGTTTCAATGTCTGGCTCAGATACATTTGCTTCGTCCTGCTCCGAGTTGACGTCGCTTTCTGATGAGTCTCCTTCGATCTCATTTCCCAAGTGCGCTACCGTACTTTCTTGCCTGCTATCGCCACGCAATTGTCCCAGATGTGTTTGATTGCTCTGACTGCTCTGACCACTATAACAGGCACTCGCTCCGTCGCCCATGAATATAGATTCTCCCTGGACCGGCGTCCCACGGTGGTCGAACTCAAAGTATAGCTCTGCCACTCGGTAGTCCGACTGGGTTGCCATGATGTTGTAGATAACCTCCAACCCAGTAACGTCATTAAGAATGAGTGGGTAGTGTGCCACAATTTTGTCATTCGCAAAGACTGGACATCGATACATGACAGTCCTCAAAACCGCCGAAGATCCTACCTCCATCTTTCGCATGAAAACTGGACATGCCTGTTGTAGTGAAGGTTGCCTCGTCATTTTGAGGCGACATAATTTCCCCCCGCTGTAGCACACCCCACCGTGTTGTCCGTGTACTATTTCGCCATCCCATCGGAGCCAAAACGCGAAATTCATTATCTCTGGTCAGTAGATATTGAGAATTGTAGTAGGTTTCAAGTAGTTTGGAAGTGTTAGTATGGTGGTTGTGTACTCACGCCTCTATATAATGTAATGAAGACAGTAGTCAATTAGTGGATGTCTTTGTCAGAAAAGCAGCTTTTTTCACGTGTGATCTCAATTATAGGTTACAGAACTTACATCATTGTGTGGTCAATTATTGGTTGACTTTGTGAGGAGCTGCAGCTTTTATTACGTGTGTTGTCAATTATATGTTGCTAAAAATTATACCTGTCTATGTGAACAGCAACAACTTTTTTCAAGTTTGTTATCAATTATATGTTGCAGAAATGCATTTCTGTGGTGTTGTGAACTCATAAGCAAAAATGACATATAACGTCGAATACCATGAAACAAACGTCTAATATGAATTACACTGAAATATGAATTACAATGAAATAAACAAGCACTACCATAACTACTCACGACCCCTCCCCTCCCGACCCCCACCCTCTCGACCCCTACCCTCCCGACCCCTACGCCGACCCTGTCCCCTCCAATGTGCCCCCAGCTCATGGCCTCTAGTAGCGCACATCCTCTGCGTAGGCTCTCGCCTCAGTCCATATCGATGCTGCCCGTCGGCGGGTGGAGTATCATCATCATCGAACGATGCCTCATATGTCACTACGGGTGGTGTGGACATACTGAGACCCGGACGGACCAGCTTTTCTCGTCGTGGAAGTGATAGGACTCCTGTCCTCGCTCTGCAGCCACGGGCCTGAGGCGATGTGGTCAAGACGAGTAGACCAAAGGTCCCGATATCCAGCAAATCTAGCTACCACATCACTACGATGCCATCCACGCTGTGTCAGCTCCAGGTTACTGATGACCTCACCTACTGGCTGATCGTACGTAGGGACAGGCTGGTTCATCCCAAACTGACGCAACACTCTATCAGGTCTATGCCACATAGCGCTGAAGAAGCAGATGAGAGGTGCGACGACGCGATGGTTGGGGAAAGTCCCTGGACTGTAATGCTCACGGTCCGCCGAGTACGGACACCACTATATGAAACAAATTTTACAATTAGACAACTACGAAACCTAAACTGTCAGGGAAAATGACATTGACTTTGTAAGAATACAATACCACGAATGGAGTCCCATCGTCAAACAGCTGCGGTACCCCCAACAAGGATGTATCTGGTCTTCGTGTGATGCCATTCTGTCCAGCTAAAAAATTGCGGAATGAACCACGTCATTCATACAACTTGATCAGATGGAATAAGCTATGAAAATGGAAGAAAAAGTCGAAGCCCGAACCTAGTCATACGTGGAATGGGGGAGTGCGTCGGTGCAATCTGTCGACTCTTGTGGACTCAACGCGCAATGGACGTAAATCTCTCCAGGGCCCACGCCTGAACCAGTGTCATCCAACCTCCAATGTCACCTACGTGGTCGCGGGACGGGCTGCTCTCTATGCGGAAAGCACACCGGCCAAGCTCCCTATATAGCCATGAAAGTGCGGCAGCCCCCCAAGCGTACTCGCCTATCTGGCTCATGTCCTCGAGCAGTGGAAGGAAGAAGAGTGAGGCGTGGGATCCTGACCGATCAGCAAAGATGCAGCTGCCAAAGAAGTCCAGAATGTATGTGCGACAGTGCTGCTCGATAGTCTCCTGATCGGCGTCTCCCCTGATGGTGCCAAAGTGGTTACGCAACCACGTCATCTTCACTCTGCCGCAGAAAAGTCAGCAGTAGATGGTTTCTTCCCAAGAAGCTGCTCAACGTAATTCTGCAGATTAGAATCCACAGTCGGAATGCGCCTCTGCGACTCCACAAGCACACCATCGATGCTCAGACCAGTGAGAAAGTGCACGTCCTCGAGTGTTATGGTTGCCTCACCGTGGTACAAGTGAAAAGTACTGGTCTCGGGACGCCATCTCTCGACCAATGCGGTGATCAGCTCAGGATCAGGGGTAAAATCCAAGCAGTCACGCAACTTATCTAGACCAATGGGGGCAAGGTATGTCTCGAACCTAGGATCGTACTTCACGATCTTCTTAGAGAAGCGACAATTAAGCGTCATATGTGGGTCCTAATAGTTGGGGGAAGAAGATGTAACAAAATTAATAACTAGTACTCAATTTCTGAGTGCACCCTAAACATTTAAATGTAATTAACATTCAAATATAATTAACATTCAATATAACTAATATTTACATATAACAAACATTTATATATAACTAACATTTCAAATATAAGTAACATTTCAATAATTACTATATACTAATATGAATTAGGACTTACATTATTTGTAATCATATCATTAGTATTATAATATAAGTAACATTTGAATATAATTAGTAATCACTATTAGTAGTCAATATGTAATCTTTTAGGTTACTACTATTTACTACTTATAATCCCCATTAGTAGTCAATTAGTTTTAGTGATTTAAATCTAAGTTTAAAATTTATTAATATTCGGTACTACTAATTATCATTAGTAGTCAATTAGTATTAGTAATTACTATGTAATTTTTAACGTAACTAATATTCGTTACTAATTACTATTATTAGTAAATTTTTAAGGTACCTAATGTTCGCTACTAATTAATATTAGTAGTCAACTAGTAGTTAATTTGTATTTGATCCTAATATTACAATATAATATTCAAATTTGATCATAATTTGTATTTGATCCTAATAGTACAATATAATATTACACTAATTAATGTTCGCTCAAAACCGCTACTACTATTAATATTCAAATTTGATCCTAATATTACAATATAAGTAATTAAAATATGAATATTATTAAAATAAATGCAACATTCAAACATAAATACCTTGTAAAAATAAATAACATTTCAAATGTACTAACCTGAGCTTCAAAAATTCCCGACGCTCGATGTCGGTCAGCATCACCCCATAAAATCGAAGGGTCCTGGGACTACCACTTCGTACCCCAACCGGCACCTCTCCAAACATGTAATCCATCTACAATTTAATATCCACAAGCAATGTTAAGTACATATAAAATCGTAAAACACAATTCATTTGGATATAATTTATAGCATGATACCTTTTGAGGGAGGGTTTAGGCCTTCTTCAAACGAAATTTCCTCGACGGACAATTGCTACGAACCTACAAATAAAAGACGTCATTAGGGTACAATAATAATAACAAGAAACTTATGACAAACACAAACTATCAAAAATACCTTAGAGAGAATTGAATTTCAGAAAGTATGAGAGGAGGTGTGAAGATGGTATGGGGGGTAGGGGGTATTTATACAAGCTGTAAAAAATGGTAAACTTGATTCCAGGTAGCGCTGCGCCACCCAGCCAGCGCAGCGCTGCCTGGAATCAAGGTTACCGTTGCCACCTGGCGCAGCGCTGCAACGGCACAATTCTGATAAGGCACCAGCGCTGCGCTGGCTGGGTGGCGCAGCGCTACCTGGGTGGCGCTTAGCTGGCTGCCAGTCAGATTGTGCTATTTATGGACTTTTTCACGCATTTGGCTACTGACGGTACATATTTTTTAAAATTGTGCTACAAAATTCCAATTCCCACTATTTTCTTTGCTATATAGTATATTCAAGCATAGAAACTTTGCCGACATATTTTTTTCCCGCCAAGAGTTCTGTCACAAGATTTCGTCGCCAAAATTTTTGCCGTCAAATTCTACCATTTAGGGTTTAAGGTTCTGCCACCAAATTTTTCTCGTCAGATTCTGCCGTTTAGGGTTTAGGTTTCCGCTGCCAAAAAATTTCTGCCAAATTCCACCGCTTAGAATTTAAGGTTCCGCCGCCAAATATTTTTCGCCAGATTCTACCATTTAGGGTATAGGTTTTCACCGCTAAATTCCACTCTTTAAGATTTAGGGTTCGACCACCATTTTTTTCGTGAAATTCCACTCTTTAGGGTTTAGGGTTCCGCCACCAAATCTTTTCTGCTAGATTCTACCATATAAGGTTTAGGGTTTCACCGCCGAATTTTTTCCATCAAATATCACTCTTTAGGGATCAGGGTTCTGCGTCCGCCGCCAAATTTTTTCCTCCAAATTCCACTCTTTAGGGTTTTCTATCTCCAAATTTTTTCCGACAAAATTCACTCTTTAGGGTTTAGGGTTTCGCCGCCAAATATTTTTCGTCAGATTCCACTGTTTAGGTTTTAGGGTTTTGTCACCATATCTTTTCGCTAGATTCCACCATTTAACGTGTAAGGTTTCAACGCCAAATTTTTGCTGGCAGATTCCATCAATTAAGGTTTAGGTTTCTACTGCCAGATTCCACCATTTAGGGTTTAGGGTTCTTTGACCAAATTTTTGTCGCCAAATTCCACCGCTTAGGGTTTAGGTTTTTGCCTCCAAATTCCAATGTTTAGGGTTTAGGTTTTTGCCGTCAGATTTCACTATTTAAGGTTTAGGGTTCTGCTTCTGAATTTTTGTCGCTAGATTACATTGTTTAGGTTTTACGGTTCTACTGCTAGATTGCACTATTTGAGATTTAGGGTTCTGTTGTGAGATTTCACTATTTAGGGTTCAGGATTCTGCCATCAAATTTTTTCCGGTAGACCTTTTTGCCGGAAAAAATTGATCATCAAATATTCATGGTCGGGAAATTCCTTAATCAGACTTTTGGTTAGACTTCCAAAATTGAGTATTGTGTATTGATTTTAAAATACACACAAAATAACTTAACATCCAAACACATGAATTTCAATTGCATGAATTTTAAATACATGAATTTCAATTACCAAATACAAATACACCTATCCAAACGGATCCTAGGTGATTTCATGTTCTATCTGGTGAAGAAGAAGATTAACTACATGATCTTTGAATAGTTTTTGAAAAGAAAATAAAGATAAAATA